>CM060695.1:51915870-52515870 GCA_030686995.1 Artemisia argyi
ATTTATTTTTTAAAAGTTTCTTTTTCTAACAACTTATAGTTAAGTTGTAATAGATATTAGATGACGTTGAAGAGCGGGTCATAATGGTTTTGGTTAAAATATACCATTTTGGAATTTGGGTCAAATTGTTTGGGAGAAAAGATAGATTTAGCATGAATGGGTTGTTTCCTAAAAATAAAACAATATGAAGGGTCATGCATGTGGTAGAAAATGAATGTTTTCTGGTTGATATAGGATATTTGAATAGAATTGGATATCTTGTTTCATATTTCAAGACAAGATATCATTAGTCTTAGACCACCAACATGTAAGAAGCTTTCAAGCGTTATCATTCATCTTTGCAAAGTCATATTAATGGTGAAAAATACTTGGTATAATACCCTATTTTAGTGTGAAAACTCAAGTTGATGCCATTATGGACACATTTACTTTCCATAACTACATATGTAATAATGATAAAGAAGACATCACGTTTACTCCAATTTAGCAACATCTTAGTCACATACCACTTGATGTTTATGGCCATGAAACAAACACCGAAAAACTAGAGGTGGCAAAACAGGCTGGTCGAGTGAGTTTGGGCCACGGGTCCAAACGGGCACGAGTTTAAACGAGAACGGGTCAAACAAACTCATGTTATACGAATCACTTTATGATAGACCGAATTGGATGAAAAAAAATCCTTAAAAAGAGGGGCAAAATGCAAGGACTTGAATGTCATAATAACAATCTTAAGGTAGTAAAACTAATGAAATAAAAATGAGGAAACACAATTTCACGCCCCCAATACACCCCCCACTCAAACCTCAAAAAACACAACCTTTGTGTTTGTTGTTCATCAAGAAAATCCCTATTACCCACCACAAATCAAACCAATCAAAGATGGGTCGTGAAGCATCAATATCATTAGACGGAGTACGAGACAAGAACATAATGCAATTGAAAAAACTGAATTCGGTTTTGTTTCCTGTTAGATACAATGATAAGTATTATGCTGATGCTCTTGCCTCTAATGAATTTACCAAATTAGGTATCATCTTTTTTATGGCTTAACCCTTGTTTTTTTATTTGTTGGGTTTGTGTTTTTTGTTAAGGTTATAATGATGGATTTTAGGTTTTTAAGATTGATTGTTTTGATGTTTGTTTTATTACATTTGGTGTTTTATGTTAAACCTAGGACTTTAAGAAATGCGGAATTGAATGATTTTGTTACGCGTATTGAAATACAGTAGGTTTTTGTGGCCTATTAGTCGTTTTTTTGGTATATAAGAGGTAAAGATTCTGATAACAGTGACTTTCGCGCAAGAGTAAATGTGTGTAGTATTTTGTTAAAGTTGTTAGATTAGAAAACATGTGAACTTTTAAAGAGAATGGCACGTCTATTACTAAAGTGAAACGACCCATATACAAAAAAAGAAGTTACTGCAGCTAATACCTTATAAAAAGTGAAAGTAGGTTGGGATTATATGGTAAAATCCTTGGTGGAAATTATAGCTTTTATATGTATTGATTGTTATAATGCTTAATGTGATTACTCATAGTATAGAAGGACAACCAATATGCAGATGGTCTTGCTTCTGTGAAATTATTGGGTTTGCTTATTCATGGAATGCTGTTTGCTTCGAAATATGTGATAGTTTGTTCAGGTTTCGCAGATTTGGGGTTATGTAGGTAGTTCCATGTATTTTTATACAGATTTAAGAATGAAATGTCTCGGCATTTTTCTCAACTATTATTATAATCTTGCGGACAGCTTTTATTAAAGCTAATAATCTGAATAGTTGCGAGTTCTGAATCGGCTGTTATGCTTAAGTTTTAGGGGGTCTACATAGAATCTTTATCTGCCTTTTGTATATGCTTCTCGGGGAGCACAAACACTAAGATTCAATAACAAGAAACTTTACATCATGGAACATAACATCACTCCTGAATAAGTTGTTCTATCTGAAACATTTTGAATGTCTATTTTTGGTTTTGAAAAATGGCACACACTGGTCCGTGCACCATGTCTCATTTTGGGGTTCAGACTTCAGAGCATACTTCTGTTACACCTCACGTCTGCTGCAATTTATATATATTGCAGAATTGGGTTGATATTAAAACTAAAAACTTAGGGCGCATTTAGTTGGAGTAAACATTTTCTAGTTTTCTCTCTCAGTTTTTGTAAGAATTTGGAGGGGTTTTTCTCCACAGAAGAGTTAAAAATATAGAAAGCGCGTTTAGATAATTTTATATTTTTTATTTTGAAGAGGGAATGTAGGGGTTTTTGGTTACAAAGGAAACCAGGAAAGCATAAAAAATGTGTTTTGCAATTTTCTTTGATAGGCTAGGAAATAGAAAATTTTCAGTTTTTTGGAGAATTAATTGGGATAAACCCAAAGTGAATGCGATTTTTGTTTTTCTTATTTTGTACAATTTGTTTTTGTAATAACAAGGGTGTTTTCCTCCAACAACTAATATATATATTTTTATTAATGATTGTTGTTGTGTATATCTTCTTATCAAGACCGCAATGACATTGCATACCTTGTTTTTCAATATTTGAACATTATGCATATAATCTACTTAATTGATATGTGTACTCTTTTCAAGTGATCGTTATTGTTGTTGAGTATATCTTCTTGTTAAGACCGTAAGGACATTGCACTACACGTTTTCTCAAGTTTTGAACTTTAAGCATATAATTTACTTGTTCGTTCCGTTTATAAACTACTTGCTGGTCTTTTGAATATGGCTAAACCCTTTGAACACTACGTAAGTTACCTTCACAATATTTCAAAGATTCTGGATGCTCTCAGTGTATGAATTGAATGTTCAGAGAGTTGCATGTTTTTAGCTTACAAGTCATTAAATGTTTAGAGCGTTGCGTGTTCCCGCTAATGATGCTTAAATGTTCTCTAACTTTGCTTGTTTTTCCTCTTTACTTTTTCAGCATATTACAATGATATTTGTGTTGGCTCGATTGCATGTCGGCTTGAGAAGAAAGAAGGTGGGGCTGTTCGTGTATACATAATGACATTAGGTGTTTTAGCACCATACCGTGGCTATGGTATTGGTGAGTATCCTAAATCTTCTCAAATCTGGCATACAAGTGCCATTATTTTCTACTTTAAACTATGTTAGCTACATTAATGGGGTGTTTGACATTAGATTTGAAAGTGACTGTCATATGTAATAACAATAATAATTTGCTTATCAGTCTTACAAAAACGGGTTGCAAAAGAGTGTTTGGATGAACCTAGCTTGCCGATCACTTTTAAAACCCCACCCCAAACACCCCCTTAGGTTTCAAGTACAGCTGTTTCAAATTTTGTAAACTGGCCTTAGTTGACTGCAGAAGTCAAAGTGCACATCAGATCTTTGAAACACCAAACTGTTAAAAATAGAGAATCTAGATTTTATTATCAATATAAACTTTTAGGACTTTTAATATGTAATTTTGATATTGTTGCAGGTACAAAGCTTCTAAATCATGTTATTGATCTAAGCGGCAAGCAGAACATCAGTGAGATTTATCTGCATGTGCAGACAAACAACGACGATGCCATAACCTTCTACAAGAAATTCGGGTTTGAAATTACCGAAACAATCAAAAACTACTACACGAAAATTACTCCACCAGACTGCTACGTCGTTACAAAATACATTGAGCAGCCTCAATCCAAGAAATAGATGGATTTGGCAGGTAGGATCAAGAGCTGGATTTGAGATTGTGCCAATTGGACGCCAATTTTTGTTATAAGATTTTATAGAAAGATAATTTAATTATCGTCGTGATAGTGTATTTTTGTAGCTTAAAACTTTACCGTTTGCAAGATATGTTGTTTCAAAAAATGTGAAAAATGATTTTTTATTAATTTATCTAAAAAATGAATGGTTATAATTGGTTCATTGATTTTATGACAAATATGAGTTTTATATTGATACTAACGCATATCACCTAGTTTGTTTCTACAAATACAAGGACTTAAACGTCATAACAACAATCTAAAGGGCACTAAAATTAACGAAATAAAAATGAGGAAACACAATTTCAC
Organism: Artemisia argyi; assembly: GCA_030686995.1. Taxonomy (NCBI): domain Eukaryota; kingdom Viridiplantae; phylum Streptophyta; class Magnoliopsida; order Asterales; family Asteraceae; genus Artemisia; species Artemisia argyi. Next base: position 51,919,908 of record CM060695.1, read on the forward strand.
GCCCCCAATATAAACCTTAAAAAACACAACCTTTGTGTTTGTTGTTCATCAAGAAAATCCCTATTACCCACCACAAATCAAACCAATCAAAGATGGGTCGTGAAGCATCAATATCTTTAGATGGCGTACGAGACAAGAACATAATGCAATTGAAAAAACTGAATTCGGTTTTGTTTCCTGTTAGATATAATGATAAGTATTATGCTGATGCCCTTGCCTCTAATGAATTCACCAAATTAGGTATCATCTTTTTTATGGCTTAATCTTTGTTTTTTGTATCATGTTTGTGGATATATATTGTTGGGTTTGTGTTTTTAAGGTTATAATAATAATGGGTTTTGAGGGTTACATTAGGTTGATTGATTGATGTTTTGTTTTTTTTACATTTGCTGATTTATGTTAAACCTAGGACTTTACGAAATGCAGAATTGAATGATTTTGTTACGCATATTGAAATACAGTAGGTTTTTATAGCGTATTAGTCGGGTTTTTTTTTTTTTTTTTTTTTTTTTTTTTTTTTTTTTTTTTTTTTTTGTATATAAGAGGTAAAGATTCTGATAACAATGACTTTCGCACAAGATTGAATGTATGTAGAGGGTGTTTGTTTAAGCTTATATGCGGCTTATGAGCTTATTTGTGTTTCGGCTTATATTTCATAAGCCTCAATTTTACCGCTTATTGTGAGACTTTTGGGCTTATATAAGTTTATTATAATACAATAAGCTTATATAAGCCCAAAAGTCTTAAAATAAGCTGGAAAATTGTAGTTTATGAAATATAAGCTGAAATCAAATAAGCTCGTAAGCCCACATATAAGCTTAAACAAACATCCCCGTAGTATTTTGTCAACGTTTTCAGATAACAAAAATGTGATTTTTTTAAGAGAACGGCATGTCTATTACTAAAGTGAAACTACCCATATACAAAAAAAGAAGTTACTGCAACTAATACCTTATAAAAAATGAAAGTAAGTTGGGATGATATGGTAAAATCCTTATTGGAGATTACAGCGTTTTGTATGCATTGATTGTTATAATGCTTAATGTGATTACTCGTAGTATAGAAGGACAACCAATATGCAGATGGTCTTGCTTCTGTGAAATTATTGGGTTTGCTTCCTCATGGAATGCCTGTTTGCGTTGAAGTATGTGATAGTTTGTTCAGGTTTCGCAGATTTGTGGTTATGTAGTTATTTCCATATATTTTTCATACAGGTTTAAGAATGAAATGTCTCAGCATTTTTCTCAACTGTTATTATAATCTTGCAGACAGCTTTTATTAAAATAATCTGAATAGGAGCGAGTTCTGAATCGACTGTTATGCTTAAGTTTTAGGGGGTCTACATAAAATCTTTATCTGCCTTTGGTATATGCTTCTTGGGGGAGTACAAACGCTAAGATTCAATATCAAGAAACATAACATCACCCCTGAATAAGTTGTTCTATCTGAAACATTTTGAATGTCTATTTTTGGTTTTGAAGAATGGTACACACTGGTCCGTGCACCATGTCTCCTTTTTAGGTTCAGACTTTAGAGCATACTTCTGTTAGACTGTTACACCTAATGACTACTGCGATTTATATCATATTGCAGAATTGGGTTGATATTGAAACTAAAAGCTTAGGGTGAACCACAAGGGGTGACCCAGCGGTAAGAATACCAGCCTTCCAAAGAGGAGGTCAAGGGTTCGAATCCAACGGGGAGAAAATTAATCCCCTTGTGGGTAGTCGCCCTGGGATTAGTCGGCTCGCAATGTCGAGTCGGAAACCCAGGTAACCCAAAAACTTAGGGCGCGTTTAGCTGGAAGAAACATTTTCTAGTTTGTCTCAGTTTTTGTAAGAATTTGGAGGGGTTTTTATCTCCACAGAATAGTTAAAAATATAGAAAACGCGTTTAGATAATTTTGTTTTTTAATTTTGAAGAGGGATTGTAGGGGGTTTTGGTTACAAAGGAAAGCAGGAAAACGTTAAACATGTACTTTGCAATTTTCTTTGATAGGCTAGGAAACAGATTTTTTTTTTTTTTTTTTTGGTTAATAATAAGGGTGTTTTCCTCCAACTAAAACTCACTGCTAATATTTTTTTTTAATGATTGTTGTTGTGTATATCTTCTTATCAAGACCACAATGACATTGCACTACACCTTGTTTTTCAATATTTGAACATTATGCATATAATTTACTTAATTAATATGTGTACTCTTTTCAAGTGATTATTATTGTTGTTGAGTATATCTTCTTGTTACGACCATAAGGACATTGCACTACATGTTTTTTCTGTTTTTGAACTTTAAGCATATAATTTACTTGTTCGTTCCGTTTATAAACTCCTTGCTAGTCTTTTGCACATGGATAAACCCTTTGAACACTAAATAAGTTACCGTCGCCATAAGCTCTCGGTGTATGAATTGAATGTTCAGAAAGTTGCATGTTTCTAGCTTAAAAGTCATTAAATGTTTAGAGCATTGCATGTTCTAGCTCATGATGCTTAAATGTTCTCTAAGTTTGCTTGTTTTTCCTCTTTACTTTTTCAGCATATTACAATGATATCTGTGTTGGCTCGATTGCTTGTCGGCTTGAGAAGAAGGAAGGTGGGGCTATTCGTGTATACATAATGACATTAGGTGTTTTAGCACCATACCGTGGCTATGGTATTGGTGAGTATCCTAAATCTTCTCAAATCTGGTATACAAATGCCGTTATTTTCTACCTTAAACTATGTTAGCTACAATTAATTGGGTGTTTGACATTAGATTTGAAAGTGACTGTGATATGTAATAAAAATAATTATTTGCTTATTTGTCTTACAAAATGGGTTGCAGAAGAGAGAGTGTTTGGATGGACCTAGTTCGCCAATCAATTTCAAAACCCAACGACAAACACCCCCCTTAGGTTTCAAGTACAGCTGTTTCAAATTTTGTAAACTGGCCTTAGTTGACCGCAGAAGTCAAAATGCACATCAGATCTTTGAAACACCAAACTGTTAAAAATAGAGAATCTAGATTTTATTATCTATATAAACTTTTAGGACTTTTAATATGTAATTTTGATATTGTTGCAGGTACAAAGCTTCTAAATCATGTTATTGATCTAAGCGGCAAGCAGAACATCAGTGAGATTTATCTGCATGTGCAGACAAACAACGAAGATGCCATAACCTTCTACAAGAAATTCGGGTTTGAAATTACCGAAACAATCAAAAACTACTACACGAAAATTACTCCACCAGACTGCTACGTCGTTACAAAATACATTGAGCAGCCTCAATCCAAGAAACAGATGGATTTGGCAGGTAGGATCAAGAGCTGGATTTGAGATTGTGCCAATTGGACGCCAATTTTTGTTATAAGATTTTATGGATACTAATTGCTACTATGCTAGTATCCAGTTTATTATGTTTTCGAGGCTCATTTGTTTCTTGATCTTGTTTTTGTAGACTGATAACATTTATCATCTGTAAGAATGATACATTGGTCAAAGTTAAGAATTTAAAGCTTAGTTTATTTAATGAAGTGGATGTTTGGATGGGTGTTATGAACATTGAGAATTAAGTAATACTATAACAGTTACACTTGATATTTAGAACAAGCATTGCGATCTGGCAAAGCTATATTTGGGTAAAGGGTTTTACCCTGGATATAGAATAGGTGCAACATTTGTGATATACAGCAAGATGAGATTGCATGATCAAATATACATAGATCAACATCGACCTTATTGGTATACATGACAACATATATACTCTAATTACGTATAATTCGTAAAGATAGCGAACATGCAAGCAGACTATTCACAGATGTTCACCACCCTATCTTATAGTTGCTTCTTTAGTATGCCACCCCACCTTTAAAGCTATCTCCATCGTGAAGAACAGATTCCGTGAGCCAATAACCATCCCAAAATCCCCCAACTCTCTGCCAAAAGCCATCAACAAAAACATTTTGACAAACAAACGCACAATTCCAAGCACATTTCAATTACGAGTAGTAATATAAACATACCTGAACCATGGTAAACTGAAAAGTTTCTTCTTCATCAGGCCGAGCTCCTCGTATCCAAACCCTCTGCTTGTAACAATTCTAAATCACATTCGACAAAAGTAGATTTAGAATAGACCAAATTTTTTGGTAAAATAACATATTGTTTGTGTGAAGTCTTAGTTTAACCTCCTCGACGTTTAGAGCGCTTAAGATCTTTCTCTCCTTGTGATTTAGTAGCACTCGGTATGTTGAATGGTGGAAAATTCTTCTAAACCGCTCAAACTGCATGCCAAACAAACATGTGAACTCCACCAGTAGTACAACATTAACCACCATAGGTTGCATATTAGTTACTGACCTGTCCTAGATCAAAAGAAGGCCCGAAATACAGAGACCTTTCAAATGGGTCAAATCCAGCAAACTGCAGTTCATGACAAAGGTCAAACATAAGGACCCGCGGGTAGTAAAAAGAATGATTGAACATAAAAAGACAGAAGTACCCTATACATGACTTCGACCCCATAATCTGGACGTGGTTGGTCGTTGTACATCAATGCATCAAGTTGGTATTGTACACATTCTTCTGCATTATACTACATGCACGGATTTTAGTGAATCGACAACATTGCAATTAAGTGATAAACAATTATTAGATACAGTGAGTAGTCTGTTAGTTGGAATATTACGCTTAATCTTGGTCCAAAAGGTCTTTTCCTGCGAGATTCCAGCCTGCAAGATTAAAGCATTACCAATGAACACAAAGAAGTTGTAACCAGAGTGCAACTTTGCCAAGAAGTTACCATTTACTAAAGCATTAATACAATGCCCCTATATCTAATCGTTAAAGTGCTCCAGGTCATCAAGTTTGTTGTTGATGTTAACATGTAAATAGGCCTTTTGCGACAAGTGATTTACTTTCTGAACCACTGTATTGGTTTCTCATTGCAAATACACTATCATTCACTTGCGAGTTGCGAATAAGAAAATTAAATTAACACGATCAGTTTTTTGCATTGATTATCAGAATTTGTCTAAAACACCGATCTGTGCAACTAGAGTGTTTTTTGTGGCATTAACAATAGCAATGGTTAGTTTGAAACAGAAAAGGAACCATGGCTGTTAACGAACCGGATTCACCTTTTTTAAAGCAATGGAAGTTTGTAAAGTGGGTTCTTTCACAGCCTGTATACACCTTTATAATAAATAAACACTGTTTCTGTTGTTCCCACTTAGATAGATTGCACTATTGCGAATCCTCGCATAATCCACTCCCAATCATATATAACAGCAAGTGTAGAGTCTGATTAAAAACCCGCTGCTATGTCACCCATATGGAATTTAGGCCTGCCTAATCAAATGTAGCTGTAAACCACAACCTAATAATTTGAGATAGTAATATCAACTTGATAGTACTGGGGATGCAGGTCGATCACTTGTTCTTGTCTTTTCTTCGATTTTACATTCATGTACTCAAAGGTTGTTTGGATGAGCTTATTTAACTGGCATATGAACTCAATTACAGTAAATTTGGAAAAGCTTGTAACCTACTTTTTCCGGCTTATGAGCTTATTTACTTGTCTTTAAAAGCTTTTCCAAATTCAAATTAGCGCATATATAAGCCAACAAAATTAGCTCATCCAAACACCTCCCTCATTTACAACTCTGGAGTACAATAATATATGGTTGCAAAGTTCCTTTCAAACCAAACATATCTTGTAGACTTGATCAAATACACACTTAACAATAATTAGCTCACTTAACTAACTACAAGCACACAACTTTATTTACTAGCTTAAATATTTTATAAAGGGGTTTTTCTAACTTGTGCCCAAAGGGCATATGTTAAAGAGGGTCCCACAGCCTGGTGTCACCGTCTGAATGGCGATTGGTCCCCATTATCCTCCATCATCAGACCCACAACCACTTACTGGCCATTCAGAGGGTGACACCAAAGCTGTGTGACCCTCTTTAACATATGCATGACATTATCTAGTCTATCCAGCTAAGGATCTCACTGTTTCACAAACCAATAAAATAATTATACACAAGTCTAAGCATATGTTAAGGCCTCTCAATCTTTTCTCTATTCTATATACGACTGTATATATACTAAAACTATGATTCACTAAACCAAAATTAAGGATCATAACATTAAATTATTAATTGTAATGATTGAAAATTGATAATAAAAAAATAGAAGGTACCAATCGACAGAAAGAAAATCAGGAACATCAGAAGAAGAAGAACAAGCTCTGAAGCGTGATTTTGTGTTGTTGAAATTGAAGGATATGGAGAACAGTGATGATGATGACAATCCTAACGACATCATAACTTATTTGAATGGCCGTTATTCTGTTGTTAGTTTAGGAAGTACAGAACTCTTTCTAATGTATTGATAAATGTTGTGTCACAACACTACTTGAGATGTTTTGTCATAATCTCATTGTTTTCTTCCTATTTTTTCTAGAGTTAATTGAATTTTTGATCCACAAAACTTTGAAAGTGCAGTGATAGTCCCCATTTTAAAGTTTAGGTTGCATTTTTGGTCCTTGATTGGTATGAAATGACCAAATTACCCTTGATTTTACTGAAGAAGGAAAAAGGTATTTTAGTCATTTTATTTTGTCCATAGACCAAAAATGCAACCCAAACTTTAAAATAAGAATTATCACTGCACTTTTAAATTTTTGGGGACCAAAAATGTAATTTGGCAAAACCATAAGGACCAAAAATGAAATTAACTCCTATTTCGCTAGTTTAATAATTATATGGTATGTTTGATGAGAATTAGGATCAAATGAGAAGAAAACTTAAAATGAGAAGGATGAGAAATAACTATAACCACACATTTAAGATGCATCGACTTAAATTAGATGCATCCATAATCTTTTAGATGCACCATAATATATTTTCTAGCAAAAAATTAGATGCATATGCATATATTATATGCATTTCATCAAGTTAGACAAATCATATACATTTTTCGTCCTCTGCTGGTCAAATTTGTTGTTAGTACTACTTTGTATTGTTTTCACTTCAAATTACTTTTCGGAACTAATTTGGATGCATCTAAATGAATAGAGATGCATCTTAATCAAGTCGATCCATCTCAAATGTGTGGTTATAGTTATTTCTCATCCTTCTCATTTTAAGTTTTCTTCTAACTGGATCCTTACCCTGTTTGATGAAAGTAGTTATAGTTGCGAGCACTCTATTTGTATTATAAAAACATTTTGTAACAAAGTTGTAGTTGTAAACTATAAAGGTAAAATGATGTTAATGTACATTTACGCAATATATATATATATATATATATATATATATATATATATATATATATATATATATATATATATATATATATATATATATATATATAATGGAAAAAAATTAAAAAATAAAAAATCAGCGGTGAAAAAAAATGTTAATGCTTAAAGCTCTTAGCAGTGAAGGCTTATTTGTTTAATATTTTAATTAAGTTGTTTTTTAGTAAAAGATGACTTATCACAAAGACTTATCAATTTATATTTTTAGCCATAGTTTTCAATTAAGTTATAAACAAACATTTTAGATGAGTTTTTAAAATAAGTTTTTTCATTATTTTTACCTTTATCAGAATTTTACGTTTACCTATGCTTTACTAAATAGAAAAACACATATCATGATCGGATTGACCAGGCCAGATCATGAGTGAATAGAATTCAAGCCTCGCTGAAGGCATTTATAAGACATATTGTGAGATATATGGTATAAGATGTTAAAAAAAATATCGTTCCGAAATAAATTTGTCGATGTCAAACAAAAATATTTAACAAATGTCCACAATTACATTTTGGTATGTCTTAAAGATAGGGGAGGCAATTCGGGATGAGTTCGGGTTAGTGGGTTCGGGTTATCAGGTTATCGGGTTGGCAGGTCAGAAAACCCTAACCCGAATTTGACCAATTTAAATAATCATGTCAGCTATGTCAACACTAACGCATTTACACATAACCCAAACACGACCTATTTAACTCACAAATATATGGGTTTGCGGGTTAAATAGGTTACACGGGTTAAATGGGTTTCGGGTTGATCTATTTAAACCGTTTATCTAAACAAGTTAACACATTACACGTGTTAAACAGGTTAAATGGGTTCATGGGTCGACCCATTTAACCCATTTAACTCGTATAATATAATAAAGTATATATAGTTTTTTAATTTGTGGAAAAAATTTAAACGAGTTGGTGAGTCGACCCGTTTAACCTATACCCAATCCGAACTTGACATGTTTAATAAACGGGTTAGATGGGTCGACCCAAACACGACCCGAGACCCTTTTAGACTCAACCCAAACTGATTAATTTTCGTGTCGATTTCAAGTCAAGTTTCGTATCAAGTCACAAATTGTCCCCTCTACTTAAAGACTTACTCCGTAAAACACAATTCACAATTGTACACATGATATAGTGTAGTAATTGAACTACAGTATACAACTATACACGACACATGTTGGGCAAAACAATTCACAATTGTACACATGATATAGTGTATTAATTATGATACAGTGTACACGACACATACAATGGGCAAGACAATTGACAGTTTGTACACATGATATAGTGTAGTAATTGTACTACAATGTACACGAAACATATATTCGGCAAGACAATTCACAATTGTCCACATGATATAGTGTAGTAATTATACTACAGTGTACACGACACATACATTGGGCAAAACAATTCACAATTGTACACATGACATAATTGTACACATGATATAGTGGAGTAATTATGCTATAGTGTACACGACACATACATTGGGCAAGACAATTGACAATTTGTACACATGATATAGTGTAGTAATTGTACTACAGTGTACACGGAACATACATTGGGCATGACAATTCACAATTGTACACATGACATAATTGTACACATGATATAGTGTAGTAATTGACTACAGTGTACACGACACAATTCACAATTGTACACATGATATAGCGTTGTAATTGTACTACAATGTACACGATACATACACTGGGCTTGTGGCCACGGGCCGTATACAAACAATATACAAGATACATGACAATATAAGGGTGTTTGGTTGTTAAAAGGAATCACTATAATAATGGGAATGAGAATGGGTTTTGATACTTACCATGTTTGGTGGGTTTAGAAGATATTTATATTTGTGGGTTTGATACCCACTTTTTAGTAATAGACAGTGGGTGAGCGCGGTTCCGGAACCGCAAGAACCGAAAACCGAAATTCTCGTAATTTAGGAACCGAGAACCGGACCGCAGAATATGTTTCGGTTCCGGTTCGGGCTCGGTTCCCGTTCAGATATTTCGATTCTACCCGATTGGAACCACAAATTTTAAAAAACCCGTGTTGTAAAGCACCCATGTGTATATATATATATATATATATATATATATATATATATATATATATATATATATATATATATATATATATATATATATATAGGGGAAAACATAGCTACAACACAATGTAGCCAATTGGCTACATTTCCTTTGAAAAAAAAGGTGGGGACAGGGGGAAAATATGTGTCAGGGTCTAACCGCAGGGACTGAACTGTACATTATTAAAAAAAAATTCAAAGGAATTGTAGCCAACTAGCTACAATTAATTGTAGCTAACATTTTCCCATATATATATATATATATATATATATATATATATATATATATATATATATATATATATATATATATATATATATATATCTTGATCATGCATGTAAGATACTCAGCTCTAACAAGCTTACCATGCAACATATCAAAATCTAGGAGTTTTTAACCAACTCGTAGTGTTTCAAAAAAAATATTTCCCAAAATGAAGAGTTATCAAAAGTATTCTCCAAGTCATGGTGGTATAAGTAAACCATGTCATTTAGTACTTGTATCTGTATCTAATGAGGAGAGTTATTTTACATACCAAATTTTTCTTACATACCAAGAGACTCATCCCACCATTCATCTAAAAAGAAGTCAATGGTTGAGATTAAAAACATTTTAATATTTCACCCATTTTTTATAATTTAAATATCTCTTAAATCGTTAATCGTTAAGCGAAAATAATTACACTATCGCAATGAGCATTTAATTATCTTTCTATAGACGGACACTTTGATATACTTTTGACAAAAAAAAATTATTTTTTTCACGTTTTTTTATGTGGCTGAAAAAATCACATATGATATATCACATGCGATATGTAATAGGCCAAAATATGGTTTAGTACCCTAAACTTGACTAAGTAGAATTTTTAGTACCCTGAATTATTAGAGGTGGAGAATGGTACCCTTAATTAGGCTAAGTATAATTTTTAGTACCCTACACACACTTGACATCACATGACTATTATGTGAGCCCCACCCGTTAAGATTTAATGAAGGAAAAATAACACGTTATATTCCGGTTAAAAATCATATATTAGTCTTCCGATCATTTAAATTGCGACCACATCCAATTGTGTGAATACTTAGTTCTTCATAGATTCATAAATGCTCCAAGTTACACGCAATTGGAGTTTCTGCCATCAAAGGTTTTTTATTTTTATTTGTAGACTTGCAATATTAAATCAAAGAGCTTCTTGGGAATTTATAAAGCTTACTGTAACACATATTCTTCTGTTGTAGAAACAGTGGACTGATCCATATAAAGAAGATTTAATGGTTAGGGGATAGAGTTTGTTGTAATATAATACTAATTGAATCTCGATATTTATGTTCAAGTTGTATCTTTTCATGAGATGACAAATAATGAATAAAATTGAAATTCCAATTGTAATGTGAATGGTAGTTATGCAATGAAAAATAATTTTATAATTACATCTATACTCAATTGTGCTATTATTGGTATTTCTTGTTTTCATTGTAATGCAACTAAATTATATGGGTTAAATATTATTAATAACTACGGAGTACATATTACTGCACTTATACATGGGGTTTAGCATTGGATTTGTTTAAAACCAGAGACCATTATACTCCTCCGTTAACTCTTAACGGATTGGGATCACATGATAGTCATGTGATTGTCAAATTTGTGTAGGGTATTAAAAATTTCACTTAGCCAAATTGAGGGTACCATTCTCCACATTTAATAATCTAGAGTACTAAAAATTCCATTTAGCCAAGTTCAGGATGCTAAACCGCGTTTTGGCCTATGTAATATCACATGTGATATTTAATATCACATGTGATTTTTTCGGCAACGAAAAAAAACGTGAAAAAAACGAAAAAAAAATTGTCGAAAACATATCAAAGTGCCTATCTATAGAAAGATAATTAAATGTTCGTCGTAATGGTATATTTTTTTTCGCTTAACGATTAACGGTTTGAAAGATATTAATATTTGAAGAAAAAAAAATTAAAGTTGGTTTTTTAAATTGTTGAAATTCTCATCCATTAAATCAAATAAAGATGAAGGGTTGAGATTAGTCCATTTATATTTAAAAAAAAAAGTTTGGTCATCTTAAATCATATCTAATAGAGCCAATTTTTTTAACGATTCAAATTTCATTTTATGTTTTATTATAGCAAAATTCAATTTGCAATCCTTTTTAATAATACTTTCATAGCAGCTCTATTAAATCATTTATTCTATGATTTTTCAGGTTGTAAAATAGATCTAGCCATATGTTCATGAAAATTGTTTTATCCAATTTACATATATGCTTTTTAACTCATAATATAAGCAGAACCAAGTACTTAATAATGAAAATCTAATGAAATTCCTAGTTCTGGCTCTCAAATTCGTTTAAAAAACATTTGAAAACCGGAAGAATCAAACAAAACAATCCATGAAAATCTAAAAGCACTTGATAAACATCAACATGATTAGTCGTTAATCATATTTAATAAAATTTAGTAAACCTGGTATCATAAATTTTATTGTTGACATCTTTTGAAAATATGTATGTTTTGAAATCGTGCGGTTCTTCAGTTCCGGAATCGATACCCACGGTTCCGGACCAAACCGAACCGAGAACCGAAACTTGCAATATCTAAGAACCGAGAACCGAACCGCGGTTTTAAAATGCGGTTCGTGTTGGGTCAATTCCGGTTCGATTCTCGGTCCATTTGCTCACCTTTTTTTTTTGAACCATGACTTTCATTCAAAAAAAGGCAAAGTCCTCAAACTGAGGACCGCCCAAACAACCCACAATTACAACATATACAGCGGGAAAATACACCAATCCTTCCACCTAATGTGCTTATGTCTAGATCTATGTTTAAGCCATAAAAAGGAAACGGACTTCACGCATGAGACCACTTCCGCCACTTTAGGAACTTTACCCCTAAAAATTTTATCATTCCTCGCTTTCCATATTGCCCAACAAGCCGCCAAAACAATCCCATGAGCTATTTTTTTACCTTCCTTTCCCATCTTCACTTGCTTGTAGAGCTTCAAAATATCACGAAAATCAAAAGCGAAAAAAGGGCCAATCTTGAGCCAATTGGAAACCGAACTCCAAACACCATAAGAAAAAGCACAGGCCGTGAACAGGTGAATAGCAGACTCCTCCTCTGTGTCACATAACCTGCACAAAACATTTTCCACCCGAATATTCCTTCTAGCTAAAGCATCAGTTGTGGGAATTCTGCTCATCTCTGCCCGCCACGCTAAAATATTACATTTTAGCGGCACCCACGACACCCATTTGAATTTAAAAAAGGTCCCATAGCCTCTCGCTTCTCGAATTAACTGTTTCATATTCTTGACCGAAAATAAACCTTCCTTGTTAGCAGCCCACTGCCATGTATCTGGGCCTGACCCAATAACCGTGGATTCAAGTTTGGAGGATAAAACAAACCACTCGCCAACCTCTTGAAAAGAAAAAAGTTGACCAAAGTCAACCGGGGCCCAACCTGCATCGGACCAGCAGTCCACGACCAAGCCATCTTTTTTTAAAGCTCTTCTAAATAAATTTGGACACTTCTCTTTTATCGAAACATCGAATAGCCAAACATCCAACCAAAATCTAATGGAGCGCCCGTTACCTAGCTTCCCTGTAATGAACTCAAAAAATCTTTTTTCGCCAACTTTGAGCTTCTCCACATTTTTTACAATCTCTGCCCAACACCCACCCACCCGAGGTTTACATGGAAGAAACGACCATCTAACTCGGCTCGAATGGCACGCCTCCACAACTCGTTTCCACAAGCTATTGCCTTCATTTCTATATCGCCACGCCCACTTAGCTAACAGCGCATCATTAGAGTCTTTAAGACGCGAGATACCCAACCCCCCTTTATCTTTGGGATTAGACACTCTATCCCAAGCCACCCAATGGATTTTCTTACTCGAGTCTGAACCCGCCCAAAGAAATTTCTTCATAATCTGTTCAAGTTTCACAATAATGCTGCTCGGCGCTTTATACAAGGAGAAATAATAAATAGGGAGACTCTCGAGAACCGCCTTGATCAAGGTAACTCTCCCTCCTATAGAAAGACAATTCGCTTTCCAAAGAGAAAGACGCGCCTCAAACACATCAATAATCTTCCTCCAATTGTTCGCCCTATTCATATTAGTTCCCACAAGAATCCCCAAATACTCAAAAGGAGTCGAACCAACCTTACATCTCATGACAGAAGCCAAATCGGTCACCTCTTGTGCTCCCATACCAAGCCCAAAAAGATTGGATTTGCTCACCTAATAGACACTAGCTAAACATTATATATTCAGAATGAAAGTCATTCTTATAATAAAAATAAATAAATAATAAACAAATAAATCTCCCTAAGTCTACTAATATATTCTTAATACACAATAATTTTATAAGAGTTTTTTATTTTAACCTTTAAAAAAGACGATATGGGTTTATTAATAAGTCTTTGTGTTGTCTTATCAAATTGGGAGTTAACATGTGATTGAAAAAAAAATAAAAATAAAAAATAAAATAAAATAAAAAGTTGAACAATCGAACTCAACTGTTTGGAAGATTTTGTTGATGGAACCAGTAAGTTTGTTAAACAATCGTTGTCTTTTCGATGACTCATTCTGGGAAATTTAGATTTGGAGATGTACTATCATAACAAATAAAACGAAAACTTTTGGTATAAGTTGGTATAATAATTATTATATTACGTGTCATGATCTGATAAAAAAAAGTTTCACATGGTCATTTATAAAGCTGGATTGTGGTGCATGTATGTAACTTTTCTCTTTTTATTTTGCGTAATTTTAAAGTTGAACATAGTTTCCAAATCTAAGTGCATGGCTACTTAATGCCTAATGGTATTCCTATATATTATAGGGCGAGGAATCGGTGCCATCTTATTGGCTCACCTCCCTGATTGGTGTCACAAATGACTAAAAGAATCAAAAAATAAAGATTGCTAGCTTCTTCATTGGTGCCATATATATTACAGGGCGAGGAATCGGTGCCATCTTATTGGCTCACCTCCCTGATTTGTGCTACAAATGACTGAAAAATCAAAAAGAGATAGTGATATATGTACCTAATAAATAGGCCTAAAAATGGACCTAATGCATTAATGACATGTACATTTGATCAAATATACAAGTAATTAACGCATTAGGTTCATTTTTAGGCCTATTTATTAGGCTCATCTATCATTTTTGTTTTTTTTATTGTAACTAGTCATTCAGACCCGTGCGATGCACACGAGCTCGATCTAAATGTTCATAACGTATTGTTCAGCACTAATTTTCGTCATTTTGGTCATGGATGGATTTTGTTAGCTAGTTTCTAAGTTGTGTTTGTTAGCATGACATGAAAAATGTTGATGTCGTTATTTCGTTACTTTTAATTGAGGTCGAGTCAAACATTCAAAATATAATATATAACTCGGACTGCCTATTGACCCGTGCGATGCACACAGTTTTTTTATTTGTTATTATAATTTATAAATAACTGTGAGCCAAAATTATGTAATTTTTCATTTCTATTCATTATTCAATGTGATATTTTTAATATGTCATATTTTGTTATTTTAGCAAACTTTTTTAATTTATCTGTTCAAATCGGATGTACTAAAACTCACTTACCCATGCGATGCATTGTTTTTGTTTGCCATTAGAAATTCTAACTCTTAGTATTGTCAAAAACTAATTTTTATCGTGCGATGCACATGGGCTGTATAGAAGTTTTTAAAGTTTAATATCCGTCTTTTATTTTCGTCATTTTAAAATTCGAGACGTGTTTTTGTCATTATATATATAAGTCGTCATGGTAGCATACACTTTGTAAGCATGATACGTATTTAAAATAGTTTATTGACATGTAATCTTTTAAGATGTATTTTTACGTAATATTTTTTTGTCTATTTATTTTGGTATTGACTCTATCATTTTTTATTGGAACTAACTAATATTAATACATCCGGCTAAGTTATAACTATTTCTTATGATAGTCAACAATGCCCGTGAGATGCACATGGGCTGTATAGAAGTTTTCATAGATTTTGTGGAAAACTAGAAGGGGGGGTTGAATAGTTTTACGTCCTTTTAAATTTATAAAAGCAAGTTTGTTTTAAAAACTTCGATTCTAGTTTATGTGAATTCAATACTTGCACTATATGAACAATTGTATGATAACTAACTAACAAAACTAATATAGTAAAGGTAAATAAATAAGTAATGAGAAGAGTTAGAAAGATCAAACCACAACACAAGGATTTATAGTGGTTCGGCTACAAGGACACCTTCCTTGTTCCTACTCCACTCCCCGAGTCACCTACTCGAGAGTTTTCTTCACTATGTCAACAAACTCACTTATGGCGGAGAAAGCCGTACACACCAATATACACACCAATTTACACACCAATCTTCACACCAATCTACACACCAATCTACACACCAATCTTCACACCAATCTACTACACACCAATCTTCTACACACCTTCTTCTACACACCTTCTTCTACACACCAATCTTCACAACAATCCTACTTCACAACTAAACAACTTCTACTTATCTACACAACTTCTATATCTTCTAAACAAATAATAGCAAGCACAACACAATATTCACAAATGAATATATGTACACTATACACAACAACTCTTCAACACTTCTTGAACTTGGTTGTAGAGAGTTCTTCTTTTGCACTTAGAATGAGAATGGATGATGAGGGATTGAATCACTTGAAACAAGGATTAATATACAAATGATCAAAGGGTTTTGGATGAGTTTTAGATGGTTATAGATCTGAAAATTTCGTGCAAAAGGTGGGGAAAAATTTCAGAATTAAGGTGGTATTTATAGGAGAAGAAATCTGACAGTTTCTGACAGGGGAGCGTGGCCGGTCCCCTTTAAGCATGGCTGGCCCCCTTAAAATTAAGGGGACCGCCCCTTATAATTAAGGGGGCCGCCCAACTGTAACGGCCAGAACACTTGTCTTTTAGTGGGGAAAGTTTATTTGGTGAAAAACTAACTGATTTTGGTTAAATATTTGAAATCATATATTTAGTATGATTAAAACATTTTTCCTTATTACCAAAAGTGTTTTTCAAAAATATATAATAAGATTATATAATTAAATAAACTTTTGTATTAATTAATTAAATATTCCTTTGATCATGAGATGTATTAAGCACTTGTTTATTCATACCTTAAGTGATTAAGTTGGATATAATGATATAAACTAGCTTAATACTTGTTTACGTAGTAATCATACGATTGACGAGTTTACATTTTGTGATCGTCAAAATATAGAGATATCGGAAAATATAAATAACGTTTTCATACATTATTTATGTCAACAATCTCCCCCTTTTTGATGATTACAAAATTTTAAACTCATTAGTCGAAAGTTAATCTATATTCAAGTATTAGAGTGAGTTTATATCACTTCTCCCCCTTTTTTTGAACATCAAAAAGGTTTATCCCTTGTTAATGGAAGCTCCCCCTTGAAGTAAGCTCCCCCTCCTTTTGAGGCCAAAATGGAATCGAGATATGGATATCTTGCAAAAATATTTAGTAGCAAGCAACATATATATGTATATAGCATGCAAAAGTTTAAACTAAACATAACCATAACATTAATCAAGTGAAATTAATACATCAAGCATTACATCAACAAATGAAACAAGTAATGCTACAAACAAAAGCCTTAAAGGCTTACAATCATCACATAACAAATAAACCAAAGTTCAAACATAAGAGTCCTCTCTAGAGCTTGCCATCCAAAATGGTTTGAGGTACTTTTATTTGTGGGTCACCAAGCATGTTTAATTGGGAGGAATGGATGGTGAACATGGAGATGGTGATGGAGGAGGAGTGTTTGTTGATGGTGGTGGAGGGGTTGTGTTTATTGTTGGTGGATGCAACAAGTTCTCAATATGAGAAAACATGTATTGCATTTCATCTCTTAGTCCGAACACAATTGTTCGGTTGTGGATGCAACAAAGGCAAGTGTCACCATGAGCTTCAAGTAAGCTCCAAGGGACGGGGTTATAGGTTGGTGGATTGATAGGGGATGATGAAAAATGTGCATCAAGAGGTGTTAATGGTGATAATGAGAGGGTTAATGCAAGGGTGGAGTGTTCATTGGTAGGTTGTGATGGTTGAACCATTGGTGGAGGAGATAAGTGGGTGTTTATGTAGTCATTAATGGATGAAGTGGATGGTATGGAGGAAGTAGAATTTCCATTTGTTGAGGGTGTTTTGGAGGGTGCATTTGGTGCACTAGGAGATGAACATTGAGGTTGTGGTGATGGGGTGGTGTTGTCTTCATTTGTAAGATCAATGAAGAGTTGTTTGGGTGGTATAATGACAAGTTTTTGTTTATTGGCATTGTTTGAATGGGTGGTTCTTGGTGATGACATGATGATGGTTTATGAATGATGAGGATGATGAATTATGAATTAAACATGCATGGGGATTATATAGTGGGAAAACATGTTTAGAAGTGGAATTATTTTGAAATTGTAATGTTATATTCCAAAATCAGTTTGGTTTTTAAGAGTAATGATAGTTGGGACTAGCAAAAGGGATCACAGGATGCAAAAGAAAACAGTGTAAAAACTGTTTCAGATGGCCGGTCCCCTTAAATGGTGGCCGGTCCCCTTAATTTTAAGGGGGCCGCCCTTTATGATTTAAGGGGGCCGCCCATCTGACGACCCAGAAACCAAAAATTTTCAAAAATTTTCTGGAAAGATGTTATGTTCTGGTTTGAATGTGAAGCAAGCTCAATTTGGACATTTCACATTTGTTTTGGTTTATTAGAAAGTATACATGTCATATAGTTATATAAACATTAACTAATCATGCAAACATATATATATAGATCAAGAAAAACATGCATAAAAATATCAAAGACAATCAAGTTATCATCCTAAACACATATTCAAATAACAAGTATTTCCGAATAAACTTCGGACAAATAGCACACAAGACAAAAGAAAATAAAACATTGTTTAACAAACATAATCCGACCATATCATTTCTTTTTCTTCCCGAAGATACCCTTCAAAGTCTTCCCAATAGATTTGAAGCCACCTCTAACTTCTTCGTGCAAGCTCTTTTGTCTTCTAAGCATCTCGGTAGTTCGTTCATGAAGCACTTCTTCAGTTTGATCACTTGGAGATGGAGTAGAATAGTTGGGATAGTCAAGATCCTCTAAATTGTCAACGAACTCAGAAAACGAAGGGGTACTAGCATCATCGATGTTTTCCTCCTCATCGTCATCATCTTGCCTTGAGGATGATCCATGAAAGCTATGACGACGAGGTTTACCCTTGTCACTTCGAGTTCGTCGAGCTTGTTTTAGAGCGAGAGTACGTAGAGTGGGGTAGATGGACTCATAAATACTATTGTCAAGATCGGGGTAGTACTCGATGACATGACGATAGATACGAGTAAGGAACATTCCATATGGAAGGTTGGCTTTGGGAGTTTTTCTAGCACACTCAATCCGTTTGATAAAGAAGTAGGCCAAATTGTACGGCTTTTCGACAGCTATACAATACAACATGTGAGCAAGGCTAGCCGGGAGATGGTCCCGGTGACCTCCAGTACCAAACGCATTCTCACGAATGAGTTCTTCCCAACGCTTCATGTGTGAGCTTAATTCTTTGAGGAGAAGTTGGTATGGAGAAATTTGAACGTTTTTGGATTTTATTTTTCGACTTGTGGTGGCACGATCTATACCAAGGATTTGACGAATTTCGTCGGGACGAGGAATTTCGTCGAAATAAGGACCGAAGGTTGGTCGATAGCGATTAAGAGATTCGAGGTCCCACTCGTTTGTGAAAACGGCTTGACCTCTAAAAGGAATTTGGAGGATATGACCAAATTGTCGAGAGTGAGGGTGATAAATTCATTTTGAATCATGAAAGAGATGGTGATGAAACCAAGATCATTGGTTTGGACGGTGACTTGGCTATAGAAATCCATTATGAAACGAGGAATGATAGGTTCATTTATTTCATAAAGACAATTGAAGTTGATGCTTGTAAACACGCGATTTATGTAGTCGGATTGAGCAAAAGCAAGATCTACTACACGTCCCTCATGAATATTTCTATCTTCAATTTGACGATAGATAAGTCCAATGGAAGGAGATGTGGTAGGGAGTTGAGAAACTTTGGGAATGTAGTTTTTAGTGTGAGAAAGATCTTCGGTAGTTGCTTTGGGCATTTTCACCTAAACACATCAACAATATAGAAAGACCAAAATAAATATAAAGAAAGATAAAAGTATATGTTTATTGTTAAGGCTTATGTTGGAACGTAAACATACTTCGTCACTAATCCTAAGAAGTAGATTACCATGTTCCTTAATGTTGTTTTTAACTCGTTCTAGATATATTTTACGAAGTTTAATGGGTGGTTATGGACAAATCCAAACGCCCTTTAAACATCTATATATATCATGAAATTTGCTAGATTTACATTAGATTGTAAAACTAGCTATTTCTTTCAAGTTTCTTATGCATGTAATTTGTTTTTGAAAAAGATGGTTTGTATTTTTACTTAAAAATGTCATATTTAGTAATAAATCAAACGCTTCCTTAACTAGTGACTTATAACCCAAGTGCGTCAATATACATATGAATTATATATCTTGACGAGTTCGATAAACAATTTTAAGGTTTATAATTATAACAAAGTTTTATAAAAATTATAATGACTATGTTTTGATATTATTTGGACATAATCCAAACACCCCTATATTGTGAACCAACATAGTTTTCTTAGTCGAAAAAAAAAATGTAATTTCAAGTTTTACAAGTTACACAAGTATAATGTAATTAGTTTTAACACGTTTTCAAATCATTATTCAACAATAAGTTTACTAAAATTTTTTTGGAAAGGAGTGTATGAAATTCTTCAAAAATTTTCGACATGATAGATTATAATAACTAGTTTCTAGTGTTAATCAATCATCCTAATCCTATGGGAAGCATTTAGTTATGAATATTTAAAGCTTAATTTGAAAGAAATTGTGAATTTAAAGAATTTTATAAAACATGCATAATCATGAGTATGATCAAATAAGATGAAATTAGATGAAATGTGTTATGAAAAGCTTACAATATGTAGTGGTGATTGTGTTAGATGAATTTGCCCTTTGCGAATTAACCCGAATTATGTGATTAGGAAGTGATTTGAGAGGTTTTTGGGTTTTGAATTTCGTCACAGCAGAAGCAGGGAAAGAGAGGGATGAAAAGGTGGAGTGTTTGGCAAAAGGAAAAAAGGGAAAAACGGGCTTGAGCTCTCAGAGGGCCGGTCCCCTTAAACATTAAGGGGGCCGCCCTTGTATTGGCTGCCGGTCCCCTTAAACATTAAGGGGGCCGCCCTTAAAAATTTGATATTTCAAGTTTTGGTTTCTGGAACAAACAAGAAAATATTTATATATATATACTAGATTTATATTTAATCAAAAATACGTTGAAGAGTGTACGCACGAGAGGAATTACTTGACATTTTTACTTGACATTTTGTCAATAAAATTCTCTTGATCGTTTCGGATGAGATTCATCAAGATGTCAAGCAAACGAGAAAGTTGTGTAAGGTTTATAAGTATATATATATATATATATATATATATATATATATATATATATATATATATATATATATATATATATATATATATATATATATATATATATTAGATAGTATAGGCTTATAAGACGAGAACATAGGAGGGAGACGTATGCAACGGAAGCCGGGAGTTTGTTTCATCCATAGATTTTTCGACTCATCTCACTTCATCAGCATGAGTGTTGATTGAACATTTAAGTTCAATAAGGCAAATGGGGAAAAGAAATGTTCGTAAACGAACAATCTCTAGTTCTAGAAAATCAACAAATGAATTTCCTAGGTTATAAGATCCTAAATATAGCTAAGTATATAAATATATATATATATATATATATGTATATATGTATATTTAGATTTAGATATAATATAGTTAAGGAAAATAGAGATTAATAAGACAAGTAAAATCACATAAATATAACATACTAAATTAAGCATGCATTTCTAGACAAGGAACTTAAAAGGAAATGTGTACCTTTTGTCTTTAAAGCGTCAATCTTCAAGGTCTTCAAGAAGTAAATCGGACAAGAGGTGACAATGAAAAGTTCCATGTTTGGATGGCGAATATTGTTTACGTTGGTGCCCATTGTTTCATTTGTCCAAAGTTATTTGGTCCGAACATGTTTTGTATTTGACTTGGATGCATATAAGGTGGAAACATTCCCCACGGATTGAAATTCCACATTTGTTGATTATAGTTAAAGTTTCGTCTATTATGGTTTGTTCTTGGTTGAGGTGTTTTAGGTCTAGGATAAGAATTATTTGGTTTCCTAGGTGGTGGAGTTTTAGATCTTGTTTTAGGTTTAGATGATCCAACTTCGGTTTTTAAAGATGGTTTATAAAATGGTTTTATTTCTTCATTACTAGCGATAGGTATTATTTTATTTTTTATGAGTAAGTGTTTAGGATTAAGTATTGAAGGTTTTGGTTCATTTTCAAATTTAACATTTTTAGCTCCACTTGTTGAAGATTCAGTTGAGTTAAATCCTAGTCCGGTTTTATCTTCTGATATTCTTTGAATACTTATAATTTTACTAAGTGAGTTACTACTATTTTCAAATTTATCAAGTTTGCAAATTTCATCCTTAAGTATGTTGTTTTCACTTTTAAGCTCTTGACATGTTTTACATTCTTCAACAATTTCTTTTCCTTTTTCAAGTTGATGTATTTTAATTTTTAGTTCAAGCACTTCATTTTCTAGTTGGTTGTTTATGTACTTTAGTGATTTATTTTTAGCCATAACTAGTTGTCCTATTTTACATAATCTATTGTATTCACTATCTAAATCTTTTTCATCTAATGATAGATTTTCATCACTAAAGTATTCGGATTCGGAACGTACCTCACTTGATGATTTGGCCATGAGACACTTTTCATCCTTTGTTGTTTTATTCTCATCTTCATCACTATCACTCCAAGCACCTCCAACGAATGCTCTTTGATTTTGATCTCTTGTCATCATTGGACATTTTCCAATGAGGTGATTCGGATCACCACACTTGAAACACTTTCTCTCATTCTTGCTATACTTGTCATCATTATTCTTTTGAGATGTTCTTCTTTCATCGTGTGGTTGTCTAACGAATCTTCCTCGCCTTTTGAAGAATTTCTTGAAGTCTCTTACGGCCATGGCATATTCTTCATCATCGCTTTCGGAAGATGAGCTATCTTCGTTGTTGGATTCCTTTCTAGCTTTCAAGGCGATTGACTTGCTTTGCTCACGTTTTCCTTTAACCATTTCAGAGTCCTTCTTTATAATTGCTTCGTAGACTTTCAGATTTCCAATTAATTCGTCAAGTTGTAGCGTTGACAAATTCTTTGATTCTTCAATAGCCGTCACTTTAGCTCGCCATTTTGGGTGAAGAGCTCTAAGAAACTTCCTAACAAAATTCTTACTAGAAAAATTCTCATCAAGTGCTTTTAAACTTGTGATGATAGTGTTAAATCTAGCAAAAGCATTATCAATTGATTCCTCTTCCGGAATCGTGAATTGTTCATATTGTTGAACAAGTAGATCAATTTTATTATCTTTGACTTGATTATTACCTTGGTGAGTTATTAATAAAGAGTTCCAAATTTCTTTTGCGGTTTCACACATAAAGATCCTTTCGTACTCTTTACGTGGTAGCGCATTATAAATAACCATTTTTGCTTCATTATTTTTAGCAAGTTTTCTTTTTAAATCATCATTTTGTTTTTCAAAAGGTACGATTTCATCTTTCTTAGTTTCGGGGTTATTTTGAATAGGTAAAAAATCACCATTGGTAATAACATGCCAAAGATCTAGATCTTTTGATTTTACATAAGTTTTGAATCGATTTTTCCAGTATAAAAATCCATCACTCTCAAATAGTGGTGGTCTTTGCATAGATCGTTACAAGTTTTAAAATACAATATATTTTAAAAATCTTGCTAGACGTGGCTCTGATACCAATTGTGAAAAACTAGAAGGGGGCTTGAATAGTTTTACGTCCTTTTAAATTTATAAAAGCAAGTTTGTTTTAAAAACTTCGATTCTAGTTTATGTGAATTCAATACTTGCACTATATGAACAATTGTATGATAACTAACTAACAAAACTAATATAGTAAAGGTAAATAAATAAGTAATGAGAAGAGTTAGAAAGATCAAACCACAACACAAGGATTTATAGTGGTTCGGCTACAAGGACACCTTCCTTGTTCCTACTCCACTCCCCGAGTCACCTACTCGAGAGTTTTCTTCACTATGTCAACAAACTCACTTATAGCGGAGAAAGCCGTACACACCAATATACACACCAATTTACACACCAATCTTCACACCAATCTACACACCAATCTACACACCAATCTTCACACCAATCTACTACACACCAATCTTCTACACACCTTCTTCTACACACCAATCTTCACAACAATCCTACTTCACAACTAAACAACTTCTACTTATCTACACAACTTCTATATCTTCTAAACAAATAATAGCAAGCACAACACAATATTCACAAATGAATATATGTACACTATATACAACAACTCTTCAACACTTCTTGAACTTGGTTGTAGAGAGTTCTTCTTTTGCACTTAGAATGAGAATGGATGATGAGGGATTGAATCACTTGAAACAAGGATTAATATACAAATGATCAAAGGGTTTTGGATGAGTTTTAGATGGTTATAGATCTGAAAATTTCGTGCAAAAGGTGGGGAAAAATTTCAGAATTAAGGTGGTATTTATAGGAGAAGAAATCTGACAGTTTCTGACAGGGGAGCGTGGCCGGTCCCCTTAAAGCATGGCCGGCCCCCTTAAAATTAAGGGGACCGCCCCTTATAATTAAGGGGGCCGCCCAACTGTAACGGCCAGAACACTTGTCTTTTAGTGGGGAAAGTTTATTTAGTGAAAAACTAACTGATTTTGGTTAAATATTTGAAATCATATATTTAGTATGATTAAAACATTTTTCCTTATTACCAAAAATGTTTTTCAAAAATATATAATAAGATTATATAATTAAATAAACTTTTGTATTAATTAATTAAATATTCCTTTGATCATGAGATGTATTAAGCACTTGTTTATTCATACCTTAAGTGATTAAGTTGGATATAATGATATAAACTAGCTTAATACTTGTTTACGTAGTAATCATACGATTGACGAGTTTACATTTTGTGATCGTCAAAATATAGAGATATCGGAAAATATAAATAACGTTTTCATACATTATTTATGTCAACAGATTTAAAATACGTGCGATGCACATGGGCTGTATAGAAGTTTTCATAGCGTAATATTCGGCATTTATTTTCGTCCTTTTATATTTAAGTTGTGATGGTATTTCATTTCCAAGCATGACACACATTTAAAATAGTTTATTGACATTAAAAGAGTATATGTGAAGAGATTTTTTTTCAAGATGTTACATTGAAAATAGTCTCTTCACATGTAATATTTTAATATGTATAAGTTACATAAATTATTTTAAATATGAAGCGATTACATTAATGTTTGAGACCTTTTATATTTATCCTCATTTGATACACACAGGTTTGGACTGCCTCAGGACCCATGCGATGCACACAAGTCGGATCTAATTGTTTTTTTCGTAATGTTTGGGACTAATTTTCGGTTCATGTTTGAGATTATCATTTTTTGTGAAAGACGGACTTCATTGTTCAAATAAATTACATTATTAAAAGCGAACTATAAAACAAATTTCCCCTTTAACAAAACTATAAAAACATAAAACATTAAAGTAATTATTATATTCAAGAGTATAAATTATAATTCGTATAATAAATTGTAATTCGTATAGTAAAATATTGCATGTTTAATTTGTAACGTACTATTAATATGAATGCTAAGTATTCATCTATATTGACACCGGTGGCCGTGGCGTTGTTCTTGTTGTTGTCTTTTTCGTTGTTGTTCATTGGCATTTTGCATGTTTTGTTCTTGATACAATTTTCGTGACTTCTCGATCTCTTTCTTTAATGTGAAGAGGTTTTTTTTTTCAAAATGTTATATTTAAATGAGGCTTTTCATATGTGATATTTTAATATGAGTAAGTTACATAAATTATTTTTTTAATTAATGCATTATTACAACATTTTTCCATAAACTATAATATCGAATTTGGAGCATTCATTAGTAACTCACTCTAAGTATTTACAGTATGACGACATGAATCACATGTGTTAATACAAATATCGCCTAAAAACGTTATTTATATTTTACGATCTTTGCTAAGTTTTGTTAACGACAAAATGTAAACTTTAGTTTCTAAGTAAATCATAATCTTAGTTTTAAAGACTTGCATAACTAGACATTTGCTACATTTTACATTTCATAAAACACAACACTTTTTATTTCTTAAAATAGAAATGTCACATCACATTTATGGCAAGTTTTGTCAATATACATTTATGAAAAGAAAGTGTGTTTGACTAACCATATGTTTGTTTGCACAAGTTTTGTGTTTGACTAGGTGTAATGAGATGTGACATTGTTTGGTTTGCAAGATTTATTGCAAAACCAACTGCAAGCCCGGCGAAACCCTGGGGGTACACGGGTGGAACCCTCATCCGCCAGGCCTGCAGAAGGTTTTGCTATAAATACTAAGCCACAAGTTTGATTTTTGGCTTATCACTCTACATCATATTTTTACACATTCATTCATTCTTTCATCTAACCCTTTAACATCTCATACGTGAAGTTTCTTTTTGTAGCAAAGAGATTCACGAGTTCATAAAAAGTTACAAGTATTCAACACAACGTTGCAAGACTTGTTAGCTTAGCATTGTGTAGACTTGTGTAGTTTACACTTCATTTGATTGTGTATTTTCAGTAGTGACCGGTTAGTATTTTAGTCCTCAAAATACAAAGTGTGACGGGAGTTGTTGTACCCTTGTAAAAGAACTAACAGGAGTGGTTGTACCCTTGTAAAAGAACTCGACATCTAGCTTAGTGTCGATAAACGTGTATAAGCGACGTGTAAGGTTTTCTCCGCCGGTGAAAGGGGCTTGTTGACTAGTGAAAGAAACTCTCGAGTTGGATACTCAGGGCGTGGACGTAGGGCAAGGAAAAAGAGTCCTTGTAGCCGAACCACGATAAATACTCGTGTTGTGGTTTGATCGTTTCTTTCTTTATACTTGCATGTTATATATTGTGTTTGTGTATATATCTTTGATCAAACGGAAAGTTTCAAAAGATAATTAAACAAGTTAAAAAGATTTTAAATGGTAAACTATTCAACCCCCCTTCTAGTTTTTCACAACATGATCTCAAACTCAAATGAATGATGCTTACTTTGTGATATGTGTAGGATAACATTTGAAATGCAATTTTCTTCTCCTTTATATACTTCTTCGATTTAGAAGATTCTTATTGTTAAGATGATAGTGTGAAGACATTTTTAATTTTTATTATATACTACCATTTTCTATATGTAACATTGACATAATTTACACAGTCATATCAAATATCAAAGTCACGTAATATTCCAAGACGTTTAATTAAGAAAGTGACATTAACACACCGCAAGACAAAAAACTACATTAAGAGCAAAAATATAAAAATGCACCAACAAAGTGTAGTAATAATTATTGACTAAAAATTGAATGCTCGTCACATTATTTTCAATAAACTTACTTGCTAACTAATCAATAGTATTAGCCCGTTTAGCGTTATTACATGAAGTAAGATATTGCATGTTTAATTTATAACGTACTATTAATATGAATGCTAAGTATTCATCCCACCGGTGGCCGTGGCATTGTTGTTGTTGTTGTTGTCTTTGTCTTTGTTGTTCATTGGCCTTTTGCATGTTTTGTTCTTGATACAATTTTTGTGACTTCTCGATCTCTTTCTTTAATGCTTCTTGACGCGCTACAAAAAACAATTAGATATAGTTCATCATTAGTAACTTAAATACAGTTAATCAATATATTGCATTTTCAATCAAAGTAAAAATGTTTGTGCATGTTCCACTTAATTGATAATACAACGATGTGTAGGATCTCTTAAACCATTAGAGAAGATGATGTTACTACCAAACCTCCTAAGCACCATCTTTATGTCCTACATTGTTAAACAAACAAAACACATGTGAAATTTACATAAAATAATATAAATCAATATGCTAAATAAGTAAGACGATATGATGCTTACTTTACCACCATAATAAGTTGTAGCCCAATGTGCACGCGGTATGGAGGAAGTTGTGGTTTGTTGTGTGTGATTTTTGACACATTATATAGTTGAAAAGATATTTGTAACTCATGGATGGTAAGATAAAAAGACTAACCACTAATTGGTGTGTTTAATTTATGCACTCATGGCATTTTTGGTTTGTATTCTTTGAGGTTTAGAGATGGCTTGAAACATGTTGTACTGTACAAACTTTTGTGCACGATTCCTCATGCAAAACATATTGTACCGTACAAACTTTTGTGCACAATGCCTCTTGCGCATTAAATTAAGTACTCCAATCTTTAGATAGTATAGAAGATATACTTTTCATGTTGTTTAAACTACCTTGTACCGTACTACAATTTGTGCACAAATCCTCTTGCACATTAAATTAAGTCACCCAATATTGTGTAATTGATATACTTTTGATGTTGCTTAAACTACCTTGTACTGTACAAATTTTTTCAATTACTCGAATCACTAATCTTATGTACTTACCCTTATACATGACTATTAAATCAATGTAATAACACATGAAGCCTCCACATTTCACTTTTAATTCATGAAACATTTATTGTGAGCACTTTGCATTTATAAGACAACTTAAGTTTAATGTTGCTTAAACTACCTTGTACCGTACAAATTTTTTCAACTACTCGAATCACTAATCTTATGTACTTACCCTTATGCATGACTGTTAAATCAATGTACTAACACATGAAGCCTTCACATTTCACTTTTAATTCATGAAACATTTATTTTGAGTACTTTGCATTTATAAGACAACTTAAGTTTTTAGTATACGAGGCAAGCAGAACCCGTGCTACGCACGGGCTTTTTATCTAATTGTTAATCGTGTATTATTTTTGTGTATTGTCGAGTGCATGCGTATTTATTGTTTAGTATGTTGTATGAAACGTTTTTACTTTATTGTTTAAAAATATAAAAATATGTGATATTGTTTTAGTTTTTTGGTCTTTATATTTTCTAAATGGGCTTGTCGTTATTAATGTCATACGCTTGATGCAATTAAAAAAAAAAAAAAATCCTTTGATTGTTTTTGACTATTATGTAACCAACAAATGCAACAATCTATAGCTAAATCTGCCGAGAGAAATCTTTGTTAATTATTATTCAATGTGCTAACCGTAAGAAAAATATTTATTTGTGTTTCATTTTAGTAGTTAGCGATTCGAGCCCGCAATGGCATTCAATTGAGCAGTATGCAAGCCTCGAACCTTCGCCTTAGAGAATAACCCCACTCCTGATTCTATTTATCTCCGCCCCTGAAGGTTCATGGTGAGACTCGAACTTGAGAACTCTCCAAAGTTACCTCCCCAAGGTTAGCCTTGGTGGCCAACTGAACTTGCTCAGTTGGTTTGTGTTTCTTTTTACTTAAGGTTGAAATTTACTAATGTGGATTGTCAATTTTTTTTTTTTTTTTTTTTTTTTTTGCACTGGGATTGAGGTAAGTTTATAATTGTGTATTTGTGTTTGTGTTGTTACTTGCATTGTGCGTTAAGTAACTTTTAAGCGTTCATATTGTTTCCATGAGGAAACGGAAGCCGCGTTCAGAACCCGTGCTACGCACAAAATATGTATCTAAGTTTTCATCGCGTAATGTTTGTGTAAATTGCCGAATATACAATAATCTATAACTAAGGCTGTCGCAGGAGATCTTTGTTGATTGTTGAAAGGAATTTGTTATATGTATGGATGCAAATATCTAGTTTTATATCATTGGAACTTTGGAAGGCTAATCAAATATCTTTTTAATGTCTATCACGTTTATACTTCGTATTGCCTAGCCAATTTTACGGTGAATTTATTATCTTTCAAAATTAATTCGTAGTATAAAGTGCGAACAATTTTTTTGGATAATCAAGACTGTCATAACGCATAATTGCACTATTGTTTTTTGCGTTTTCTGCCAATACCTTCAATAAAAAAAAGTGTTTCAAGAACATCATAGAAAAATCAAAACATATAAAAACTCACACTTCTTAAATGCTTTCTATTTAAGCTCATTTGCTGTAGTGCGCCCCGCCAATATACAACGCAAATTAATCATTATAAGCCAAAAAATAAATCTCGAAAACACATATCTCTCAAAAGAGAGATCTTAACGTAACCCATATCTCTATTTTCTATTCTCTACTATGTACAACCAAATGTACAAATACTTTTTACGCAAAGTAGAGTAAACAAATTGTTTCAAAACTTTCTATACTATACTAAAAAATAGTACTACCATTATACAATACTTTATATTTTTCACCACAATGTTACAAAGGAGAAGTTAATATAAATATCATTAAATACCAAACAAAACGTATTCATATCGATATCGATTGTTATTATTGTTCTTGATCTCGTGATGATTTATAAATTCATAAATATTGTTCTTGATCTCGTGATGATTTATAAATTCATAAATATATATGCATTCATATTTGTTGTATCATACGTCCTGCTAACGGCACTCTTGATGTACGTGACGATAAACCACAACTTGTATATTCTAATATTGATGTAACAAATCTAAGAGGGCTTCATTATAAAATCTGTTCGGACCCAATTTTTTAAACCATAACTTGCGTTTTTTGATATATTAGATATTTGAAGTGCTGATATTCAAATTTGAGTGAGCTTGATTCTATGAAGTGGTCTTCTTTAAACTTTACTTCCTAGTAAATGTTTTTGATTATAAATCACCGACAAAAATAAACAACTAAAACCCGGATGCCAGCCCATGTTTAATGATCCAAATGCCAACCCATAAAATAATATAAATAAACCCATACTATCACCTCCTTAAAATACCTCTAATCCACCATACCCTAATTTTTTTTACACTTGTAACCCTAATCCACGTTTCACAAAAACATACGCCTCCCTCAAACTACTTGCAGCCTCTACTATTTTATCTCATTTCACCAAAAGATAGATCGGTTCTTTCTTTCTGCTTGGTATAACCGAACACCAAACACAAATCACTTCGTCTTTCTTTCGTCTTCTAAACCACGAACTCAAATAAATCTCAATCACTCGGCCTTAATGATGAGGCGAAAAATGATCCGTATTTAGGGGGTCATTTAAGCCCGAATTCGAATTTATTTGATCAAATATTGCCCTAAATCGTTCCTTTTGTGATTTTAGGTACTTTGGGAGTGAAATCTGGAAAAGGAAGCAATTCGGACGTTTTTGGAGCATAAAAGTGAAGAAAACGCCAAAGTCTTAATTTTCCATGTTGGGAACAGTAGGTGACGGCGTCAAGAGTAACTCTCTGACGCCTTCAAGAGCAAAATTCTATGACGACCCAGTACAGATTTGACGGCGTCACGAAGGTAGGGCGTCAAGAGTAAAAGTCATGACGGCCTGGAAATGATTAAGTCTTGACGGCGTCAAATGTAGATCAAGGCAGTCCGAGAATAGTTTTGGCGGCGAGGTGACGGTGTCACATGGTTGGTCTTGACGCCGTCAGACCCCTTTTCCTATATATAGTTTTCTAATTTTCACATTAAAAAGAGAGAAGTTTTGGAGAAACCCTAAGTACGATTTTGGTGCGAATTTTACAGGTTTTTCAAGGGTTCCAAACCCTTGATACCTTTCATGTGTAATTGAGATAAATGTTCTTTTAATTCAATCAATATGTCTATGTGTTGGTTGTCTATATCTTGTTCTTGTCTTAATTCCATCATGCTAGGCTAAATCTATCTTGTGTTTGCTTGGATCTAATGAAACCTAAATGTTAATTATGTGTTGATTACTTGTTTATTCTTGTCTTGGATGAATGATTTATATGTTAGGCTTAAGAAAACTGGCAGATCTCCAATTGGTAACATGCTTAAACGTCTTAAGAAACATGAACCGACGCGCACTAGGTCTTTATTGGTTGTATTTAATGCATGAGCCACTGTTTACAATCCCTATAGTTGTGTTGGGCATGGTGTAGGAGGAGATAAGAGCTCATAGAATTGGGGAGTTAAGTGTGACACCCCATGAATGGTATTAAGGAATACGATCCGTCATCCATGCAATTATAACAAGTAATTAACGTGTAAAAGATGTCTAGGGAGTAGTGAAATCTAAGTAAACACATTTTCTCCACTTATTGCTCACAACTTTAGTATAATTTAGTTTATTTTCATTTCTAGTATTTTATTTTGATTGCATCTTTAGTATTGGGTTAGTTGATTAGCAACTAATTCCGCCCAAATCCTTCAAACCCGAGATTTTTACTTGCTTTCTAAAAAAATATAAAAATACAAAAATAATCATACCTCACCTTTAGAACTAGTATTTAGGTTTTCTAATCCTAGCGACACTATTCCTAAGCTGAACGATCAATCCCCCGGTACTTGTCACTATACTATACTACAACGATCAGGTACACTGCCTGGTGGGGGTTGTAAGATTCTCAAGATCCCTTGAGAGGTAAAGCCTGATGCAATTCCCACGCATCAAGTTTTTGGCGCCGCAGCCCGGGGAATAGTTATTGTCTAGGTTAGAATTTCTTTTTATTAGGTCTACTTGCTAGATTCCTTTCTAGTAAGATTTTATTTTTATTTTTAGGTTATCTTTAGTCTATCTTATTTCTTTGTGCCTTTGTTCGTAACCATCCGACATCATGGACAACGGGAACATCTTTGAACCCGTCATCCCACCACAACAAAACCCACCATTAGAACCCCTTAGGGCCCGAACCTTAGGAGAGTATTCCCGACCTAGCCACCAAGGCTACCGAAACACCATTGAGCTCACCGGAGCCAATGTGACCCCCTTGCGATCCGACACCATCCGGTTGGTGCAAAGCGGATGTGCATTCCATGGACTTCATTCCGAAGATCCAAACCAACATCTTAAGGACTTCCTCAAAATCGTAGATTCCATAGACCTAGATGTTGCAACTAGAGAGACAACCCGATTACGCCTATTCCAATTCTCTCTACGGGATCAAGCTAGTCAATGGCTTGAGCGTTTACCCGCGGGATCCATCACCACATGGGATGATCTCACCACTCGTTTCCTTGCTCAATTTTTCCCACCGGGGAGAACTACTAAGCTTAGAAATGACATCTTGATGTTCCAACAACGTCAAAATGAATCTCTTTATGAAGCATGTACTCATTTCAAGGACTTACTCCAAAAAGTCCCTCATCATGGCATATATCTTTGGCTCCAAGTCCAAATCTTTTATGACCATATCGACATCTCCACGAGGCGAGCCATTGACCAATCGGCCGGTGGTAAGCTACGTGATCTAAGTGCGGAACAATCATGGGAACTCATAGAAGATCTTGCTCTCTATGACAACGAAAGTTGGAATGATCCCCGTGACTTGAACAAAACAGTCAAGGCAATATCTTTGTCTTCGAACAATTCTAGCACTCCCGACCGTAGGATCATGGAACTTGAGGACCAAGTCAAGTTTCTCATGAAATCTTACGAAGCTCCTAAGCCTTCAAGCCAAGTGAACAAAATCACTTCTTCATGCGAATTATGTAGTGGTCCCCACGACACTCGTGATTGTGTGGAA
Source organism: Artemisia argyi (assembly GCA_030686995.1). NCBI lineage: Eukaryota > Viridiplantae > Streptophyta > Magnoliopsida > Asterales > Asteraceae > Artemisia > Artemisia argyi. Next base: position 51,953,125 of record CM060695.1, read on the forward strand.
CTCCCCGGAACAGCTTTTGCGGACTACGCATCCACGCGTACCGACGAAGTGGGAGATAAGTGGTACACTTTCAAGCCCGAGCCAAAAACTTACGGTGATTCATACAACCCCTCATGGAAAAATCACCCAAACCTTAGGTGGAAACAAAATCAACCCAATTCTTCCAATCCGCCTAATCGTTACCAACCAACCGGTCCACCCTCCAACCGTACTTTCAACAACAATCTTTCTAACAACTTTGGTAGTACCAACAACCTTGAAGGATTGATGTCTAAGTTCATGGCATCTCAAGAAGCTCGCATATCTAAGTTTAAAGCCGATTTCAAACAAAAGCAAAGCGAGATGACCACTAGAATTGACGCATTGTTGAAAGTTCCCAATGACCGAGAAATGGGAGCCCTTCCAAGCGACACAATCAAAAATCCGAAACTAAACGTTAATTCCATATCTTCAGTTTCGTCACCCACTTCGTGTCCACAATACTACTCGGTCAAATCAACAAGCACGTGTTTCAAACAAAACCAAATTCTTCAAAAGGACCAATCAAATAAGGCACCCAATATAGAGCCGGTCAAAAGTATAGTTGAAACACCTCCTACGCAAGACCTTGACGATGAATTCAAAGAACTTCACCTTGAACGCCCCGTCATTGATGTCTTAGCGCGTGCTCCTTACTATAGTGCCCTCCTAGAAAAATATGAGAAGTTTAAGCTAGGTAAAAATGAGACCGCCTTCTTTCAAAACAAGTTGCCTAAAAAGCTTGATGATCTGGGTATATTTGTTTTGCCTTGTAAGATAGGAAGATCCGAAGCTTTCGACACACTAGCCGATTTAGGGTCAAGCCTCAACTTGATTCCCTTATCCTTATTCACCGCTCTTAAGCTAGGAAAGTTAGAGGAAACGGAGGTATTGATAGGGCTAGCGGATGGGAGTATTGCCCACCCGGTTGGAATGATTAAGGATGTAGTTGTTCACGTAGGAAAGTTAACTATATTAGCGGATTTTCACGTCCTAGACATGGTTAGTGACACTACATGGCCATTATTAGTAGGAAGAGGAATTTTAACAACCGCTAGCGCCATGATAGATTGTAAGGAGTCTAAGATAGCGGTAGGTGAAGGCGATACTTGGTCGGTGTACGATGTAAAGAAGCATAGTTATGATTGAGATGATGAACCGACACCACATTGGGTAGAGATGAATATGAGACCATCTAGATATGGACCTTGGATAGAAAGGAACTTTATAGGACCTCAATGCCCATTTTATCTAGAGAAAAATTTCATTGAAAAGACACATTCGGTGGAACAACTCATAGCTAGAGATGAAGAGCTAGACCCTTTTGAGGACCCCTTGGTCTTTAGGAAGATGATTGAGTTCTTAAGCGTAATGCCCATTAACATAGAAAGGAATAAATGGAAAATAGAGGGATACAAGTGTAAATGGAGGTGGGACAAGCCACCTAAAGAAGGTGACGGATCATGGCATATGAGGATGACTTTATATGATCCGGATGGAGAAAAGTTTGAAAGGTCATACCATACTAAGGAAACCAATAGGAAGTTGAACCCTAAGTTTGATCCCAAAGATGTCCTCAATGAGGAACTCACCCGTGTCACGTAGTAACCCATGACCTTGAGTCTAGCTACAAGACTCGTAAATAAAGAAAAGCGCTTCTTGGGAGGCAACCCATGTTTTGTGTGATTTTATTTTTATTTGTTTGTTATTTGCTTCCGTATGCATGCTTAATTTTTATTGTTGGTAGATCATGTTTCTAAACTAAATAGTGGAAATACTTTACTTTGTTGTTTTGGCCTAGTCTTAACTCCACCTAAAGGTATTTTTTGCAAAAGATAAGTGTAAGGGGAAACCCCAAATATGTTTTCAAGAAACAAACCGATCATGATTCTCCACAATATTAAATCAACATGTATATTCGTATTTGTTAGAGTCAAATGCTTGTATTGAGTCATAATGAAGTTTTGCAGGATTTTCCAGGAAGTAGGACCAAGTTTTTCTAGAAATTTTCCGGAAACTTAACATAAGAATTTCTGCAGGTCACTTCTGATGGCGTCAAGAGTTTACTCTTGACGGCGTCAAGTGTAAAAATCTGGAAATTTTACCAGTTTTGTTTTTCTAACGGAGTCTTATGGTTTTTGTGAATTATTAAGTTTTATAATCTCCAGGAGATCTACAAACTTCATTCCACAAGCATTATATCTTATCTTGTTTTCTAGGATTTAGTAACTTATATAGGATGCCGCCGATTTTACGCGAGGTTGTCTTGTCTATTTTATCAGGTTTTACAGGTTATGTATGACAAGAAGATGATTTATATTCTGGAAGGGAAGCTTTGATTGTTCATTTTCTTGGATGAAGATTTAACCTGGCCACCCTATTATCCATACCGAGCGAATCAGGGGAGTATTTGATTTCATTCTTTTTAACTTTTTTACTTTTACATTCTTTACCTGAACATTGGGGACAATGTTCATCTTAAGTGTAAGGGGAGGGTAAAAAGATGATACCTTACATATGCACTTTCGCTTGAGTTTGTTTTGTTTAATGGTAGATGTGTAATAAAACTATGAGAAATACTTGTTAGTGCAATTTTAGCGCCAAATTTAAAATTTTTTACAACATTTAGGAGTGAAACTTTAGCCATAGCAAGCGTCTCATGGATAGGAGATTGTATGATTAGCGCAAACCGTATATTCAGAAAAATTTTCCACCCAAATATGTGAGGTTCGCCTTTAGATTTGATAGGAAAAGCATTTACTATTAGTGCTTATGAGTGTATCGGTAGCATTTAGATTCTAGAACTTGTGTTAGTGATGCATCCCGAGACCGCTAGTGAGACTACATTCGTGTAGTAGGATTTACTACATGATAAGAGGCATTAGGATCACCCTTGTGTTAAACCCGTATCATAATTACTTGACCATTTAAGTCATATTACTTGACTAGTTAAGTCAACTAATTTTTCCCACACCCTTAGCGTTGTACTCATTTTTATTACACGAAACCCCTAGTACACCCCTCCGAGCCTATCTTTTCGTTTCTAACTTTAAGCATTTTACTTAAAGGAAGAATTTGTTACACCCCACTCAAATGTACACCCAAATCGCCTTAGCCTTCCGTGTATGCGCTCATTTTTAGTGCATTATTGTTATTTGTTAAACCCTAAGTTAACTTTCTAATTGATTACATGGTTGCTAAGTCGAGTCATATCCTTGTACATATTGTTTTGGGACGCTTGGGACTCATGGGTAAGTACTTATTGTATGGAGTAATGGGGAAGAACATCATTTTATTACCCCCATATGTACGTTAATCTTAAAAGTGCTCCAAGTGTTTTGATTTTCTTAATTCGAGTCATTAGATTAGTTTAATGTAAAGTATGTAAAGATTCAAGTGTAAGGGGAATATTCATTCCCTATGATGTATTATTTTGGATGGTAGGGCAAGAGTGTATGCAAAAATATATATATATATATATATATATATATATATATATATATATATATATATATATATATATATATATATATATATATATATATATATATATATATATATATATATATATATATATATAGAAAAAGGAAAAGAGAAAAAACATACGGACTACAATCCCTTTTTATTCTATGTTCATTTTATGTTTTTGTTATTTTTCATTTATTAGCTTAAGTCGAGTCTAGTCTTGGCTTAGCAACGCCACATTGTACATGTAATTAACCAAGATTGTTAACTCGCCACCAGTAAAACTTCCTTTATCCAACAAAATCGTGTATTTCATATCCCTACACCTAACGTTACAACCCTTTAAAAGACCTCTTTGATAGTTTATCCTAGGTGCTTACGCCATGTGGTGGAGGTTTGATCCTTTCCCAAGCCTATGGTAATATATTTTGCTATGACAGGTAGTGAGAGATATCTTCCGTTTCCATATTGTAATTTACACTTTATTACACCCGAGAGATGTGAGTATCTAAATACTATTTGTGAGGTGCTAGTGTATGACCTCCGTGCTTGTCTATTGGTCTTTAGTGGAACGATTATTTGTTGTAATTACTTTTATATTAGTGTTAAATGACCCCTAACTTGTATTTTGACTAGAATAAAAACGCATTTGCTTGAGGACAAGCAAATCTCAAGTGTAAGGGTATATGATGAGGCGAAAAATGATCCGTTTTTAGGGGGTCATTTAAGCCCGAATTCGAATTTATTTGATCAAATATTGCCCTAAATCGTTCCTTTTGTGATTTTAGGTACTTTGGGAGTGAAATCTGGAAAAGGAAGCAATTCGGACGTTTTTGGAGCATAAAAGTGAAGAAAACGCCAAAGTCTTAATTCTCCATGCTGGGAACAGTAGGTGACGGCGTCAAGAGTAACTCTCTGACGGCGTCAAGAGCAAAATTCCATGACGACCCAGTACAGATTTGATGGCGTCACGAAGGTAGGGCGTCAAGAGTAAAAGTCATGACGGCCTGGAAATGATTAAGTCTTGACGGCGTCAAATGCAGATCAAGGCAGTCCGAGAATAGTTTTGGCGGCGAGGTGACGGCGTCACATGGTTGGTCTTGACGCCGTCAGACCCCTTTTCCTATATATAGTTTTCTAATTTTCACATTAAAAAGAGAGAAGTTTTGGAGAAACCCTAAGTACGATTTTGGTGCGAATTTTACAGGTTTTTCAAGGGTTCCAAACCCTTGATACCTTTCATGTGTAATTGAGATAAGTGTTCTTTTAATTCAATCAATATGTCTATGTGTTGGTTGTCTATATCTTGTTCTTGTCTTAATTCCATCATGCTAGGCTAAATCTATCTTGTGTTTGCTTGGATCTAATAAAACCTAGATGTTAATTATGTGTTGATTACTTGTTTATTCTTGTCTTGGATGAATGATTTATATGTTAGGTTTAAGAAAACTGGCAGATCTCCAATTGGTAACATGCTTGAACGTCTTAAGAAACATGAACCGACGCGCACTAGGTCTTTATTGGTTGTATTTAATGCATGAGCCACTGTTTACAATCCCTATAGTTGTGTTGGGCATGGTGTAGGAGGAGATAAGAGCTCATAGAATTGGGGAGTTAAGTGTGTCACCCCATGAATGGTATTAAGGAATACGATCCGTCATCCATGCAATTATAACAAGTAATTAACGTGTAAAAGATGTCTAGGGAGTAGTGAAATCTAAGTAAATACATTTTCTCCACTTATTGCTCACAACTTTAGTATAATTTAGTTTATTTTCATTTCTAGTATTTTATTTTGATTGCATCTTTAGTATTGGGTTAGTTGATTAGCAACTAATTCCGCCCAAATCCCTCAAACCCGAGATTTTTACTTGCTTTCTAAAAAAATATAAAAATACAAAAATAATCATCCCTCACCTTTAGAACTAGTATTTAGGTTTTCTAATCCTAGCGACACTATTCCTAAGCTGAACGATCAATCCCCCGGTACTTGTCACTATACTATACTACAACGATCAGGTACACTGCCTGGTGGGGGTTGAAAGCTTCTCAAGATCCCTTGAGAGGTAAAGCCTGGTGCAATTCCCACGCATCACTTAAAAACATTGATATTGTTTCTTTCTTCTTCAACCCACACGAAACCTTCTTGTCTTCTCACAACGGCTTCAAGATCTTATATGGTCTCGGGTAGGTTTTTATTTTTGTTTTGGTGTTTTGTTGATCGAAAGAAAGAAAGGATGTTAACAGCCATGTTCTTGTTCTTTCCTTTATCACTTTCGTATCTCTTTCAAACCGAAAGAAAGAGAGATAATGACATATTTGTTATTGACTTTTTCTATTATTTCCGGATATAAAAAACAAAAAGCTTTGCTATGTTTCGAGTTTGTGTATGAGATGGTTGGTGACTTTCCTTAAACGTGAGGTGGGATAGGATAGTGGATTGAATTTTGTTATAGTTGGTAAAAAATATACTATGAAAATTGACCAACTGTGAGTCGTAATGCAAGCACCGAGAACACCACAATATGGATGTTGATGTCCAGGAACGGTGTTATTTATAGTTAAATTATTTGTGTAACCTATGGATATGAAAGGACTATTCATATGAAGAGACCTCCATATTAAATCTGGATGAATACTAAACAACTCCAACTTGTTTATAACTTTAAAACCTCTATCATCATAACTCTATCTTAAATTTTAAGACTACAACATATGTCTTCATTACTTCCCTTTAATTTTAGGACTGAATCATATATGTTTATAGATAGATAAGATGATAGTTTTTGACTTGTTAGACCGAGTAATCTACATGACATGAGCTTAACGCTATGTTAACACAAATTGGGTAAAAACAACTTTTTTTAGAAGGTTTTTGTGGTCACATTTATTTTGACTACATTTAACATGAATTAAACTTAAAATCTCTTACATTTAGTGATGATAGTTTCAAGGTTTTTTTTTAATCATTTATTAGTAAATCACTCTTAAGTGACTACATTTATATCTTTATCTTTTACTTTCTCATTACTTTACCGTGGTCTGAATTAAGGGTGCTCATCGGTCCAAAACCGGACCGGACCGGACTGAGACTGAATCTGGCAAAAAACCTCGATCGAGACCGGACCGAATGTGGTCGGGCCGGTCTCGGTCCGGTTTGGTCTAGTCCGGTGTCAGTCTAAATGCCAAAATGTCCTGTTTTTTAAGCCGGACTTAGACCGAGACCGAAATTATGAAAAACCCTAGACCGAGACCGGACCAAATGTGGTCGGTCCGGTTTGGTCCGGTCGGTTTTCTCGGTCGGTCTGGTCCAACCGGACCAAAGGTTATGGCTTTCTCGCAATTTTGTCAGCTAGTGTATCGTTTAATGATTTTCATGTAGTAAATTTTCTTTTTTACATTGGCGCTTCTGCTACATATAACTTTGTTTTTGGCCTTCTCATAATAAAGCGTCAAGCTCCGCTATTGGTTAGAGTAATATTACTTTTACCTGTGCTTTATTAAACTGAAAAGCACACTTACACAAAAGATTCTTTGATGGGGACATGAATTGGGTCTAAGAGCTTTAGGGATTTTACAAGAAGTATATGGAACAAGCAAGAGTGCAAGACAAGGGTCTTTGTGCAAAATGCTTTGCCCCTCCTTTTCCTAGGGCGCCACATTTTGAGTGGTTAAAATGCTTTGTGCGCTCCTCCTTTTGGGTGCCGCATTTTATCAATTCGCATGAAGTCTTGGATTTTTATTATTTGTTTAATTAGGACAGTTTATTTATTTTTAATTATATTTTTTACTTTAATTAGTTATTTTTTCTCAAAAATAACTTTCGCCTATAAATGTAAGGTTTAGGTTTTATTGCAAGTAATCTTTTGATCTTAATTATTAATAAATTACGTGTGTTTAATACTGGTTGATCTCAAACGGTCAACTAAGTTGAACAGGTGATGGTCAACCAAGTCAAACGTCTAAAACCAACTAACCAAGGAGTACAGGGTATTCCCGGGTCGTTATGTCCCAGCGAGGTAAGCAATTATAATTAAAAACGTTTAAAGTGATCGGGTGATTTAACAGGAGGATCAGGAATTTGATTATTATGATTAAACTACGAGATTATGATTGAGAATAGCTTAGAAACACTATTTGAACAATTACTGATAATCAGATTACCTAGAAACGTAAGTAAACCTAAAAACGCGCGTTTGAGTTTAAAATAAACGCGAACGCGCAAAATAAAAAGTGAAACGTGAGCAAATAATGTCCTACGAACGTGAAAATTATATTTTTGCAATCCTAATGTAATAAGAAAATTTTTAGAAAATTAAAATTATTTTTACCACTATTTAATTAATTACTATTAATTAATTACTAATTATTAATTACTTTTTAATTAACTAAATTACACTAATTATTAATTAATTATGAAAATTTAACTAGAAAAATAAAAATTAAATTTAGAAAAATCTAAATATTATATAACTAATTTTAAAACAGAAAACCTATTTTTTTACTTTTTAATTATTAATTATTAATTAAAACTAATTATTTAATTAATTTAAACTAAAATTAATTATAAAAAATACTAAATGAACAAGGAAAAATCTGAAAAAAATCCTAAAATTATTTTAACTAAAAAAGAACCTGAGAAAAATTAAAAAATGAAAAGTGCTTATAAATAAGCAGAAAAATAAGCCAAATGGCTTAAATAGAAGCTATCACTTTCTTAATTTTTGTCTTTTTCTAAATTTTCTTTGACACATCTGTTTTACAACTAAAAATAAGCACTTTTTGTAAAGGGACTTTGATTGGAACTTAATAATAAGCTGTGTACAAGTGAATAAGCCAAACAGTTGGCTTATAAGCTTGATTGTGAGGTTATAAGCTCCAATAAGCTTTGAAACAAGCAACACAGGGTGCTCAGGTCAAAGAATAAGCTACCAACAACTTATCTGTACTGGAAAAAGCTAAAATGCCAAGAAAGTTCAACTTAAATAAGCCACAAAGCCAAATAAGCACTTCCAAAACCACTCAAATGTAAACAGGCCAACAAGGGGTCTTTTGGACCTCTGTAGGGTCCACACCAAGGATCAAGGTTCCAAATTAAAACCTAATCTATGAAAATAAGCTGTAAGGCTCTCTAATAAGCCATAACTTAAGCACTGGGTCCCACTAGAGAGCAAGTTACAAGCCTGAGAACTTGGGCTTTCAACACTGATCCACTCAGTGTAAGGTTTTAGCAGGCAATCAAAAAGGACAAAATAAGCTAGCTGGACAAGCAATGAAGTGCAATCCAAGGTGAGAAACCACAACTTCGTATGTTGGGCTTCTCAAAATACCCAAAAACAAGCAACAAGCTCAAGGATTAAGCTTGTTGTGGCCCTGGGTAACTGGTTCAGGAAGCTAAGTCTCAAAGGGAGTGTAGCAATAAGCAGTTTGCAAAGTCAGCATACAAGCTTAAACCTGGGTGTGCATAAGTTTACACAAGCTCAAAGTAACAAAAGTAAGCTAATTACAAACAATGCAACAACAATTTTCATACAGAAATATGGAATTACAAACTGAGTACACAAACAAATGAACAGCATAAGCAGTGGCCTCAGGGCAACTTATGAGCTAGAATAAGCTACAGGACAAGCTAACAAATGCAAAAAAGTGACACAATCCTCAAGGTGGTACAACAAGCTACACAAAACAGCAAAACTCAAGTTAAATTACCAATTAATGAACAAGTTATGACTTTGAGAAAAGTGGGTCAAATTGGTGGTGCAGGGGAGGTTGCTTCCCCTGCAGGCTCAAAACAGCTTATGCACAGGCTAAAATAAATTTTATAAAAATGAAACAAGCATGAGTCTCTGTAGTATAGCTGGTGCTTAATAACCTCAACAAATTTCAAGAACTAGTTCCCCCCACGAAAATCAGATTAATTCATGCCATAACTGACTTTTTTTTAGGAAACATGCAATTTGAGTTTTCCACTTTTTGTTCCTCAGTTGATTATTTTGAGTTTTGAACTGATCTTAACCACTTATTATGATGTTATAAGTTGAGATAGGATTAATTTATGCTAAAGAAACTACTTTTGAGCTAAAAATGACTTCTTATAAAACCTAAAACCTAACAGTGAAACTGTAAATGAGAAATGAAGTAGATTTTGACTTTCACTAACTAACCTACTGATTTGGTGCTAACAATACTCTAGTATGATCTAAGGTGTTATGTCTGTCTCAGCTTTAACCCTTGAAAACTACAAATGGACAGTCAAACAAGCACATCCAAACACCCCTTTACAGAAGTCTGTGTGGACTTTTTTCAAAGGAATTGGTGGATTTAGCCCTTAATACTGAATCACAATTATACTCGATGATATTTCAAGTCATTTAATCCACCAATACACTAACCTCAAACACAAATTTCCAAGATACATGGATATGCAATTATTGGCAGTGTATAAAACTAAATTTGTAAAAAAATGATTCAAGTGAGCAAAAGAGGACTTATAAGTTATAATGCTACTCTATACTGATAAGTAAGCATAGATCACCCAAATAAGCACAAATACACAGACTATAAGCAATGAACAGTGGGATATGAAAAATTAAGAGAAATGCTTACAACAAGCCTTCCTGCTTATTTAATGAGAACCAAGGACCCTTATGTGACTCCCATGAGTCTCTAACCCACTGCATCCATCTTCACTTTTGTTTCTTCTTGCTTTTTATTTTATTTTTTTATTTATATCTTATTTTTTGTATTTTCTTAGTAAACTGAAATTTAAACTAAACACTTGAATTTCTGAAACAATCACTTAAATTGATAATGAGTGAGTAATATTACAACTGAGACTTTGATTTAAAATTAAAATTACAATGCTTGAAATAAGAAATTAAGATTTTTATTCTAACTCCCTTTGCTCCACTGCTTCCTTTCTCTTTTATAGCCTCCAAATTAGGGTTTCCTCTGGCTCTTGTCTCTTTCCCAGCTACAAAATCAGCCATAGGGTGTGTAAGATTCAATCTTGGCCTTTAAAGGGTTTTGGCGCCAAATGGTAATTTGGCTTCTTCTTTTGATAATTGAAGCCAGAAGGGATTCCTTGGAGGTTTGTGTTTGTTTGGAGTGCTAGGGGAGGGTTGAGTATTGCAGAGGGGAGGGGTGAAGATGATGGATTTGGCTGTTTGCAGGTTTGAGTGGGGTGTGAGGTGGAAGGAGGGAGTGGTCAAAGTTGGGGGTTGACTGGGGTATTATAAAAACGGGGGAAGTATTTTGGGTGGATGTTGGGTTGTGTGGAGTGGATTGGGCCAAGGTGAGGGTGTGTGGTGGGCTTTGGAGTTATAAAGTGGATTGCGTTTGTGTTTATTGGATTTAGGGAGTAGTATATTAAAGGATCCGTTTGGTTTGTTTAAAGAAATAGCACAAGGACCAACTTTGCAATTCATCCAAAGTTTAGGGACTGAAATTGCACTTTTCCAAAAGTATCACAAGAACTATTCATGCCATATTACAATTCCATAAGCCCTTATTTAATTTATTTTTCAAATTTTGAAAACCCAGGGACTATATTTGCCAAATTGTAAAGTACAGGGACCAAACATGTAATTTTCTCAAACTTTTCACCCAAGGACTTGTTTTGACAATTTTTGAATTCCAAAGGACTTGGGTTGACTTTTCTTTCATTTCAAACTTCCAGGGACTAGTTTTGTCAATTTTTGAAACTTGAGGGACTGAAACTGCCAATCATGCAAACTTTGTTCGTTTTTCATTTGTTTTTAAACATTTTGCATCTAAAACATATAAAACACCATTTTGGGATAATTTCTGTATTTTGATGCATTTCTGAATGTTTTTGGATGTTTTGGCAGTTCAGATACGATAAAAATGATGAGTATTTACTCACTCATCAATACTTTATATCTTGTTAAGGTTTTATTCCATGGAGGTTTCATTCTTGTTCATCAACTTTTAGAGATAGGGTTTAACAAATTCGGTTTCGCATCCTGCTTTATTCCTTCTACCCGGTGGTATGGACTTCGCTCCACCATTAAAAATTTTGATAATTATTCTTTCTGAAAAATAAAACTATAAATTACAATATATTTATAAAGTTATTGTCATGAAAGTTGTATACCTAAGGCTGGATGAAGTAAGGAGGGTCAATCCTTCCCATTTACTCTGTCATATCAATTTTCTCTCTCCAGCGGCCTTCAGGCGATTGGGTACCCAGTAAGAGCGACCTTCATCAGTTTTTTTAAACATTTTTAACAACAAACTTAAATTTCATTAATAATTAAAACCTTACATAATAATCCAAATGAAATTCAAACATTACAATAAAATTCAAATAACTTTCAAACATTACGATAATAAAACGCTAAACTAGTTTTGATTTTGACGATGCCAAATATCTTCCACCAAATCGGCTTTGAGGCTAAGATGAATTGTTTTGTTGACTATCTCCCTGGTAATTTTCAACGATTCCACATGCGTTCTTATGGGATCGTAAGAACGGTGTTGCTCCGTTGGAAAGAATATGGGAGATATCGACCGCTTTTCGTCCTGAATTATCATATTATGTAATATGATGCATGTGTACATTATATCCGATAGACGGTTCTTGTCAAACCCTTTAGCCGGATGTTTAATCATTAGCCACTTCTTCTTTAGTACACCAAAAGCACGTCCTACATCTTTCCTTGCTGCCTCGTGCATCGTCTTATACAATATTCGTTTCTCATCACCTGTCTCTAAATTTTTAATGGACTTCATAATAAGGGACCATTCCGGATATATCCCATCAGCAAGATAATATTCCCTTTTATAAGGCACGCCGTTAGCAACGAATTCCACATCCGATGCTCTCCCTTTTTGATATCATTGACAAGATATGGTTTACGTAAAACATTTACGTCGTCGTTCATCCCGGAAAATTTAATGGATTTGAATCTCTTTACCAAAAGCCATCACTTCTGGAGTAGCCAAATGTATCGATTCAAGTAAGAACTATGGTACACTTGATAACCATGTGATTTTAAGCAAACCACCAGCTGTCAACGGATTTGATTTGTCTTTACCAAAAGCCGTTTGCTTCTGGACTAGCCAACTCTTGATGGAATAGTCAACATCTTGGTGAGCTGATTACCAATTATGGTTTTTCCACTGCCTTTACCACAAGCCATAATCTTGCGGGCTAGCCAACTCATTTACTTTTTGGGATATGGCGAGTTGATTTACCATACAATTTTTGGCAAATTGCAAGCCATGAACGGATTTGAGGTATCTTTACCAAGAGCCGTTTGCTCCTGGATTAGCCAATCCTTTTGTCGTTTAGACACGGCGGACTGATTACCACAAAAATTTTGAAATAAAGTGAAAAATTTTGAAAATTTTGGGCCAAAATGGGGGTACTTGAAAGTATTTTGTGATAAAATTCGCTAGAATTCCCCCCCCCCCCCCACACACTTAGAATTGAATATTGTCCTCAATATTCAAAGTCCCGGCTATTATGCCGAACCTATGAACGTAAAAAGATAATATTCTAAACTAACTGCAGAAATTATCGTTTTGCATTTTTCACTTTATTTATCTGTACATACAATCACAATTTTTTTTTCCAATGATATTTACATCTCAAATAGCTGCAGGGGACGGCCACTCCCCCACACTAGGGTGTTAGAAAGTAGAAAGAAATCAGAGACATGGGTGAAAACCCATGTTGTTGCTACTGTTTTTGTTTATCGAGTCGCTAGCTTGACTCGATCCCCGAATTTAATTGTCATTGGAGAAAGTTTGGAGATCCGGGACAACCATGGATGGTATGTCCTCTCCAAAGTAATGTTTCAAACGATGTCCATTCACTTTGAAATTAGGACCGTCATTTTGAGATAACTCGACGGTGCCATAAGGATAAACCTTAACGATAGTGAATGGACCAGTCCATCGGGTTTTGAGCTTTCCCGAGAAGATCTTGAGTCTAGAGTTGAAAAGAAGGACTCGATCACCAACGTTAAAAACGCGGTTTTTGATTTTTGAGTCATGAATCTTCTTTGTCTTTTCCTTATAGATCAAAGAGTTCTCGTAAGCTTGATCACGAAGTTCATTTAATTCATTCAATTGAACTTTTCGATGATCACCCGCAGTTTTCAGGTCAAAATTTGCATGCTTGAGGGCCCAATAGGCTTTATGCTCAAGCTCGATCGAAAGATGGCACGCTTTCCCATACACAAGCTTGTAAGGCGTACACCCGATGGGTGTTTTGTAAGCTGTATGGAAAGCCCAAAGTGCATCATCTAATTTATCCGACCACAATGCACGATTTTCACCAACGGTTCTTTCCAAGATTCTCTTGATGCCTCGATTGGAAACTTCTACTTGTCCACTTGTTTGAGGGTGGTACGCAGTAGAAAGACGGTGAGTAACACCATATTTTTGCATGACTTTATCAAATTTGTCATTGCAAAAATGCGTACCACGATCACTAATTATAGCACGTGGAGTTCCAAATCGAGCAAAAAGAGCTTTCAAAAACTTCACAACAACTCGGGCATCATTTGTGGGTAAAGCTTTCGCTTCGACCCATTTTGACAAATAGTCAACAGCCACGAGTATGTACTTGTTTCCATGCGATGACGGAAATGGCCCCATAAAGTCGATGCCCCATACGTCAAATATTTCACAAACTTGAATTGCATTTTGTGGCATTTCATTCTTTTGTGAAATATTCCCATGACGTTGACAAGCGTCACAGGATTTAACCAATTCTTGGGCATCCTTGTAAATCGTGGGCCAATAAAAGCCGAAATCAAACACCTTTTTGGCGGTGTAGTTTGGATTGTGGTGGCCCCCCGTGGGACCAGCATGGCAAGCCTTAAGAATTTCAGTGGCTTCTTGACCATATACACACCGCCGGATGACTTGATCCGCACAGATTTTGAAAAGGTAGGGGTCGTCCCAGAAATAATGTTTCACATCCTTAAAGAATTTATTATTTTGTTGGGACGACATCCCTTTCACCACAAAGTTGCCCGCAAGGTAGTTTGCAAAATGGGCAAACCATGGGGTAATAGAATCTCCACAAAAGGCAACCGCATTGAGTGTCTCGAGAGGGAAGGTTTCATTAATTTCCTTCTTTTCGAAGACATCTTGGTGGGGGTTTTCCAAACGGGAGAGATGATCAGCAGCTAGGTTCTCAGCTCCTTTTTTATCACGAATTATGATATCAAATTCTTGCAGGAGGAGAACCCAACGAAGTAGTCTCGGCTTTGCATCTTGTTTTGCAAAAAGGTACTTCAAAGCCGAGTGATCCGTATACACTATGCTTTTGGTCAAGATCAAATATGACCGGAATTTTTCAAAGGCATACACCACAGCTAATAATTCTTTTTCAGTGGTAGTGTAATGACTTTGAGCCTCGCTCATCGTTTTGCTTGCATAGTGTATAGGCTGAAAGTGTTTAGACCTGCGTTGCCCCAAGACTGCCCCTATTGCATAATCACTAGCATCACACATAAGTTCAAAGGGCAAGTCCCAATCGGGGGCAACTAGAATCGGTGCCTCAGTAAGCTTTTTCTTTAGAGTTTCAAAAGCTTCTACGCACTCAGGTGAGAAGATAAAAGGAGCATCCTTTTCGAGGAGATGGGTCATAGGCCGGGCGATCTTGGAAAAATCTTGAATAAACCTACGATAGAAACCGGCATGACCCAAAAAGCTCCTAATACCTTTGACGGTAGTGGGATGAGGTAATTTTGCAATGACATCAATTTTGGCTTTGTCAACCTTAATCCCATTCTTTGAAATTTTATGTCCGAGGACAATGCCCTCTTTGACCATAAAGTGACTCTTCTCCCAATTGAGACACAAATTTGTGTCTTCACATCGTTTCAACATACTTTCCAAGTGGGAGAGACAAGATTGGAACGAATCCCCAATGACCGAAAAGTCATCCATGAATACCTCCATTGTTTTTCCGATCATGTCGGAAAAGATTGACATCATGCACCTTTGGAACGTGCCAGGAGCGTTGCATAAACCAAAAGGCATGCGACGGTAGGTAAAGGTTCCGTAAGGGCATGTAAAGGTAGTTTTCTCTTGATCCTGTGGATCAATGGGGATTTGAAAGCATTCCGAGAAACCATCGAGGAAACAATAGTACTCATTCCCCGCTAATCTCTCGAGCATTTGGTCCATGAAGGGTAGAGGAAAATGGTCTTTACGGGTGGCTTCATTGAGTTTTCTATAATCTATACATACACGCCACCCCGTAACCAAACGAGTTGGAATCAACTCGTTATCCTCATTGGTGACAACAGTTATGCCACCCTTCTTAGGAACACAATGAATGGGACTCACCCAAGGACTATCAGAAATAGGGTAAATCAATCCAGCATCAAAAAGTTTTAGAACTTCTTGTTTGATAACTTCGTGAATTTTTGGATTTACCCTCCTTCGATGTTGCACCGCGGGTTTGAAGTCATCCTCCATCAAGATTTTGTGTGAACAAAATTCAGGGTTGATACCCTTAATGTCGGAGAGTCTCCAAGCAATTGCTCGCTTGTGTGACTTCAAAACCTTTATGAGCGCGGTTTTCTCCTCATCTTTCAAGTCTTTAGCAATAATGACGGGTAATTTATCATCACCCTCCAAAAATGCATACTCAAGATGAGGAGGCAACTCTTTGAGCTCGACCTGAGGAGAATCATCAATTTTTTCAACATATTTGATCTCCTCTTTATGAAGTGTTTGTGGTAGAACAGGAAGAGGAGAGGGATCTTTGTTTAGTAATTTCTCAAGCAGGAGAATATCCCTCTCGGGGTCAATCTCTTGGTTATCGATTCCATCGGGAATCGAATCACTTTTGAGAAAGGCCTCAATTTCTTCTAAGATGAAGTCACTTCCCTCAAACGGAGTGAGGGAAGGAGAAGAATTGGCAATGATGGGGTAAGAAGATGGAGTGAAGTTTTCACTCGAAGAATTATCATTGAAACCTAGAACCTCTTGAGCGTATGATGCGTGGGAATTGCACCAGGCTTTACCTCTCAAGGGATCTTGAGAAGCTTACAACCCCCACCAGGCAGTGTACCTGATCGTTGTAGTATAGTATAGTGACAAGTACCGGGGGATTGATCGTTTAGCTTAGGAATAGTGTCGCTAGGATTAGAAAGCCTAAATACTAGTTCTAAAGGTGAGGGATGATTATTTTTGTATTTTATATTTTATAGAAAGCAAGTAAAAATCTCGGGTTTGAAAGATTTAGGCGGAATTAGTTGCTAATCAACTAACCCAATACTAAAGATGCAATCAAAATAAAATACTAGAAATGAAAATAAACTAAATTATACTAAAGTTGTGAGCAGTAAGTGAAGAAAATGTGTTTACTTAGATTTCACTTCTCCCTAGACATCTTTTACATGTTAATTACTTGTTATAATTGCATGGATGACGGATCGTATTCCTTAATACCATTCATGGGGTGACACACTTAACTCCCCAATTCTATGAGCTCTTATCTCCTCCTACACCATGCCCAGCACAACTATAGGGATTGTAAACAGTGGCTCATGCATTAAATACAACCAATAAAGACCTAGTGCGCGTCGTTTCATGTTTCTTAAGACGTTCAAGCATGTTACCAATTGGAGATCTGCCAGTTTTCTTAAGCCTAACATATAAATCATTCATCCAAGACAAGTATAAACAAGTAATCAACACATAATTAACATCTAGGTTTCATTAGATCCAAGCAAACACAAGATAGATCTAGCCTAGCATGATGGAATTAAGACAAGAACAAGATATAGACAACCAACACATAGACATATTGATTGAATTAAAAGAACACTTATCTTAATTACACATGAAAGGTATCAAGGGCTTGGAACCCTTGAAAAACCTGTAAAATTCGCACCAAAATCGTACTTAGGGTTTCTCCAAAACTTCTCTCTTTTAATGTGAAAAATTAGAAAACTATATATAGGAAAAGGGGTCTGACGGCGTCAAGACCAAGCTTGTGACGCCGTCACCTCGCCGCCAAAACTATTCTCGGACTGCCTTGATCTACATTTGACGCCGTCAAGACTTAATCATTTCCAGGACGTCATGACTTTTACTCTTCACGTCCTACCTTCGTGACGCCGTCAAATCTGTACTGGGTCGTCATGGAATTTTGCTCTTGACGCCATCAGGATGTTACTCTTGACGCCGTCACCTACTGTTCCCCGCATGGAAAATTAAGACTTTGGCGTTTTCTTCACTTTTATGCTCCAAAAACGTCCGAATTGCTTCCTTTTCCAGATTTCTCTCCCAAAGTACCTAAAATCACAAAAGGAACGATTTAGGGCAATATTTGATCAAATAAATTCGAATTCGGGCTTAAATGACCCCCTATAAACGGATCATTTTTCGCCTCATCATATACCCTTACACTTGAGATTTGCTTGTCCTCAAGCAAATGCGCTTTTATTCTACTCAAAATACAAGTTAGGGGTCATTTAACACTAATATAAAAGTAATTACAACAAATAATCGTTCCACTAAAGACCAATAGACAAGCACGGAGGTCATACACTAGCACCTCACAAATAGTGTTTAGATACTCACATCTCTCGGGTGTAATAAAGTGTAAATTACAATATGGAAATGGAAGATATCTCTCACTACCTGTCATAGCAAAATAGATTACCATAGGCTTAGGAAAGGATCAAACCTCCACCACATGGCGTAAGCACCTAGGATAAACTATCAAAGAGGTCTTTTAAAAGGTTGTAACATTAGGTGTAGGGATATGAAATACACGGTTTTGTTGGATAAAGGAAGTTTTACTGGTGGCGAGTTAACAATCTTGGTTAATTACATGTATAATATGGCGTTGCTAAGCCAAGATTAGACTCGACTTAAGCTAATAAATGAACAATAACAAAAATATAAAATGAACATAGAATAAAAAGGGATGGTAGTCCGTACGTTTTTTCTCTTTTCCTTTTTCTATTTTTTTTTTCTTTCTTTTTCTTGATTTTTCGATTTTTTTTTTTTTTTTTTTTTTGCATACACTCTTACCCTACCATCCAAAATAATACATCATAGGGAATGAATATTTCCCTTACACTTGAATCTTTACATACTTTACAATAAACTAATCTATTGACTCGAATTAAGAAAATCAAAACACTTGTAGCACTTTTAAGATTAACACACATATGGGGGTAATATATGATGTTTTTCCCCATTACTCTATAAAATAAGTACTTTCCCATGAGTCCCAATCGTCCCAAAATAATATGTACAAGGATATGACTCGACTTAGCAACCATGTAATCAATTAGATAGTTAACTTAGGGTTTAACAAATAACAATAATGCACTAAAAATGAGCGCATACACGGAAGGCTAAGGCGATTAGGTTGTACATTTAAGTGGGGTGTAACAAATTCTTCCTTTAAGTAAAATTCTTAAAGTTAGAAACGAAAAGATAGGCTCGGAGGGGTGTACTAGGGGTTTCGTGTACTAAAAATGAGTACAACGCTAAGGGTGTGGGAAAAATTAGTTGACTTAACTAGTCAAGTAATATGACAAAAATGGTCAAGTAATTATGATACGGGTTTAACACAAGGGTAATCCTAATGCCTCTTATCATGTAGTAAATCCTACCACACGAATGTAGTCTCACTAGCGGTCTCGGGATGCATCACTAACGCAAGTTCTAGAATCTAAATGCTACCGGTACACTCATAAGCACTAATAGTAAATGCTTTTCCTATCAAATCTAAAGGCGAACCTCACATATTTGGGTGGAAAATTTTTCTGAAAGTACGGTTATGTGCTAATCATACAATTTCCTATCCATGAGACGCTTGCTATGGCTAAAATTTCACTACTAAATGTTGTAAAAAATTTTAAATTTGGCGCTAAAATTGCACTAACAAATATTTCTCATAGTTTTATTACACATCTACCATTAAACAAAACAAACTCAAGCGAAAGTGCATATGTAAGGTATCATCTTTTTACCCTCCCCTTACACTTAAGATGAACATTGTCCCCAATGTTCATGTAAAGAATGTAAAAGTTAAAAAGTAAAGAGAATGAAATCAAATACTCCCTTGATTCGCTCGGTATGGATAATAAGGTGGCCAGGTTAAATCTTCCTCCAAGAAAATGAACAATCAAAGCTTCCTTCCAGAATATAAATCATCTTCTTGTCATACATAACCTGTAAAACATGATAAAATAGACAAGACAACCTCGCGTAAAATCGGCGGCATCCTATATAAGTTACTAAATCCTAGAAAACAAGATAAGATATAATGCTTGTGGTATGAAGTTTGCAGATCTCCTGGAGATTATAAAACTTAATAATTCACAAAAACCATAAGACTCCGTTAGAAAAACAAAACCGGTAAAATTTCCAGATTTTTACACTTGACGCCGTCAGGAGTAAACTCTTGACGCCGTCAGAAGTGACCTGCAAAAATTCTTATGTTAAGTTTCCAGAAAATTTCTGGAAAAACTTGGTCCTACTTCCTGGAAAATCCTGCAAAACTTCATTATGACTCAATACAAGCATTTGACTCTAACAAATACGAATACACATGTTCATTTAATATTGTGGAGAATCATGATTGGTTTGTTTCTTGAAAACATATTTGGGGTTTCCCCTTACACTTATCTTTTGCAAAAATACCTTTAGGTGGAGTTAAGACTAGGCCAAAACAACAAAGTAAAGTATTTCCACTATTTAGTTTAGAAACATGATCTACCAACAATAAAAATTAAGCATGCATACGGAAGCAAATAACAAACAAACAAATAAAATCACATAAAACATGGGTTGCCTCCCAAGAAGCGCTTTTCTTTATTTACGAGTCTTGTAGCTAGACTCAAGGTCATGGGTTACTACGTGATCTCATCCCTTGAAATGATATACCCCATGTAGTTGCGATCATTACTGTTATAGTGGTAGTGCCTCAATCTGTCGATACTCGCAATTACCATTCCACCTACTTTACTTCTCAAGTTAGCTACCCCATCTTTGCTCACACCTTCGATTGTGAATGGCCCATACCACAAAGGACTTGGTTTATCGGGTGGTATTGTTGTTTCCAAGTGTCTCAAGAGTACCAAGTTCCCTTCCTCAAATGGCATATGATTATCTGCGGGTCGAGTATGTTCGAATTCGACCTGAACCTTATTGCTTTTTCTTCTTTCATTTTTGGCTTTTTATAGCTTTTGATTCTTGTCTCCCATGCAAGAATTTTATTCTGAACACGAATGGGTGTCGTGCCAATGTTGTTTTTGATCTTTCTCCAACTCAAACTCTCATGCCCACTTCGCGGGGTCATGGGGAAGCTAATCTTTCTTTTTCCAGATTTAAGCTCAATCTTCCTACCTTCATACTTAATGACAGCCCTAGCGGTGGCGAGGAATGGTGCCCCAAGGATTATTGGCATGCATCCATCCCCTTTATCATCGATGATCTTAAAATCAACGGGGTACATGAATCCTGCGACATTAACTAATACATATTCTGCGATTCCTAGGGGGTATACGTACGAGTGTCCAATGAGAGATAACCTAACACGAGTAGGGGCTGGCATTTCTGACGTTAGTTGGATGTAAATAGTTAGGGGCATAAGATTTACTTCTGATCCTTGGTCGGCGAAAGCACTAAGATGTTTCAAGTCCCCGATGCTCGTTGGTATCTCAAAGTTCCCACATGCTATCTGCTTAGTAGCCACTTTTTGTACCAATAGCCTTTCGAATACTGATCCTCCAGGAAGCGTATCATACTCATCTTTCACTTCTTCCTCTTTCTCAGAAACCTGTCTGGAGGGTTGGTTACGCCCATCACCCTTAATCCAATTTGTTATGGTGTTTTTGTTTATATCATGTTTCAGGTAGTAACTCAAAGGTTGGGATTCTGGTGGTTTTTCTAAGGTCTGTTTAGCCGGAGTTTCTACCTTCTCGTTACCCTTTTGGACAATGGTGATGGAGTTAACAAATTGGGTGGTGGGAGTGGCGCTTTCTTTCCTTAGTAGTATTCCTTCGGGGGTTCTCTGGCTGGCATACTCCTCTAATAGACTCATCATCTCATTCATTTTCTCCTGCATCTCCTCTTTTTGCTTATAAACTGCTTCCTCGAATCTAGCAAGCCGATCTGAGTGAGTTGCCATATATTCTCTCATCCTAGCTTCAAACTCCGAGCTAAGTTCCTTGGGAGGGGAACAAGGTGGGGTATAGTTCTGAAAAGTCTCGACATTTTCTCTAGAAGGCGACTCAGATAATGGTGCCGAAGTTGGTTTTGAGACAGAATTGACAGTAGCTCGTCTAGGACTTAAAGGCCTCCTTTGCCTTTCCTCAAAATAGTCAACTTTTGCCTCGAGTTTGCATAGGAGTTCATCGGGGATTTCGGTGGTCCCTCCAGATGTTGAGACTGCATTGATAGCCGCTTTTACTGTATGATTAAACTCCCACATCTCCTGATTATCAGTGGCGAGCTCCTCGATAACTACCCAAGACTCCTCGGCATTCTTATCGCGCAGTTTACCTCCCGCGGCCCTATCAATTGTGCGCTTAGTGTGATAGTCAACATGGTCGTAGAAAATCTGGACTAATAACCAACGGTTTATACCATGATGAGGGACCTTATGGAGGAGATCCTTAAAACGGGCCCAAGCTTCGTAGAAAATTCACCCTGCTGCTGTTCAAACATCAGAATGTCATTTCTAAGCATTGCAGTCTTCCCCGGTGGGAAGAATTGAGTAAGGAAGCGATTGGTGAGGTTATCCCATGTGGTGATGGATCCCGCGGATAAACGCTCAAGCCATTGACTAGCTTGATCCCGTAGAGAGAATTGGAATAGGCGTGATCGGGTTGTCTCTCTAGTTGCAACATCTAGGTCTATGGAATCTACGATTTTGAGGAAGTCCTTAAGATGTTGGTTTGGATCTTCGGAAGGAAGTCCATGGAATGCACATCCGCTTTGCACCAACCGGATGGTGTCGGATCGCAAGGGGGTCACATTGGCTCCGGTGAGCTCAATGGTGTTTCGGTAGACTTGGTGGCTAGGTCGGGAATACTCTCCTAAGGTTCGGGGCCTAAGGGGTTCTAATGGTGGGTTTTGTTGTGATGGGATGACGGGTTCAAAGATGTTCCCGTTGTCCATGATGTCGGGTGGTTACGAACAAAGCCACAAAGAAGTAAGATAGACTAAGGAGAACCTAAAAATAAAAATAAAATCTTACTAGAAAGGAATCTAGCAAGTAGACCTAATAAAAAGAAATTCTAACCTAGACAATAACTATTTCCCCGGCAGCGGCGCCAAAAACTTGATGCGTGGGAATTGCACCAGGCTTTACCTCTCAAGGGATCTTGAGAAGCTTACAACCCCCACCAGGCAGTGTACCTGATTGTTGTAGTATAGTATAGTGACAAGTACCGGGGGATTGATCGTTCAGCTTTGGAATAGTGTCGCTAGGATTAGAAAGCCTAAATACTAGTTCTAAAGGTGAGGGATGATTATTTTTGTATTTTATATTTTATAGAAAGCAAGTAAAAATCTCGGGTTTGAAGGATTTAGGCGGAATTAGTTGCTAATCAACTAACCCATTACTAAAGATGCAATCAAAATAAAATACTAGAAATGAAAATAAACTAAATTATACTAAAGTTGTGAGCACTAAGTGGAGAAAATGTGTTTACTTAGATTTCACTACTCCCTAGACATCTTTTACACGTTAATTACTTGTTATAATTGCATGGATGACGGATCGTATTCCTTAATACCATTCATGGGGTGGCACACTTAACTCCCCAATTCAATGAGCTCTTATCTCCTCCTACACCGTGCCCAGCACAACTATAGGGATTGTAAACAGTGGCTCATGCATTAAATACAACCAATAAAGACCTAGTGCGCGTCGGTTCATGTTTCTTAAGACGTTCAAGCATGTTACCAATTGGAGATCTGCTAGTTTTCTTAAGCCTAACATATAAATCATTCATCCAAGACAAGTATAAACAAGTAATCAACACATAATTAACATCTAGGTTTCATTAGATCCAAGCAAACACAAGATAGATCTAGCCTAGCATGATGAAATTAAGACAAGAAAAAGATATAGACAACCAACACATAGACATATTGATTGAATTAAAAGAACACTTATCTTAATTACACATGAAAGGTATCAAGGGCTTGGAACCCTTGAAAAACCTGTAAAATTCGCACCAAAATCGTACTTAGGGTTTCTCCAAAACTTCTCTATTTTAATGTGAAAAATTAGAAAACTATATATAGGAAAAGGGGTCTGACGGCGTCAAGACCAAGCTTGTGACGCCGTCACCTCGCCGCCAAAACTATTCTCGGACTGTCTTGATCTACATTTGACGCCGTCAAGACTTAATCATTTCCAGGCCGTCATAACTTTTACTCTTGACGCCTTACCTTCGTGACGCCGTCAAATTTGTACTGGGTCGTCGTGGAATTTTGCTCTTGACGCCGTCAGGATGTTACTCTTGACGCCGTCACCTACTGTTCCCAGCATGGAAAATTAAGACTTTGGCGTTTTCTTCACTTTTATGCTCCAAAAACGTCCGAATTGCTTCCTTTTCCAGATTTCTCTCCCAAAGTACCTAAAATCACAAAAGGAACGATTTAGGGCAATATTTGATCAAATAAATTCGAATTCGGGCTTAAATGACCCCCTAAAAACGGATCATTTTTCGCCTCATCAGCGTACTCCTCAGAAGCAACATCAATGACATCGATTCGGTTAACCGATTCAGTGTCATAATTTGAGGGGTACCTCGAAGTTTGATCGAGGTTAAACGTTACTGCTTCATTACCAACACGAAGAGTTATTTCCTCTTCGTGAACATCGATTAGAGCACGGCCCGTTCTCAGGAATCCTCTTCCAAGAATGAGAGGAACTCTTGGATCAGCATCGAACTCAACAACAACGAAATCAGCGGGGAAGTGAAACTCTCCTACTTTCACAAATACGTCCTCGGCAATGCCAAGGGGACGAGTAATGGACCGATCTGCAAGCTCAAGAGTCATGCAGGTAGGAGTAAGTTCTGGAAGAGAAAGTTTCTTCCACACTGAATTAGGCATCAGGTTGATGCTAGCGCCAAGATCGGCTAATGCGAAGCATTCAACCATCCCAGGAAAAACACATGGAATGAGAAATCTCCCAGGGTCTCCAAGCTTCTTAGGAAGCTTCTTTAGGATAACTGCTGAGCAGTTTTCGTTCAATGGAGTCTTTGCCATTTCGTACAATTTTTCCTTGTTGCTTAACAAGTTCTTGATCATCGATGCAAATTTGGGCATCAGGATGATAGCATCTGCAAGGCTTACGTCAAAATGCAAATCTTGAAAGATTTGATAGAACTTATCCATTTGGTGACTAGCCTTTTCGCGGAGCTTTTGCTCATTAAGTCGTGATGGTTATGGTATTGAAGGTTTGGATTTAGGGTTCTCAACAGGAGTTATTGGTGGTTCAAATACAACTCCTGGTTTGGTCTTTGGAATAACCTGAGGGTGGACATGTGCGGTACTTCATGGGCTAGTAAATTGCACCTTGTCCTTGGTTGCCTCAGGTTCACTTTCCACTACTTTAGGAGGAGAAGAAGTAGTAGGAAGTGGTGGTTCATCATAAGCTTTACCACTACGTGTGGTAATAGCTTTGAGTTCACCCTTAGGGTTGACAACTGTATTACCAGGAAGACCTCCCGAAGTAGAGGGTGGAGCGAGATGACTCATGTGACTAGCAAACATATTCTCAATCCTGTTTTGATATTGATCAATTTTGTTGTTTGTTGCCATAAGCTCATTCTTCAGCTCGTTACCTTGCTTGGTTATTGAAGATTGAAATTCATTCTCAAAGTTGAGATTTGATTCTGCATCGCCCTCATTTTGGTCTCATTAACTTTAATGTAGTTATTGAGCTCGTTAGGGAGAGGTTCTTGGTAATTAGGAGCTGAATACCCTTGATTACCCCTTTGGGGTGGGTATTGATTCACTGGGGCATGAGTTTGATTTTGCATATTATTACCCCTTGGTGGATTAGGATTAAACCTATTTGGATTTTGAGGAAATCCGGGTGGTCCACTTTGGTTGCTAGCACGGTAGTTTGGTTCCACTTGAGGACGGTATTGGTTACCTCATTGGTTGGAACTTCCGGGTATTGCATTGACTTCAAATGGATTGCCTTCAGTGGCAGTGCAATTGTAATACGAATGTGGACCACCACAAGTGACACAAACTTCTACCTTTTTTATTTCAGCTTGTGGAGAAGGTTGAGAAGAAGAAACTTTCTTACTTTTGGCGAGAGCCAAAGCATGAATAGCTTCCGTGAGTTTGTCAAGTCTAGCATCGGTGCTAGATTGAGCCACGGGCGATGAGGTAGAAGGACTAACATTCACTTGAGAAACAACCGGCTTGCTTCGTGGAATGCGGACCTTAGACTTATTCTCAATGATCGCTAAAGCATCCTTTGTGGTTCGATTCAAGAAATTACCTCCCGCGGAGGAATTGAGAGAGTCTTGATCGAGTTGGCTCACACCATTGTAGAAAATGTCAAGCTGCATGAGATCAGAAAAACCGTGATGAGGGCACTTGCGAAGCAATTCCCTATAACGATCCCATGCCTCACTGAATGATTCATCAAATTTCTGTGTGAATTTCATGATCTCATTCTTGAGACTCGTGGTTTTGGAAGGAGGAAAGAATTCATTCACGAACTTTTTTACCAAATCTTCCCATGTTACAATCGATCGAGGGGGTTATTTATCAAGCCAAATCCGGGCAGCCCCATCGATGGAAAATGGAAAGAGAAGAAGTTTAATCGCATCTTCAGAGATATTTTTGCATTTGATGGTTGATGTAATTTTGTTAAACCATCGAATGTGATCTTGAGGATCGTCCCTCTCAAAACCGTAGAATTGACGTGAGGTGACCAGATTTATCAATCCGGTCTTAAGCTCAAAATTCTCAGCCACGATGGCTGGAACAACGATAGCATCTCCGTAACCCTCGACTGGTGCTTGGAGAAGCTCGTTCATAGTTGGCTCAGCAGCCATGATAACGGAAGATGTGGGAACAGTACGGATCTCAGATCCGACTGTTGGTGCTGAACGTCTACGAGGTCTTCTAGGTTTTCTTACAAGCTCACGTAATAGGCTCGTGGACCTAGAAGAACGAGTGCGCATGCACTAGGGATAAAAACCAATCAAAATAAAATCGAGGCAAATCAACAGTGAACTTAAACCAATAATCACGAGTGAATGACTTCTTTAAGAAAGATACACCACTCACAAGGATACAAAGGCAAGTTTTTATCTTTTGTTTGGGAACTTATTATGTCCACACCCCCAGTTGGTAGGTGTTCTGTCTTGGTTTGCGACGGTTTATTTTTATGTAGAATTATTATTCACAAGAAAGAGACGAATGTTTTTGGGTTTTTGTGTATGGGTTAAAAACTTTTAGACAATATTTTTGGTATCAAGACTCTCTAAGAACTAGAATGCATTGTTGCGATTGACGGCCTGGCCCATGTAGGATTAGTTCTTCCCCTGGTCGCGGTGCGACAAGTTTGGGAAGAGATGCCAGATGGTTTTTCAGTTGTTGGAAAGCTTCCTCCGCTTCTTTAGTCCAGCGAAAGTCTCCCTTTTTAGTACATTTCGTGAGTGTTTTAAAGAGAGGAAGAGATTTGTCTGCTGACTTAGATAAGAAACGGTTCAGCCCTGCTAGCTTTCCATTCAATGACTGGACTTCTTTGAGTGTGCGCGGTGAGGGGAGATCAATAACAACCTTTGTCTTTTCTGGACAAGGCTTGATTCCATCGGGTTCTATCAAGTATCCAAGGAACATGCCCTCGGTTGCGCCAAAGGTGCACTTCTTGGAATTTAACTTCATGTTTATTCGCCCCAATGTTCTGAATGTCTCTTCGATGTCGCGCACCAACTCGTCCTCTGTGTGGCTTTTGATGACAAGGTCGTCAACGTAGGCTTCCAAGTTGCGGCCTACTTGTTTTTCGAAAGCTGTGTCCACCAGTCGTTGGTATGTCACGCCTGCGTTCTTCAGGCCAAAAGGCATTTTTGTGTAGCAGTACACTCCTTGACTGGTGTGGAAAGCTGTTTTTTCCTCATCTTCAATTGCCATCTGGATTTGATGATACCCTTTATATGCATCTAGGAAGCATTTGAAAGGGTATCCGCACAGGGATTCGACTTTCCAGTCTATCTCTGGCAGTGGGTAGCAGTCCTGTGGACATGCTTTCTTGAGGTCCGTGAAGTCCACGCACATCCTCCAACTGCCATCTCTCTTCTTTACCATAACTGGGTTAGAAAGCCGGTCATGGTAGTATACTTCGCGCATGATGCCTGCGTCTACGAGCTTATGTACTTCTTCCAGAATAGCCTTTGCACAATCTGGGGCCTGGCCGCGCTTCTTTTGTCGTATTGGAGGATATCCTTGTCGGATTTGCAGTTTATGTTCTGTGATAGGGCGCGGTACTCCCGTCATATGTTTTGGTTCCCATGCAAAGATGTCTAGGTTCTTTTGCAAGAGTGCGCATACAGCTGCTTTACCTTTGTCAGATAAAGATCCCCCAATCGAAACTTGTTGTTCCGGGTAATCTGGATGAATAGCGACTTTTATATTTGGCGTTTTTTCCGTGCGTTGTTCTGGAATAGTCTCTGCTTCAGTTGTTACCGCAATGCATTCTCTTGGTGGTATTGTTGTGTTATAGAGAGTGACAACTCCTCCTTCCACTGGAAACTTAAGCATTCCGTGTGCTGTAGATGGTACAGCGCGCATGGATGATATTCCCGGCCTCCCAATGATACCATTGTATGGTGAAGGAGATTTTATTACCATGAAGTTTATCCATGTTGCTATTGAGTGTTGTTTATCTCCTACGACCACCAACAAGCATAACTGCCCCATGGGCCAGATCTTTTCTCCTGTGAATCCTGTTAATGACGTTGTTGCTGGTATCAATTGACTTTGGATCTCAGGTCGCAGTCTTTTGAAACAGTGATCGTACAAGATATCTGCGGATGCTCCTCCGTCAATGTACATGCGGTGGATATTATGTCCTCCTGTATGTATTTCAATAGTTAGAGGCTCCACAACTGCGTTGTCCGCAGCTATAGTAGGGAAAGATATCTCTTTTTCTGGAGAGAATTTTTGGCTGACTTTTTGCTTTATCTTGCGTTGCCATGATTGTATCATGTATATAGTATCAGCTTTTTCCTTGGGGGGGTTCTTTCTTACCCCCGTTTCTCTGTTTATCTTTTCCCTCTTTGATGTTTTTTACGAGGTGGTCCATCCTGCCTTCTCTTACGAGCTTTTCAATTAGTTGTTTTAGTTGGACGCACTCGTTAGTCGTATGGCCTTTTTGGCCATGGTACTCGCAGTATCCGCTCCCTATGCGCTTTTCCTCTGAAGTGCGCATTGGTGGCGGTTTTGGGAAATTCGCACCTTCTGTTACGAATATTTCCCTCGGAGTTTTTGTAAGAGGGGTATATTTGTCATTGTCCCTTCCACTGCGGTAATTCCTACTGCGGTTGTTATTCTGATCATTGGATTGTCTCCGCGGCTGCTCTTGCTGCCTATAGTTTGAATAACCCTTTTTGCTATCCGCAACAGCTGCTTCTCCTTGTATAAAGGATCTAGTGCGCTTTGTTAGCTCATCAAAAGTCTGTGGAACTTTGTCGTTCAGTTTCCGGATGAGTTCTGGGTTATTGATCCCATTCATGAACCCTGAAATTTTTAGGATTTCAGGACATGCTTTGACTTGTATGCACTCATCCTTGAAACGTTCCATAAAAGCGCTGGTTGATTCCCCTTGACGCTGTTTCACTCTCGCTAGCTCCACATGGTTTTTAGCGCACTTCTTTCGCTGGGTGAAGTTGAGGCGGAATGCTTTCCGTAATTCCTCAAACCCACCGATGCTCCTACGTGGGAGTTTGCTAAACCATGTGCGCGCGTTTCCTACTAACGTGGAGTTAAACATGTGGCACCACACAGGCTGTGGCCAGTTTTCGATAGTGGCGGCTGATTCGAAAACTTTTAGGTGATCATCAGGATCACCTGTTCCATCATATGTTTTCACGTTAGTGGGCATGCGCCTGCGTTTGCAGTCCGAGTAATCACTGTCGCGTAAACGCATCAACTTTCTGGCGACGCCATGGGAGAGACATATCTTCATTCTCTTCCTCGCGACGCCTTCCTCTTGACTTCCAGTGTCCTGTTTCTTTATCCTCGTTGTCCGAGGAGTCACTGGAAGAAGAGTACTCTCTTTTTCGGCGCTTGCGCCGGCTGTTCTCAGAAGAAGAGCTTGAGGGATCTCTGCTTGGGGATCTTCTTCTCCCCAATCTGTCTTGAATCCTCCTACTCCCAAGTTTGGAAGATCCTTGGCTTGGCGAATGTTGAGGCCCTAATCGATCGTGTACTCCCCGACTACCAAGTCTGGAGTGAACATTAGTACGCCTCTCGCTATCTTCCGAGTATTGTGAGTCAGATATTGTACCCAACCTATCATGGATAGTGGTACGTTCTGCGCGTCTTCCTCGTGGGTGGCGCAGTATTGATGGTTCGCGTTCAGGACCAAAATTGAGTCGAGCTTGTAGGCTCGTACTTGCCCTTCCTCTTGCTTCTTCTTGCATGAGGGCGGTTAGGGTTTCATAATTTTGGGATACAAAGTTTCCCAAAGTTAGATCGGGTGCGTCCTCAATTGTTGCAAGAATTTTTGCCTCAGTATTAGGCACCCTATCTCGGTTAGGCGCGCCTGGTGGCACAGTGTTGTTCACTGCGGGTACAGTTTGATGAGGGGTGGTGAAGAGGGTGCGCTGGAGTTCCTCGATGCTTGGGACCACTGGGGTGACTTAGGTAGTCCTTATAGGTAGTTCTACCGCTGGAAGAGGTTGGGTTGTCCCTGCCTCTTGGTGACCAGGTGCGCTGGTTGTCCCAGCGACTTGTCTGGAGGTCTGATCTTGTTGATTCTTCCTCTGATAGTCACGTTTTTCTGACTGCGGAGTCCGCTGGCTTGAGTTCTTATGCTTTGTCATTCTAGTTCTTAGTAGGGTCCCACGGATGGCGCCACTTGTTGATACAAAAGTTGGGAGTACCTGGTTAT
The DNA here is from genome assembly GCA_030686995.1 of Artemisia argyi. NCBI lineage: Eukaryota > Viridiplantae > Streptophyta > Magnoliopsida > Asterales > Asteraceae > Artemisia > Artemisia argyi. The sequence continues at coordinate 51,983,726 of CM060695.1, forward strand.
TGGCTCTTGCTCTCGTACCAATTCGCTTCTTAGTGCTTGTTACCTGCGTACTAAGAAAATAAACGACACCGTTAGGCTTATCGAGGGATTGTCTCCCCCGATTAGACTCCGGCGTGAGAGTAAGTAATCGATTTGAGGTTCTCGTAGAGAGTTAGGGTTTGTATCTCGTACCTTTGAATGAGAGATGTCATTCCTTATATAGGGGCTGAAACCGCGTAGGTTTCTTGCTCCTTACTCTTCGCACTCGTGGTGCTTATCGGGGTAAGGATATCTATTCCGTAAATAGAAGATCCTTATCACATGCCCGGTTGGTTTAGTTGGGCTTTGGGCTTCGTGAGCCCAAGCCGTTATTATTATGGCCCGTCATTCGTTATGATAGCCCACTCATGGTGGGTTTGGCGCTAGTGGTGTATATTATTTGGACTCGTGGCCCAAATATAGGCTATACGTCATCAGTTTCGTTTACCAAAATCGTATCTCTTTAAGAATCACCTTAAAAGAAACACGATATAGAAAACGTAACGATCTGTTTTGTTTGTTTTTGATTTTTTTTGGTGTTGTTAACACTTTAGGAAAAGTGTTAATGACGTTTTTGTTTTATGATTAAGATTTACAAAAAGTTGGTGGGTTTATACAGTGATGAATGAAAAACCACTAATCTCTAAAAAAAACGTTTTGATTACGCAGTTACCTCCCCGGCAGCGGCGCCAAATTTTGGTTGATCCCAAACGGTCAACTAAGTTGAACAGGTGATGGTCAACCAAGTCAAACGTCTAAAAACAACTAACCAAGGAGTACAGGGTATTCCCGGGTCGTTATGTCCCAGCGAGGTAAGCAATTGTAATTAAAAACGTTTAAAGTGAGCGGGTGATTTAACAGGAGGATCAGGAATTTGATTATTATGATTAAACTACGAGATTATGATTGAGATTAGCTTAGAAACACTATTTGAACAATTACTGATAATCAGATTACCTAGAAACGTAAGTAAACCTAAAAACGCGCGTTTGAGTTTAAAATAAACGCGAACGCGCAAAATAAAAAGTGAAACGTGAGCAAATAATGTCCTACGAACGTGAAAATTATATTTTTACAATCCTAATGTAATAAGAAAATTTTTAGAAAATTAAAATTATTTTTACCACTATTTAATTAATTACTATTAATTAATTACTAATTATTTATTACTTTTTAATTAACTAAATTACACTAATTATTAATTAATTATGAAAATTTAACTAGAAAAATGAAAATTAAATTTAGAAAAATCTAAAATATTATAAAACTAATTTTAAAACAGAAAACCTATTTTTTTACTTTTTAATTATTAATTATTAATTAAAACTAATTATTTAATTAATTTAAACTAAAATTAATTATAAAAAATACTAAATGAACAAGGAAAAATCTGAAAAAAATCCTAAAATTATTTTAACTAAAAAAGAACCTGAGAAAAATTAAAAAATGAAAAGTGCTTATAAATAAGCAGAAAAATAAGCCAAATGGTTTAAATAGAAGCTATCACTTTCTTAATTTTTGTCTTTTTCTAAATTTTCTTTTACACAACTGTTTTACAACTAAAAATAAGCACTTTTTGTAAAGGGACTTTGATTGGAACTTAATAATAAGCTGTGTGCAAGTGAATAAGCCAAACAGTTGGCTTATAAGTTTGATTGTGAGGTTATAAGCTCCAATAAGCTTTGAAACAAGCAACACAGGGTGCTCAGGTCAAAGAATAAGCTACCAACAACTTATGTGTACTGGAAAAAGCTAAAATACCAAGAAAGTTCAACTTAAATAAGCCACAAAGCCAAATAAGCACTTCCAAAACCACTCAGATGTAAACAGGCCAACAAGGGGTCTTTTGGACCTCTGTAGGGTCCACACCAAGGATCAAGGATCCAAATTAAAACCTAATCTATGAAAATAAGCTGTAAGGCTCTCTAATAAGCCATAACTTAAGCATTGGGTCCCACTAGATAGCGAGTTACAAGCCTGAGAACTTGGGCTTTCAACACTGATTCACTCAGTGTAAGGTTTTAGCAGGCAATCAAAAAGGACAAAATAAGCTAGCTGGACAAGCAATGAAGTGCAATCCAAGGTGAGAAACCACAACTTGGTATGTTGGGCTTCTCAAAATACACAAAAACAAGCAACAAGCTCAAGGATTAAGCTTGTTGTGGCCCTGGGTAACTGGTTCAGGAAGCTAAGTCTCAAAGGGAGTGTAGCAATAAGCAGTTAGCAAAGTCAGCATACAAGCTTAAACCTAGGTGTGCATAAGTTTACACAAGCTCAAAGTAACACAAGTAAGCTAATTACAACAATGCAACAACAATTTTCATACAGAAATATGGAATTACAAACTGAGTACACAAACAAATGAACAGCATAAGCAGTGGCCTCAGGGCAACTTATGAGCTAGAATAAGCTACAGGACAAGCTAACAAATGCAAAAAAGTGACACAATCCTCAAGGTGGTACAACAAGCTACACAAAACAGCAAAACTCAAGCTAAATTACCAATTAATGAACAAGTTATGACTTTGAGAAAAGTGGGTCAAATTGGTGGTGCAGGGGAGGTTGCTTCCCCTGCAGGCTCAAAACAGCTTATGCACAGGCTAAAATAAAATTTATAAAAATGAAACAAGCATGAGTCTCTGTAGTATAGCTGGTGCTTAATAACCTCAACAAATTTCAAGAGCTAGTTCCCCCCACAAAAATCAGATTAATTCATGCCATAACTGACTTTTTTTTTAGGAAACATGCAATTTGAGTTTTCCACTTTTTGTTCCTCAGTTGACTATTTTGAGTTTTGAACTGATCTTAACCACTTATTATGATGTTATAAGTTGAGATAGGATTAATTTATGCTAAAGAAACTACTTTTGAGCTAAAAATGACTTCTTATAAAACTTAAAACCTAACAGTGAAACTGTAAATGAGAAATGAAGTAGATTTTGACTTTCACTAACTAACCTACTGATTTGGTGCTAACAATACTCTCGTATGATCTAAGGTGTTATGTTTGTCTCAGCTTTAACCCTTGAAAACTACAAATGGACAGTCAAACAAGCACATCCAAACACCCCTTTACAGAAGTCTGTGTGGACTTTGTTCAAAGGAATTGGTGGATTTAGCCCTTAATACTGAATCACAATTATACTCAATGATATTTCAAGTCATTTAATCCACCAATACACTAACCTCAAACACAAATTTCCAAGATACATGGATATGCAATTATTGGCAGTGTATAAAACTAAATTTGTAAAAAAAATGATTCAAGTGAGCAAAAGAGGACTTATAAGTTATAATGCTACTCTATACTGATAAGTAAGCATTGATCACCCAAATAAGCACAAATACACAGACTATAAGCAATGAACAGTGGGATATGAAAAATTAAGAGAAATGCTTACAACAAGCCTTCCTGCTTATTTAATGAGAACCAAGGACCCTTATGTGACTCCTATGAGTCTCTAACCCACTGCATCCATCTTCACTTTTGTTTCTTCTTGCTTTTTTTTTATTTTTTTTATTTATATCTTATTTTTTGTATTTTCTTAGTAAACTGAAATTTAAACTAAACACTTGAATTTCTGAAACAATCACTTAAATTGATAATGGGTGAGTAATATTACAACTGAGACTTTGATTTAAAATTAAAATTACAATGCTTGAAATAAGAAATTAAGATTTTTATTCTAACTCCCTGTAACACCTAAAATCTAAAAGCAAGTGAAAAGACCAAAATGGCCCTACATATTTAATAATTAATTAAAAGCTTATAAAAGTATCAAAATAAATCCCAAACTACTCACAATGCATAAGTTATGATACCAAATATTTTTAACAACTTCATTACACATTTATACAAGTGGTAAAATTACCAAAATACCCTTAGAGTGGCCGATTGAGATAAAAAGTAAATTAAAGTGAATTATTTTGATTTTAAATGGTTTAAATCTTTTAATTATGGAAGATTATCATCACAATTAATTCCCAACCTATAATTCCGAAATTTTGGTCCCTATCCCCCCTCATCACATGGCATTCCACAATTATAGGTCAATCCACACCCATTTTCCTCCAAACCCTAAAACCGATTGGATTAAACACACACAAAAATCATCTAGCCTCCATTCGACTCTCCCATCACTCTCAAGAATTTTTCTGTGATTTATAAACATCCTAAGAAGCCAAGAAAAATCCCATTCGAATTGTTGAAGCCTTATACGATCGTAGCAGTTGTTTTCTTTTGTCGAGCCCTAAAAACAAGGTAAATTCGTTATGTTTCATACGACCTCTATAAAAATGATTTCTTATTTTTCTGATGTTCCTTACATCATATAAGACCCACGAAAATTCGTTTCAAGGTTGGAAGATCATTGGTGAAGTCGTGGTGATTTTTGGATCATTTGGCCTATACGCGTATGCTATAAATCGTACAGCCCTCTTCACACGTTCAAGTCTTGGTTTGGTATTTTTCTCAGGTCCTTTATACCTCATAAACATCAAATAAATTGTTTGGTTCGACCCATGCATGCTCGACATCACTTTTGTGATTTAAAACCCTAAAAACGTGTTTAATTGTGAAATATATACTCCGATCCAGAATAATTATTAATAAAATTATTATACACTTATTATGATGTGATATAACCTGGAAAAATATTGGAAAGAATTATCCTTGCTTAAAACATGTATTTCGAATTTATTTGTTTTGTGTAATTCGTGTATAAGAGAAAAAGAAAGAAATAGGTCGAGAGGCCTAGGGTTTGGTTTAGGGCTGGAAAAAGGTGACATTTAATGATGTTAATAATGATCTAATGATTGGAAAGTGAATAAGATGGATTAGGGTTTGTAATTCTTTATTTTATTATTATACGATTTAAGAAAAAGGTTTTGGGTGAATTTTGTGAACTTTAAAACTTAAGGGTTAATTCTGGAACCTTATTGAGTTGTATACTATTCGACAAAAATATAACCTAAGGGTGCTAAGTGTAAGTTTTGCATTTAAATGGATTAAAATGTATTTAATGATTAATTAGGGTTTGTTTTGAAAATAATTAAAAGAGAGGGACTAAAAATGTAATTTTCAGAAACTTGGAGCTGTTTTGAGTATTTAAAAGTATTCAAGGGATTATGTGCTAATTTGGTAAATTAATGGCTTAATATGTAATTATTAAGAATTAAAAGTTGAAATTGTAAATTAAAGGGTTAAATATGTAACTTTGATAACTTGAAGGACTTAAAGTGTAAATTGTGAATACTTGAAGGTATATTCGTATAACATGATAAAATAAGGGATCATTATGTAAAATGGATAAGTTAAGGGTTAAAGTGTAACTTTGAATACTAAACGGATTAAAGTGTAATTTTGGAAATATAAGGGTATAAAAGGTAAAGTTATGAAACCCTAAGGACCAAATGTGTAAATATGTTAAAAGATACTTTGATTCCATTAATAATGACTCAACTTTCTAATTATGGAAACTTTCTAAAAGTGGAAACTTACTATTTATGGAAACCTGCTAAAAGTGGAAAGTCACTTTAAATGGAAAGTTACTAAAACTGGAAAAGCCGACTAAAATGAGAAATCTAAATTGAATAAGTTATTAATAATAAGCCGATCATTAATTCGTGTAGATTCGTTGAAGAAGGAGTGTTTCCATATGCTTACGTATGTTATGATTTCGATGGCGATTAAGGTACAGATATTCTGACCTTTCTCAAAAGGTTTCTCATGATCTCTTTCATATTCTGATCCGTTAGTTCCCGAATTGATGCCATTGCTATGATCCCCTTTACTTGAACCTTCTCTGTTGATCCCACTTGATATGACCTCCGTTATGAACCTATGCTATGAAAACCTTCTTAATGATACCATGGAAATGTTTTGAGAAGAACCGATTTGAAAAGATGTTTATAAATGATGCTAAATTCCTTTTTAAAAGAAAGGTTATTTAACTTTCATGAACACTATATTTTGAAAGACCATTTTTATGAAAACTGTTTTAAAAGATTATTTAAATTGGACTTTTAATAGAAACTTTTGAAACGGACTTTTGAACTGAACCATGAATTGATTTTTGAATGTGAACCTTGACCTGATAAACTCTGATTGGACCTTGAATACTATTTCTGATATGAACCCTTTGTTATGAACTGCTATTATGAACCTTTGATATGATTCTGAGATACACCTTTGCTATATGACCTTTTGTATGATATGAGACCTGACTCTTAGTTTGATACCCGAGCCATTTCTGTTTCCCTACCTATGGAGGTACCATAGGCGTGTCTGTGATGCACCACTGGCATGACTAGTGTGTGGCCCTAGTGATTTGGCTACACCGTCCCCTTTCTGATATATGATATGCGCGCTTTATGATATGATTTGTTATGGCCACTATGATTTCTGCGGGGGCGTATGGATGCATCCTAGATCTGTTCTGTTTAGTGGATTTAACTATGATTATGATTATGATATATGTCTGGTGACTGGTACTGTGTGCTATACATGCCTTTCACAATTTCTGGGAGTTCGCTACTCCACCCATTTGAAGAATGAGGACACCCCTCATATTATCTGATTATCTGAGAGGACTCCCCTCTATATGATTATGAAGAATTATGGTATTGACGGCTTATATGATATGATATGTTTCTGGGCTCGTGGTAGATGACTATCCTTTCTTCGTTCTATTCTATTACTCTTTTATCTATTCCTTATTCTATTTCCCCAATGCACTATATTTCAGTTCTGTTTCATTATCATTGCTTTGTATATGTATCTGTTCACTGGGCTTTTTAAGCTCAGCCGCATTTTCTTTTCCTGCGGCAGGTTTTAGTAGGAAGCTGGGTTATGGGAAGAGAGTGTGACTGGACTTAGAAGACTATGCTTTGGACTAGAGACGATTAGATGAAGTTTCACTTTATTAGACATAGTATTTATTGTTTTGTAACCTTGTTGTTTCAGATTTTCATTTGTAACCCTGAATTTCGTTGTATGTATGAATCATATGCTTGTGTTTGTTCTGATATGTCACTGTAATGTAATACTTCTACCCTTATCGGGTTGGGGTGTTACAATTATGGTATCAGAGACCAGGCTGCGATTCGTAATACATTTACCCTTGACCTGTGAAGTTTGGACCCCTAAGTTTCCCTGTAGACACTCATAAGACAACCTTTGAAACTTTACATTAGGATTCCCAATAGGAACCTAAGTTATTACCAGTGAGGAATGGGTAGACTAAGACATTTATGTAAGTATCATTTGCTTCCGTATCACTCTGATCGTGCCTTTGCTCTTAGATAAGCCTTATAAGGACCTTTGTTTCAGAAGTTAGAAGTTTTGCAACTTAAGTTTAGTAACCAAGTAAGTTTGGAATACCTCGGAAGGCTACCTGGATACCTTACACATTTAAGTTTCACCTTCAGATTTTGATCTCCGCCTCCGATTTGTTTGATAAGCTGTTTGACACCTTTTTGACCACATCGTAGGTCATTCAACCACAATATGTTCGACACATTCTGTAAATTCATTACTTATGCTGGGTATGAATGTATCATCCGATACTACTTAACTCTGTATGATCCATTATTACTCCTATGAGAATTTTGGTAATTATGAACCACGAATATGAGAAGTTTTGTTTCCTCTCTTTGAATGATGAACTTTGTTCTGCCAACCGTTTCCTTTGGAAGGGTATGATGTAAATACTATCTCTATATGGATTTGTTAACTAAGCATGATGATGCTGATAACTGAGACTCTGTACATCTCACTATTGACAATTATACGATGTTCGTATTACCAATGATACACATCCTACCTGCTACTTATGCTAAGAAGCTAAACGAAATTCCCACACCTTGAACTGTTCGTTTATCCATCCTAACATTTTTGTTGAACCATGTACTTGACTCTGATATATGAACTATCTGTATGATTTGACGACTGTATTCACTCTATGAATCCTTTGACTTTGAGATGTCTGATTGTACGGTCTTTTGGACTGAATGGCTATTCGTGAAGATACCATAGACTACCATATCTGAAATGTGACCTTAAAAATCTGCTTCACCCTATTCCATTATGATGACTCTCTACATCTGCTAAAATTTCTGTCACTATGGAAACACATACCCCAAACTCATGTGATTACCAAGTTGTCCTGAAAACCATTATTATCAACCCTTGGAAAGTTCTACTATTGGGAAATATTTTGTCATACGAAGATTTTCCGGTATTCTCTGATGAACCTTTTGGTACTCCTTCCTGCTTAAGAAGTAGAGTGGACATTGAACTGATATCAGTGAAGAAACCACGGTGCCATAGAAGTTGAGAGATTGAAGGAGCTGATGGAATATGATTTTTAACCGTGGTGATTCTCTTTAGATGCTCTTGTTTGTTTATGAAGAAGAACGAGAGAAGTATGCGATGACGTATCGACTATCGTGAACTTAAACGTACCACTATCACTAATCATTATCTGTTTCCGCGTATCAATAATTAATTTGGTCTTCCTTTGAAACTCCGCGTCTGATTGCATCATTTTAGATTTGAAGGACTGAAGAAGCAACCACAAAAACTTCTAAGAAGGGCGTTAACTAACCGAGAGTAACCTTTGGGAAGTATTTCAGTTCCTGAAGAAGAAAGAAGGCGATGTGAAAATTCCCTGAGATGATTTCTGAAGTTGCCTTTGCACTCGTTATAACATTTATGAACTTGAATGATGCCAATGGTGTTGGCTAGAATAATCATGTTTTTCGCGTGTTTTGGACAAATTGTCATAGTATGACATTGTGTTGTGTTCTAAAACGAAAGAAGAACATAGAGATTATTGGTGAGACGACCCTTTGTTCTGGAAGAGAAATTTGATTGACGTTCAGAAAGCATAATAGACAACACTACCCTGTATAATGTAAAGACAGAGCTTTCACAAGAAGGACCAAGATCGAAGATCGTTATCGGAGTTAGAAACTTGGTGGAAGAGTCGTAGAAGATGGTTGCGACAAGCATTACCATGGAAGAAGCATACAAGAAGAAGTGAGGAACTAGGATAGTGCTCAATCATGCATCACGCAACACGTGAAGATTTCAGTTTGGGCACCAAGACAACCAGACCAAAGAAGACGAACCATTCAACACACAACCTGGAGTCGACAACAACATCACGTACCTTAAAACCTGGAGCTATGTTAGAAGACCTGTCGAAGAAACGCAGTCTTGTTTTCTCTATTCATTTTAGTTGTACTAAGATGAATTGAGAGCAGAAGCAGACCTGCGGATGGAGGGATGCACAGTGATCGTGTCAGAGACTGCCGCTACGACGCCACAGTACCAAGAAGAGTTGCTGAAGGCTTGAGGAACCAGACTCAAATTTTAAATTCTCTTAATTATGAGGTAAGACGGACAAGAATAAACAGACTACTCCAACTTGGAAGAAATTTTGAAATTTGTAAATGAGTGGACGGATTTGAAAGCGGACATTGTGGTTAGACGAGATGATGCTGTAAAGAATTGACGTTACTGATGACGTACCTTAATTTTGAATGACATTCTCGGATCTCCGTTACCCTTCGAGTAATTTCGTTCTCTTAGTTATGTTGTTTGATTTTGGTGACCTCTGAGACTATAGGTGGACTAGGTGGATTTAAATAAGTTTGGGTGTTCACGACTTGAGATAAGTATGATCATCATGAGGGCATATGTATATGATGCCAGTATTATGACGCCTGGCCAACGTGATAATACTTACATCATATAACGTGCACTTATGGTGGGCATATGATATTTTAAGAAGTGCCTTAGAAGCTTTAGAATTCTGGCATCTGATCAAGATCATCTGAGTTTAGTGAGACTTTAGGTTCATTCTACCTATACGTTTGATATGCTGTCCTTGTTATACGATTCGATACGTTTGGACTCTCGACACGTGTTTTGCTGATCTTTGCAACTTCTGATAAGGATCTTAGGTTCCATTATGAAATTTCTGCCGTTGACGATATCTAACGATATGCTTTCTGTCCGTATACGATTCGCATTCGTGAAGTTGTTCATTATGATCTGCTATGAGTAAAATATGTGATTGTGGACTTTGAGGAAACGAGACCTGTTTGTTTATGAGAATACCTTTGGAAGGTTATCTAAAAGCCGAGACTATCTGAGAAGCTGAAGGGTTAAACCGTATATCACCCCATGTTTGCTACAATTCAAAGTATTCTCATCTGATTCGCCTAATCAATTCGATGAAAATCCTATGTATTTTTATACCCCTTCCTAGAGAATTCGATTATCATTCGTTATGTTTGATACATTATCCTTTTGATTCAAATTCAGTATGATATGCCCTTCTGAGAAATCTGAAACTGTTTTGACAATAATTACGAGTCATGAGAAACCAGTTGGTCTGAATATCTTTTGGAAGAACCTCCCCGGGCGTGAGAATGTTGTGACGACTTTTGCGGTTTGCTACGACTTCGTCTAACTTTGCGACTTCAAATTTCGAGGATGAAATTTTTCTTTTAGAGGGGAAGAAGTTGTAACACCTAAAATCTAAAAGCAAGTGAAAAGACCAAAATGCCCCTACATATTTAATAATTAATTAAAAGCTTATAAAAGTATCCAAATAAATCCCAAACTACTAACAATGCATAAGTTATGATACCAAATATTTTTAACAACTTCATTACACATTTATACAAGTGGTAAAATTACCAAAATACCCTTAGAGTGGCCGATTGAGATAAAAAGTAAATTAAAGTGAATTATTTTGATTTTAAATGGTTTAAATCTTTTAATTATGGAAGATTATCATCACAATTAATTCCCAACCTATAATTCCGAAATTTTGGTCCCTATCCCCCCTCATCACACGGCATTCCACAATTATAGGTCAATCCACACCCATTTTCCTCCAAACCCTAAAACCGATTGGATTAAACACACACAAAAATCATCTAGCCTCCATTCGACTCTCCCATCACTCTCAAGCATTTTTATGTGATTTATAAACATCCTAAGAAGCCAAGAAAAATCCCATTCGAATTGTTGAATCCTTACACGATCGTAGCATTTGTTTTCTTTTGTCGAGCTCTAAAAACAAGGTAAATTCGTTATGTTTCATACGACCTCTATAAAAATGATTTCTTATTTTTCTGATGTTCCTTACATCATATAAGACCCACTAAAATTGGTTTCAATGTTGGAAGATCACTGGTGAAGTCGTGGTGATTTTTGGATCATTTGGCCTATACGCGTATGCTATAAATCGTACAGCCCTCTTCACACGTTCAAGTCTTGGTTTGGTATTTTTCTCAGGTCCTTTATACCTCATAAACATCAAATAAATTGTTTGGTTCGACCCATGCATGCTCGACATCACTTTTGTGATTTAAAACCCTAAAAACGTGTTTAATTGTGAAATATATACTCCGATCCAGAATAATTATTAATAAAATTATTATACACTTATTATGATGTGATATAACCTGGAAAAATATTGGAAAGAATTATCCTTGCTTAAAACATGTATTTCGAATTTATTTGTTTTGTGTAATTCGTGTATAAGAGAAAAAGAAAGAAATAGGTCGAGAGGCCTAGGGTTTGGTTTAGGGCTGGAAAAAGGTGACATTTAATGATGTTAATAATGATCTAATGATTGGAAAGTGAATAAGATGGATTAGGGTTTGTAATTCTTTATTTTATGATTATACGATTTAAGAAAAAGGTTTTGGGTGAATTTTGTGAACTTTAAAACTTAAGGGTTAATTCTGGAACCTTATTGAGCTGTATACTATTCGAAAAAAATATAACCTAAGGGTGCTAAGTGTAAGTTTTGCATTTAAATGGATTAAAATGTATTTAATGATTAATTAGGGTTTGTTTTGAAAATAATTAAAAGAGAGGGACTAAAAATGTAATTTTCAGAAACTTGGAGCTGTTTTGAGTATTTAAAAGTATTCAAGGGATTATGTGCTAATTTGGTAAATTAATGGCTTAATATGTAATTATTAAGAATTAAAAGTTGAAATTGTAAATTAAAGGGTTAAATATGTAACTTTGATAACTTGAAGGACTTAAAGTGTAAATTGTGAATACTTGAAGGTATATTCGTATAACATGATAAAATAAGGGATCATTATGTAAAATGGATAAGTTAAGGGTTAAAGTGTAACTTTGAATACTAAAAGGATTAAAGTGTAATTTTGGAAATATAAGGGTATAAAAGGTAAAGTTATGAAACCCTAAGGACCAAATGTGTAAATATGTTAAAAGATACTTTGATTCCATTAATAATGACTCAACTTTCTAATTATGGAAACTTTCTAAAAGTGGAAACTTACTATTTATGGAAACCTGCTAAAAGTGGAAAGTCACTTTAAATGGAAAGTTACTAAAACTGGAAAAGCCGACTAAAATGAGAAATCTGAATTGAATAAGTTATTAATAATAAGCCGATCATTAATTCGTGTAGATTCGTTGAAGAAGGAGTGTTTCCATATGCTTACGTATGTTATGATTTCGATGGCGATTAAGGTACAGATATTCTGACCTTTCTCAAAAGGTTTCTCATGATCTCTTTCATATTCTGATCCGTTAGTTCCCGAATTGATGCCATTGCTATGATCCCCTTTACTTGAACCTTCTCTGTTGATCCCACTTGATATGACCTCCGTTATGAACCTATGCTATGAAAACCTTCTTAATGATACCATGGAAATGTTTTGAGAAGAACCGATTTGAAAAGATGTTTATAAATGATGCTAAATTCCTTTTTAAAAGAAAGGTTATTTAACTTTCATGAACACTATATTTTGAAAGACCATTTTTATGAAAACTGTTTTAAAAGATTATTTAAATTGGGCTTTTAATAGAAACTTTTGAAACGGACTTTTGAACTGAACCATGAATTGATTTTTGAATATGAACCTTGACCTGATAAACTCTGATTGGACCTTGAATACTATTTCTGATATGAACCCTTTGTTATGAAATGCTATTATGAACCTTTGATATGATTCTGAGATACACCTTTGCTATACGACCTTTTGTATGATATGAGACCTGACTCTTAGTTTGATAACCAAGCCATTTCTGTTTCCCTACCTATGGAGGTACCATAGGCGTGTCTGTGATGCACCACTGGCATGACTAGTGTGTGGCCCTAGTGATTTGGCTACACCGTCCCCTTTCTGATATATGATATGCGCGCTTTATGATATGATTTGTTATGGCCACTATGATTTCTGCGGGGGGCGTATGGATGCATCCTAGATCTGTTCTGTTTAGTGGATTTAACTATGATTATGATTATGATATATGTCTGGTGACTGGTACTGTGTGCTATACATGTCTTTCACAATTTCTGGGAGTTCGCTACTCCACCCATTTGAAGAATGAGGACACCCCTCATATTATCTGATTATCTGAGAGGACTCCCCTCTATATGATTATGAAGAATTATGGTATTGACGGCTTATATGATATGATATGTTTATGGGCTCGTGGTAAATGACTATCCTTTCTTCGTTCTATTCTATTACTCTTTTATCTATTCCTTATTCTATTTCCCCAATGCACTATATTTCAGTTCTGTTTCATTATCATTGCTTTGTATATGTATCTGTTCACTGGGCTTTTTAAGCTCAGCCGCATTTTCTTTTCCTGCGGCAGGTTTTAGTAGGAAGCTGGGTTATGGGAAGAGAGTGTGACTGGACTTAGAAGACTATGCTTTGGACTAGAGACGATTAGATGAAGTTTCACTTTATTAGACATAGTATTTATTGTTTTGTAACCTTGTTGTTTCAGATTTTCATTTGTAACCCTGAATTTCGTTGTATGTATGAATCATATGCTTGTGTTTGTTCTGATATGTCACTGTAATGTAATACTTCTACCCTTATCGGGTTGGGGTGTTACACTCCCTTTGCTCCACTGCTTCCTTTCTCTTTTATAGCCTCCAAATTAGGGTTTCCTCTGGCTCTTATCTCTTTCCCAGCTACAAAATCAGCCATAGGGTGTGTAAGATTCAATCTTGGCCTTTAAAGGGTTTTGGCGCCAAATGGTAATTTGGCTTCTTCTTTTGATAATTGAAGCCAGAAGGGATTCCTTGGAGGTTTGTGTTTGTTTGGAGTGCTAGGGGGAGGGTTGAGTATTGCAGAGGGGAAGGACTAGGGGTGATGATGGTGGATTTGGCTGTTTGCAGGTTTGAGTGGGGTGTGAGGTGGAAGGAGGGAGTGGTCAAAGTTGGGGGTTGACTGGGGTATTATAAAAACGGGGGAAGTATTTTGGGTGGATGCTGGGTTGTGTGGAGTGGATTGGGCCAAGGTGAGGGTGTGTGGTGGGCTTTGGAGTTATAAGGTGGATTGGGTTTGTGTTTATTGGATTTAGGGAGTAGTATATTAAAGGATCCGTTTGGTTTGTTTAAAGAAATAGCACAAGGACCAACTTTGCAATTCATCCAAAGTTTAGGGACTGAAATTGCACTTTTCCAAAAGTATCACAAGGACTATTCATGCCATATTACAATTCCATAAGCCCTTATTTAATTTATTTTTCAAATTTTGAAAACCCAGGGACTATATTTACCAAATTGCAAAGTACAGGGACCAAATATGTAATTTTCTCAAACTTTTCACCCAAGGACTTGTTTTGACAATTTTTGAATTCCAAAGGACTTGGGTTGACTTTTATTTCATTTCAAGCTTCCAGGGACTAGTTTTGTCAATTTTTGAAACTTGAGGGACTGAAACTGCCAATCGTGCAAACTTTGTTCGTTTTTCATTTGTTTTTAAACATTTTGCATCTAAAACATATAAAACACCATTTTGGGATAATTTCTGTATTTTGATGCATTTTTTAGTGTTTTTGGATGTTTTGGCAGTTCAGATACGATAAAAATGATGAATATTTACACACTCGTCAATACTTTATATCCTTGTTAAGGTTTTATTCCATGGAGGTTTCATTCTTGTTCATCAACTTTTAGAGATAGGGTTTAACAAATTCGGTTTCGCATCCTGCTTTATTCCTTCTGCCCGGTGGTATGGACTTCGCTCCACCATTAAAATTTTTGATAATTATTCTTTCTGAAAAATAAAACTATAAATTACAATATATTTATAAAGTTATTGTCACGAAAGTTGTATACCTAAGGCTGGATGAAGTAAGGAGGGTCAATCCTTCCCATTTACTTTGTCATATCAGTTTTCTCTCTCCAGCGGCCTTCAGGCGATTGGGTACCCAGTAAGAGCGACCTTCATCAGTTTTTTTTAAACATTTTTAACAACAAACTTAAATTTCATTAATAATTAAAAACCTTACATAATAATCCAAATGAAATTCAAACATTACAATAAAATTCAAATAACTTTCAAACATTACGATAATAAAACGCTAAACTAGTTTTGATTTTGACGATGCCAAATATCTTCCACCAAATCGGCTTTGAGGCTAAGATGAATTGTTTTGTTGACTATCTCCCTGGTAATTTTCAACGATTCCACATGCGTTCTTATGGGATCGTAAGAACGGTGTTGCTCCGTTGGAAAGAATATGGGAGATATCGCCCGCTTTTCGTCCTGAATTATCATATTATGTAATATGATGCATGTGTACATTATATCCGATAGACGGTTTTTGTCAAACCCTTTAGCCGGATGTTTAATCATTAGCCACTTCTTCTTTAGTACACCAAAAGCACGTCCCACATCTTTCCTTGCTGCCTCGTGCATCGTCTTATACAATATTCGTTTCTCATCACCTGTCTCTAAATTTTTAATGGACTTCATAATAAGGGACCATTCCGGATATATCCCATCAGCAAGATAATATTCCCTTTTATAAGGCACGCCGTTAGCAACGAATTCCACATCCGATGCTCTCCCTTTTTGATATCATTGACAAGATGAGATTTACGTAAAACATTTACGTCGTCGTTCATCCCGGAGACACCAAAGAACGCATGCCAAATTCATAAATCTTGGGATGCGATCGCTTCTAATCAAATGAAAGGCTCTTGCCCATGATCACCCCTACAATATTGAGCTTTTAAATCATGTGGGCAATTCGCACATGGCTAATCTGTACAATCAATGCTTCCTAGCATCCCAGGAAACCTATGCTTTTCGTAGTGATGAGCATAGAGTTTGTCAATGTCAGTAACCGTTGGCTTTCGCAAATACTCTGCACCATATAACTCCATGATGGCCTCACAAAATTTTTGAAGACACTCACAAATTGTTGACCCACCCATTTGCACATATTCGTCTAGAGCATCAGGATTGACTCCGTATGCCAATTGACGAATTGACGAAGTACACTTCATCAATGGAGAAATTCCAAGTAAGCCCGCACAACTAGGTGTTTGTGGGAAATAAGGTGAATGATCGGTTACCTCTCGAACAATTCGTGTGAATAGTTTTTGGCTCATTCGGAAACGATCATGGAATGCTCCATCGTCATGCATTGGGTTTTCGGAGAAGTAAGCAGCCACTAAATGGTTATGAGCATCCAAACGATCCCTACTAATTTGGTTTTGTGGGAGTTTAGGTTGTGACGCTTGATAAGCCTTCCAACACTATTCCGCAAACATCATAAACTCGCTACTAACTTCATTTTCATTATCTGAAGTCGAATTGGCAATAAATAGCTCGTAAGAATTCGTGATTTGAAAGTGTGAAATAAAAAGTGAAATGAGTGTGTTATTTGAAAGAATGTGTATATAAAGAATGTGTGAAAAAATAGTGAAATGAGTGTGTATTTATAGTGTGAAAGCAAGTTTAAAAGTTATAATTTTCTTTTGGCCTAACGTTTATATCCCAATTGTCAAAAAAAAAAAAAAAAAAAGCTCTACATGTCGATCGCATTTGCGACCTTGATTTTCAAAAAATGCCTAATCGATCAATCACCATTTTCACTCCACAGCAAGGTCGATCGATCGACTAGTATTACTCCAAGCAGCCTAACTTTCAATATTTACCGGCAACGCAACCAAACCATTTGCGGATAATGGAATGAATGTTATTTATTTATTTATTATTATTGACATATAGTATATAATTTTGAAGTTTCAAATCATATTGACAAAAGATAATATTATTCGTATTTAGGTCTTTGGCTGGAAGTGAGGGCCATCAATGCATGACAACACGTGGGTTTGACCGGTAAAGGATGGCGGCTATACCCTACCAGCTCATTCCATATGTTTTACTTCTCTTTTTCTTTAAACAAAATTCCATATGATAATCAAGGAGAGAGGTTTCAAGTTTCAAGTTCATGTAAACAATTCAAGTTCAAAGTAATGTTTGCAAGATTTCAAAGCCACAAGTTAGATCTCACGTTTAGTTCAAGGAAAGAAGACAAGTTCATGTGTTTTGTTTAGAAGTCCAAGTCCAATATGTATGTTTCACTAGTTTTGTATTCTCATCTCAATTGTCATGTGTATCATCATCAACGGGATATTCTTAATCTCCAAAATCAATATACAGTATATTCTTGTCTTTTGTCAAAACAAATCAAAAAAGCGAAAATTACCAAAAGATTTTGTTACAGGAGTGTGTTGCAAAACAAAAAGCTTACTGCAGAGGACAGTGCACAAGTGTCTTGCCTTTTTGAGGGCTAGTTTTTTTTTATTTCTTAAAAGGCCACTAAAATCGCTGCACTTACACGTGTCATGATCTCGTTGATTTAAAAAAAAAAACAAAAAAAACTTGTATTTCACATACGCTTTGCAGCGAAATACAAATAAATAGGGTCCCACTTAACCTCTCTCCTCTCTTTGGACCCACTTTAATAATAAAAAAAATATATATGTAAATCGGTGCACACTTGCAGCGAAATACACAAATAACTTTTGTCCATTTCGTCTTCACATGGCCACACGTCAAATATATATGTAATTCGGGGTTGAGTTGCAGCGAATTACCCATGAACTGGACCCACACGTTCAGTTAAAAAAAAGTAACATGCATGTTGGTATTTAATTATATTATATATGAGATATGTATAAGGATGTTAAAGATTTACGTGCATATATAAAACAAGTAGGAAGGCGCCCGCTTCATTGCAGCGAGAATTTTCGAGAAATTTTTGCGATAATCATTTACGAATAATGTTTGAGCTTGTTTTGTTCGAGCAATTTTTGAGAAATTTTTAAAGTTATTTAATAGGTTAATGGTGCATTTTGAAGGTTCTTTTAATTAAAAATATATATATATATATATATATATATATATATATATATATATATATATATATATATTAAATTTCAACATTTTTTATGAGAGCATACGTACGTCAAAACCATATCAAGATTTGGCTTGTTTTGTTTGTTATCGAAAGACTTTTTTGCCAGTATTTTTTTTATTTAATAAACCGCTCGGTAACTGTTATATATTTAGCAAATAAAGTTTGTTATATAAAAAAATCGTAAATAAGTATTTAGAGAGAATGTATATCTGTATTCATTTGCAGCGAATTACCCATGAACTAAAAAACAAAAAAAAAAGTATTTCTCCTTTTAAAATCGTACTGTTAGCTTGTTGTTCGCTGCAAGGGTGATGTTAAATTCGTTTTTTTTTTTTTTTTTTTTTTTTTTTTTTTTTCTTTTAATACTTCGGTGGGCCCAAAAAAAGTAAGATAAGGGGTGGGTCCATTTGCATTGTATTTCGCTGCAAATGACATGTGATTTACTTTTTTTATTTAATTTTTTATTTTATAAATGACGAGAAGGTGACACGTATAAATTTTGGATTTCTGGTACACTTTGCAGCGAGATACATGACCTTGTAGGAAATAAAAAAAAACCAGCCCTCAAAAAGGCAAGACACTTGTGCAGTGTCCTCTGCAGTAATTTTCGCAAACAAAAACTACTTTTTGATAGATTACAAATTTGGACTAACAACTCGTGAACATTTTGGGAGGACTGAGGAGTGAGGAGGTCACGAGTGAAAGGTGTTCAGCTATATTATTTGTTCTAGTCCCAGTCCTTGACAAAATCCGAAATTATAGTAAAAGCGTAAAATGGTGGGCCCCTTGTGTAGTATTGTCTACCATTATATGTCTTTTTGATAAGCAAATTATTTATATATTACATAAAAGAAAAGAAAATAAATTTAGATAGTTTACCTTTGAACACGGACATAAGTAGTATTGTCTATCATAACTTTGATGTTTACATGATCTCACAACACTGTATCTCCTTTTTCACAACGGCACAAAGGTTGATCATATCGTTCCATCTGTGGTGGGTGATTGAGGTGGTGGTGGTTGTTAGGATAAGATTGTGTAATGTGTTGGTTGGTGTTTGTGAGGATAAGAGTGTGTAAGTGTTTATGATGATAAGATCAGTTTTTATAAAAAAAAATACCATGTCATTGAGTAGTAGTATCAAAGCAAGAAAATTGCAAATGATTTGTCAAATCATGTCATATTTTGTGTAAAATTTTAAGCTTTCACGATTTTTGTCATTGAATAGTTTTATCAATGTTAGAAAAAATCAAATAACTTGTCTAATCATGTCATATTTCGTGTGAAATTTTAAGCTTTCACGTAATATCATGAGTAGTTATATCCATGTTATTACTTATAAATTTCTGTATTCGCCACTTTGGACGAAGAACACATCTTCTTTGTGCTATTATACATGGTTTATGACAAAAAAAAAAAAAATACTCCATCTGTTTCAAAATTATAGTCCACATTTCTCTTTTGGGATGTCTCAAAATAATTGTGCACTTTACTTTTTAAGTAAAAACTAGAGAATATATTAGTGGAATATTCTTTTTGATTGGTTGAGATTTATAGTAGTCACATTTTTATTAAACTTTATGATTTTCATCTCATGACAATAATTTTAAGACAAAGTGAGTAATAAAATGAGACCACCAATTATTGAAACAAAAGACTTATTTTATCATTTTAGTTCCTCTTACAATGTCACTAAGCCTGAGAAAATCTAAATCTTATTTATCTTTTTCATTTAAAATATTATGTTTTTCGCATCTTAACATTTATAGTTTATCTTTTGAAAACGATGCAACACAACTAATTTAATCATTAAATGTGTTCTCGTTAAAAAATTATATGTAACCAACATAAAATTGCAAATTTAGTCACTCACCTATGGCGAAAGTGTAAAAACAACCCTGAGTAATAAAGGCATGCAAAAACGTCACTCACGTTACGGATAAGTGCAAAAAAGCCACTGAGAGCTACTTTTTGCTAACGCCCGTTAGTTATCCCGTTAGTCAAGGGTAAATACATATAAAATGCCTAATATACCCATTCATCTTCAAATACAAACCTCATTGGCTCTGCTACTCTAACTCGTTACCACACTAACCTGGCCACCTATTCAGATACAATTCTCAATGACATGTAGTTCCGGTTATATTACATCAATCGTCCTTACCTTTGCACAATACGGTAAGAACACAGTACATTTTCCTGTTTACTTCAATAGTGTATTTGGTTTTTTAAAAATGTAGATCTGTTGTTAATGTTATGGATTTATAATTGTAGGTGGTCATATGGGAAATGTGAAAGAAGTAGAGGTGGATACTGAAACAGAAGATGAAGTGTTTGATGATGATGAGAGTGGTTCAAAGGATTTGGATTATAATCCAAACGATGATGAAGTGTTTGCTGATGATGATGAGCATATACTTGAAGATGTTTATGTACTGCTTAGAGAGTATGCCTAAGAGTTGGTTAATCAAAATCCAGGTACCACTGTTAGGCTTGATGTACAGCTATAACCAAATCCATAGAGTTCAACAAGAACTTTTAAAAGGGCGTACGTGTGTTTGGGAGCTCTAAAACAAGGTTTCAAAGCTTGTGGCAAAGAATTCTTAGGATTAGATGGATCCTTCATGTCAGGTTCTTTTCCAGGTCAATTACTAACAGCAGTTAGGATTGATGCAAACAATGGGATTTATCCAGTAGCATATGATGTAGTTGATGCACTAAATAAGTCAACTTAGTGTTGGTTTTTGAAACTAATAGGAGAGGATCTTGGTATATAAACCAACTGCAAGATCACTTTCATTTCTAATAGGCAAAAGGTGCACACTTCTATTCTATAATTAATCATGTGTTTTATGCACAATTAGAACATGTAAAGTTTTAACACCATCAGTAACCTTAATTGTTCAGAGAGATTGATACAAGTCGTTGCTAGTGTGTTTCCAAATGCTGAACACAGGTTTTGTGTTAAGCATATTCATGCGGAGATGAAGTCACATTTTAAAGGAGGTGTTTACAAGAATATGCTTTGGAATGCAGCTAGAGCCACTACTGTTGTTGAATTCAACAAAGAGATGGATCATCTAAAGATTACAATTCTGCTGCTTATGATTGGTTGATGAAGATTCCAACTGAACAATGGAGAAGATCACATTTTTTAGGTAATTCATTATGTTGCAATGGACAAAAGCATACTGATAATTGACCATATAGTAATATATAATGTGTTATTTGTTTAACAGGCAAAGCCCAATGTGGACTACTCATAAACAACATATGTGAGGTGTTCAATATGCAGCTAAATGATGTCAGAGATGGAACCATCATCCCTTGTCTTGAATATATCAAAGAGTACTTGATGAAGAGGATTGTGGTAGTTCAACAACTAATAGAAAAGAATGTTGGACAACTTACTCATACTGTGAAAGCCATATTTGATGCTATAAAAAAGAAGCTACTGATTGCGTTGTTGAATGAATTGAAGCTTATTTATATAAAGTATCTGTGCCTTACCAGGATCAGTGTGTTGTTAACATGGATAGTAAGGACTAAGGAGTGTGGTTGTAGGAAGTGGGAGCTGACTGGAATACCATGTATACATGTTGTGGCTGCAATAAACTACATGAACAAGAATGGAACAGCAGTTGCACCAAAGAATATGTTGACTTTAATAGTCAAATTCGGTTATTCCAATTGCATTTTGACTTTCGAAAGTCAAACTGCAAATAATAAATGGGAGTGATGTATACACTCATGCCAAACACCCCATATCTAATAGTAAGCATTTATGTTGTTTTTAATCCTATCTACTTATTCAACAACCATATTGTATCATATTTTATCCTTTTTCTCCTGCAGTTTGGTTAGTATTTTGTTTTTGGTATATGTTGACTTTAATAGTCAAATTTGGTTATTCCAAACATCACACTATACTGCATATGCAATTGGTAATCTAAAAATTGTAAACAAGTAACACAAAGATCCAAAATTGAAACACAAACATAAAGATCAAAATTTGAAACACAAACATATCCTTAACATAAAGATCCAAACTTTCATTGATCATATGAGTTCACAACCATTACAAATTTCAAAAAACATATCTAAATTCAACTGTCATGTAGTGTATTTAATGTACTAATGTGTTTATTTGGCTGGAAATTGTTCAAATGCTCATGGATACAATCAAGAAGATAAGTGACTGGTTGTGCTCCTCTGTTTGTGTATTGTCTGAGATGTGTTCATCAGACATAGTTAATGAATTTATCAGCCATAAGTAGGCTAGTTTTAGTCTGTTTTCATTATGTCTTTGTATCTGAATTGGGTTATGTCTAATTTCAGTTTATGGTTACTTTCTTGATGTAAACTTTGGTATCTAATATATGTTGACTTTACTAGTCAAATTTGGTTATTTCAACACTACAGTATACTGCATATGCAATTAGTAAACTACAAAATTTAAACAGAAACATAAAAATTGAAACACAAAAAAAAAAAAAAAAAAAAAAAAAAGAAACAAAAACATAAAAATTGAAAAACAAACATAAATATTGAAACATAAAACATCTAAACATAAACATAAAATTTCATTGATGATAAGTAGAGGTGTTCACAAGATTACAAATTTCAAAAAAAACTTTCTAAACACACAATTGTTTAGAAGTTTGACCCGCTACCTTCCACACCATCCTTTTTCTTCTTTTTCTTTATCTCCTTTTCTTTCATCTCCTTCTTATCCTTGAGAAGTTTGAGCACATATTCAAGATGGGAGATCCTCTGTTCCAACTCATCAAATTGTGGTATACCGGTATCCATAGTCTCTTGCTTCTCCTCCTCTTCATGCATATCACCCAAAAGCATCTCATAGTAGCCATCTTGTTTCCTCAGCCAAGTAAGCATCTGTTTCCTCAACTCCTTCGGTACCTTCCCGTAAGAACCATACTCGTCAATTGGTTCAACGCCATAACCATCAAGGAGTAAATCCATTAGATAATCGTTCTTCAAAACTTTTTTGTACTCCTCTTCCTCGGAACCAATGTAGATAGCTATTTGCTTCAGTGTTTTTTGTTCTTTGGGTTTATGTGTGTATTGGTGGAATGTGTGTGTGGTTTGGTGCGTTTAAATAAGCGGAATGTAGACGGAAATGAATAGTCCCTATGCAATCGGTTGCCTTGTTACTTTGGGAGAGGAAGGTTTGACGATGCAAATTTACTCGTTGAAAAAAAATCCCCAGACATTATCTTCGTTTGACACGTGTGTTTTGGCTGCAAACTAAAGTTATTACTTTGCAAATTTGGTCATTGAAATAAAGTTTGTCTAGCCAAAGGCGGGAAACGAGTGAAATGGTGATAATACCTTTGACTAACGGGCGTTAGCAAAAAGTAGCTCTCAGTGGTTTTTTTTGCACTTATCCGTGATGTTAGTGGCATTTTTGCATGCCATTATGACTCAGAGTTGTTTTTCCACTTTCGCAGTAGATGAGTGATTATTATTATTATTATTATTATTTAACATTATTAGAGCACAACTAAAAAAAAAAAAAGTTTCAGTCTCATCTACTTTCTAGATACCCTTTTCAACCCAACCAACTTTTATGTTTGGTACAAATTCAAATCTACTACAAAAAAATTCTCACTTTATTCCAACTACACATTGACATATCCAAGATGCCACAAACACACATTTAATAGAACCTTCATTTTTCACATCATAAATAATACATGTACTTGAATTTATTACTAATTTCATTTCACCCAAAAAAAAACACATTTTGAATTAAAATCCAATTTGACAACCACAAAACAGCCAAGACTTCTATATAAACAAATTTAAATACACCCAAGCCACCCCCCTTCAACTCATCATTTTCTCCGTCCACATTTCATTATTCAGGTTAGTATCCTCCTATTCTGGCTATCTTTTTAATCCCATTTTTATACAAAATTGAATCATAAAGATTTTTAATGTTAGTGAAATAAATCATGGGTATTGCTTAATTTTATGAAATATTATCTGGGTCAGTGTTAATTTAGCATTTTATACCTTTATTTGTTTAAATTATGCTAAATTGGATCATAAATTTAAGGAAAATAAATTATGGGTATTGCTTAAATTGATGAATTATTATATGGGTCAGTGTTAGCATTTTACACCTTAACTTGTTTCATTTTTATTCCATTTTTATACTAAATTATGCAATATTGGACCATAAAGATAGCAAATTTGTAAGAAATAAATAATGGGTATTGCTTAATTTGATAAAATGTTATGTGGGTTAGTGTTAATTCAGCATTTTACAGCTTGATTTGTTTTAATTATGTAAATCTTGTTTTGCAGGAAATAGCCCTATTATTGGATCTTGATTTAGGGCTACACAAGATCTGATCTTGATTTTGTGTATTCTGAATATATTGTTGGATTTAATTTTTGGGTTTTAATTTTTAAGTTTTGGGGTGTGAAAATGAGTGAAGTTACAGAGGTTAAACCCTTGATTTCACAGTCAACATCTGCGAAATTGCCTGATTTTAAGAAATCGATTAAGCTTAAGTATGTTAAGTTGGGGTATCATTATCTTATAACTCATGGAATGTACTTGTTTTTATCGCCGTTAGTTGTTGTGCTTGCTGCACAATTGTCTACGTTTTCGCTCGAAGACGTTTATGTACTTTGGGATCATCTTAGGTTCAATCTGATATCGGTCGTTGTATGTTCGACCCTTCTGGTGTTTTTTACAACCCTTTATTTTTTAACCCGTCCACGACCTGTTTACCTAGTGAACTTTTCGTGTTATAAGCCTGAGGAAGAGAGGAAATGTACTAGACAGATCTTTATGGAAAGATCAACTGCTACGGGTTCGTTTACTGGACAGAGTCTTGAGTTTCAAAAAAAGATTCTTGAAAGATCGGGTCTTGGTGAGTCAACTTATCTCCCTGAAGCAGTTCTTAGGGTCCCGCCAAACCCGTGTATGGCAGAAGCAAGAAAAGAGGCTGAACTTGTGATGTTTGGTGCCATTGATGAGCTTTTGGAGAAAACAGGTGTGAAACCAAAAGATATTGGGATTTTGGTAGTGAATTGCAGTTTGTTTAACCCGACACCTTCTTTGGCTTCGATGATTGTTAATCACTATAAACTTAGAGGTAATATTCTAAGTTTTAATCTTGGTGGAATGGGTTGTAGTGCTGGTTTAATCGCTATTGATCTTGCTAAAGATCTTCTCCAAGTCAACCCCAATTCGTATGCTTTAGTGATGAGTATGGAAAACATTACATTGAATTGGTATTTTGGAAATGAAAGATCTATGCTCGTGTCGAATTGCTTGTTCCGAATGGGCGGTGCTGCAATTTTGCTCTCGAACAAAACCTCTGACCGAAGAAGGTCAAAGTATCAATTAGTCCACACGGTGAGAACACACAAAGGTTCAGATGAAAAGTGTTTTTCATGTGTCACTCAATTAGAAGATCCAGTTGGCAAAGTTGGAGTTGCACTGTCAAAAGATCTAATGGGTGTAGCAGGTGACGCTTTGAAGACCAACATCACCACTTTAGGACCGCTCGTGTTGCCCATGTCAGAACAGTTGCTTTTCTTTGCAACTTTAGTTGGTAAAAAGCTATTTAGAATGAAGATTAAGCCTTATATTCCAGATTTCAAGCTAGCGTTTGAGCATTTTTGCATTCATGCTGGTGGGAGAGCGGTTCTTGATGAAATTGAAAAGAATTTGCAGCTTACAGACTGGCATATGGAGCCATCAAGAATGACACTTAACCGATTTGGTAACACTTCAAGTAGCTCACCATGGTATGAGTTGGCGTATTCAGAAGCTAAAGGGAGAATCAAGAAAGGAGATAGAGCGTGGCAAATAGCTTTTGGGTCGGGTTTCAAGTGCAACAGTGCGGTTTGGAAGGCGTTAAAGACTATTAATCCAGCTAAAGAGAAGAACCCGTGGATGAATGAGATTGATAATTTTCCTGTAGATGTTCCAAAGTTTTCTGCTTTAAGCTAGATTTAAATCTTTATTTATTTTTTTTCTTTTGATCTTTAAGATTATTCATGGGACCTGTTTAATGTTTAAATTAGAAGGCTATGATTTTCTTTTCTTGTTTGTACTGGGATTACAAGCATGGTTTATGCAAATTTCATGGCGCCGTCTGGTTGCTTATCTATTTCTTGATGTATTTTGCACATTTTAGTACGAGGACGTGGGTAGGAATGTTTTTTCTGTGTGATCTGTAGCTGACGATGAGAAAACTAGTGTAAAGATAGTGGCAGTTTTATGTAGATCTTTGACTGATATGCTAGCGATGTGCAATGCTTTCTAAGTTAGGGAATCATTGTTTTCTTGTTGTCACTCTGAAGGTGAGGCTTTGGTGAAAACCTTTGTCTGGTCTAGTTATATGATAAAAAGACCAGTAAATTTCTATGTGCAGTATAATCTTGATAAATAATAAGATCCTGATGATAAATTAATTATTCTAAACATAATTTCTTAGTTATTACGAGTAGTAATTAATAACTGAATCTTACTTTTGGGAATACATTAAATGGATGTTGGCACATCTTAACTCCTGAATCAATAATTGCAAGCTGTGATGAAAGAACTTTTATTTTTAAGTAACCAAATGCCAACTCCATACAGTCACCAAATACCTCAGATGACATTGCGCGGGTAAATCCACAAACTTCCACCCATAGGTCTTTTGGTGCAAGAAGGTATGTTCTACCATTGACTAGTAAATCGTTGTGGCAACACCAGTCTTAGTTTTTAGACTCTTAGCTATATCTACGTGCCTAAAATATTAGACGGAGCTGCATTTGCTACAAGTTGAGTTAAGGGTAAAGGTTGTCTGAAGTCGTAAGAGTCATTCCTAACATATACCAATCAAGACTAATTGATCATGAGTTGCCACCATGTTGTAAGCATAATGTATGGAATTATTTAATTACAGCCATATAATCCATAACTTAATTAACTAATAGTAGTAGTTTAATACTTATACTCAATAAGTTCTCATTATCTTCTAACACATGTGATAAGATTCCTAATGATCTTGTATAAATTTTTTTATACTAGCAGGTACCCACGATGCTGCGGCTTGTACCCGCTAAATTTTTTGGCGAGAAATGTTTATCAAGTTTATATTTTCCGATACAATAACTTTGCAGATAGCAAGAAACAAAGGATTTTGTAACTTTAAACAATAACAAACTAATTCATATAAACTTGTAGAGTGCTCGCACGACATTGACGCAATATGAAGATTGTAGTCAGTAATATATGAAGGTATGAGAGGACAATGGTTGACAGTGGCTGATGGCTGCAAGTAGGTATGAGAGAGTGTGATTGATTACATTTATATGGTATAAAAATCTAAACCTCGTAAGTAAAAAGATGATATTTTATTCCATCGAATTTTTTAAAATATTTGCATTATATTAAGATTATGTTAGTTACGTTCAATGGAGGAAATGACCTTCCTCTGTTTGTTATATTGCTTAATTTTGATTTTAGGATTATCTTAGTTACGTTTACATTTAATGGAGGAAATGACCATCCTCTATTAGTTAAGATACATAAGTAGAGATGTAGATGTGGATAATGTTTTAATGAAATTTATTGATCATCAGGTCTTAGAATTTCAATATTTAATTAGCAACCATAACCTGTTTTTCTTTCTTAAAATAAATTGACATTGAGCAAGAATAATCGAGTTTTTTTGTTAGACTCTTGTAGTTAGAAAACATATATACGCAGAAATAATACTTTAAAAATTAATTACAGTATGATAATATCTTTTTCCTTTATCTCATCTAATCTTGTACAATTCTTACCTATACGCCAAAAAATAAAAATCATTTTCTTTTTCATTTCTTTTGGATTCTACAATTAAAAACCTTAATCAAAATCATGGGACCAACTATAGTGATTAGGTATAAGCCACAATAGCGAAACATTAAGATTCAAACTACAAGCAACATCACAAAGAAAATGTATATGCAAATGAAACGATAAAGTTTGAAGGATGCTGGATGTTCACTTTTAGTATTCAAATTTACGAGACACCAATCCTCACATTCTTAGTAGTAGTTTACTTTTACAGTATGTTGTGTCTAGGTCGATGGAATTTAGGATTTGGGTAGTCTTGGAAGTTGAGATTGATTGGATTGTTTGTGGTTTATATGTTATACTTGTTTTTGGTTTACGTGATATCTGCTAGTTGTTGAAATTTTTAAATGTCCTGTAGTTG
Source organism: Artemisia argyi (assembly GCA_030686995.1). Lineage (NCBI taxonomy): Eukaryota > Viridiplantae > Streptophyta > Magnoliopsida > Asterales > Asteraceae > Artemisia > Artemisia argyi. The sequence goes on from CM060695.1 coordinate 52,012,226, forward strand.
ATTTGGGCAGTCTCGGAAGTTTAGGATTTAGGACAGATTATGTTAGATTCTATGACAGTTTATGTGCAAGTTGTGGAAAATTTATTGGTTTATATAATGCAACTTATGACAGATCATGATATATTTAATAAATCAATTTTATTATAAAAATGATTTTGAAGAAAATGAGACTTCACAAAATTTTTAAAAGCGATTTTCAAGTGCTAATTATGGAAACTTGTGTACTTGTCTTTGCGATAGCGATCGATATAAGTGTTGTATCGGAATGGTGGTAACCAGCTATTCTATGGGAAAAAACAAGACATAAACGGGTCTAGGGGTGATCTCGGGCGTGTCGGAACCATAGATGATCTGCTTACTTAACCCAGCGGAGTTGCACTCAGATATCGGGCCTCAGCCTATATACATCCTGCTTGTGATTAAGACACGGCGAAAATAGTCTGTACTCTCGATCAGAGGGAACCAGCTTGGGCAACTGTTTTGACAGCTTGAGATTGTAATTGCTAAGATTTCAGTACATTGGCAGTACGCAGAGTCTTGTAAATTATTTTAAAAATTTGTGAAATTTAATTTTAATTTTTTAAATTATTAGTTAATATATATATATTTTTTTTTAAAAATGATGAGACTAGTTATTTATACTCAATTGAAGAACAAAAAAAGATGTTTTCCCCTAAAAAAATGAAAAAAAAAAAAAATAATAGTAGTTGCATCATTTCTCATGAAATCTGTCACAGAACCTATGATAATCTGTCATAACTTGCATTAACCATAGTAAAGGTAAGGTATTTTGTTTCATGTCTGTATTCAAGGCTGCTTTAGGTGCATACATATTAGATGTATACAGGATATCTAAGTCATAAAAACTGCCACTCTTTTTATAAAAAGTCAAACTTAGTTTGAGTCTTTAATTTTGTTCATATTCAGTTAAATTTAATCTTCTATAATCTTAAAAATATGTCAAGTAATAGATAAAGTATCTTATGGCCTGATTTTGAGCATTTTGGATAGCTTACAGTAAGTGTTTCTTTGGATCTGTTTTAGTTTTTGTCTTCTGCGCTTCTTAGGTGTCACTAAATTAAGTCTAATAGTGACCTTTAGTCTGTTTTGACTTAGATGTTTTGACACTTCAAGCTTTAACCTGTTGTTCTTTAAGTCTTCTGTGAGATAAATAAATCTGTTTTGAAAAAAGTTGCATTGGATTAGCTAAAAATTTGTTTTGTAAAAGAAAAAGAAAAAAAAAAAAATAAAATAAAATAAGTGCCCTTGAGACTTTTCTCAAGAATTATGTGGTCTTTTCTAAATTCCTTTATTACCTTGTAAAAATTTTTTGCATCAAAAAAGTACTCTTTAAGGAATTTCCGAAATTCAATGTTTAAAAACTATGTAAACTGATAAACTTATACACTAGTGTGTTACGTGTAGTTAATATGTACAACCTTATGTGTGTCATATAGTTGCTGAGTCTATATAAGAGTTTGAATGTGAAGCTCATTTTATCATTGTATGTAGTATGTGCCCACATTACTTCATGAGATTGCATTTGTTTGTATGCTCTAAAAGCAGTCTTAATCGAAGTATTGTGTCCTTATACATATCGCTGAAATGACCTTTAATTGAAAGACCATCTTCTTTTATATGAAGAAGTTCAATTATTAAGGTAGGATCATCTGTCAACTTAGATGGATTCCATTGCTAATTTTGTAACCATCTAGTTTCATTTATGTGCTTGATCTTTATTACAAGTTTTGGCTCTTTCAAAACAGAATGAAGATCAAGCAGACAAAAACAAGTGACGAAAACTCGTCCGCTTAATGTTGATAAAAAGTTTTTTTTCGCTTGATCTTCATTCTCTTTTGAAATAGCCAAAACTTGTAATCTAGATCAAGCACATAAGTGATACTAGACGATGTCCAAATTAAGCATTGGAACCTATCTATGTTGACAGATGATTCAGCCTTAATAATTGAGACGTGCTGATTGGGATAATGATATAGTGAGTATTGTTCATGACATGCCACACTCCTTCATTATCTCAGTCAAGACGAGTCCTGTTACTCAAACTATTTTATAGATTCAGACGTGTATTATATGCGAATGGATTTACGTGAAGTATCATAAATGTGGGTGAAGTGATGATGATACTTTTGGGTGTATGATATACTTTTCAGGAGTGTATCATACACCCAAAATTATCATTATCAACTTCACCCACATTTATGATACTTGACGTAAATCCATTTGCATAAAATACACTTTTGGGTGTATGACCTTTCTATCATATTGTCTTTCTAATCTCAAATTAATAGGGCAGAACCTATTTTATGTGACGGACATTCAGCATCGTTTGTTAATATTAACAACTTAAGATTGTTGTGAACTTTGTCCACCTCATTTTTCATTTTTTAATATTTCCAAATGATGTTGGATGTCGCTGTGTTATGCAAACATTTGATTTTTAAATACATAGGCCCCATAACCAACTGTTTAAGTATTTTTAAAATGATTAACAGTTATATGTATCAATTCTAGGGTTTGTGAAAGTATATATTTCTATTTTTTAATGTATATATTTCCTGATGAAACCTCTTTTGCGAAATATTTTAGTTTATATATGTTACAGAGTTAGTTAACAATGCTAAGGATCAATATGCTATAATTGTGGATTCTAGAAAAAGTGATTCAAAGAGAACTTTAATGTAACAAGCTATGTATTTGGTGGCCGCATTACTTTGTGGATGAATGGTTTAACTTTATAAATGAGACTGGAATTTAAACATAGTTACCCATTCTGAGTTCGTTTACAGTTCCTTTTGGTTTTTCAACAATCTAGCAATTCGCCTGGTGCAGGCCTTTGTTCAAAGGGAGTTTAAATGACAAAAAGAACTCTAGGGGTACTCAGGAGGGATAAGTATGTTGGTATATTTCGTTCCGTTATATTTTATGATATAAAACCACCCATCCACAAAGTAATGCAACAATACACATCTTGCTACATTCAACTTCACCTTGGAAAACTCAATTATCAAGGCCCACCTATCTAACATTGTAGATGGGTTCCATTGCTTAAAGTGGCCGATTTACCTAAGGACATTGAAGTGCTTGATATTGATACAGAGACACTCCAATGACCTTAGGTAACTCAGTCAGATTTCCTTTTTTTTTTGTTAGCCCACATCTACTTCCAAGAGTTTTTATGTTTACTCTTCTTTGCCTTTGGTTGAGCAGCTTCTTAAAAGCTTATTTCTTTTCTTTATAATACCATTGCACAGCTTATTCAAAGCTTATTTCTGCCCCACTTTCTTCAGTGGTAGTATCCTCAATGTCTTCGAGTATCTGTTTGCTGTAACAAGTCATAACGTACAAAAATAATAAGATAAACAGTGCATATAGTAAGTCACAACAAATGAGAAACTTATGTGGGTTCATTTGCTTGTGATATTTGCCTTCCTACATTGTCTGCAATTGGAGCATTTGCTTGTGTCTCTTAAACATTCTCTTTTGAGCTTGATGCCATTTTTGGTTTGTGTAAATATTTAAGTTCATTTGAATGATTTAGTTGTGAATAGATGTTCCAATTTATAACCATTGACCAAGGCAACTGAACGGTTTTTAAGCTTTGGAATAGACACACGGTTTAGTGATTCATTGACTAAAGGTGTATAGGTAATATCGGTGTAACTTATTAGTGACTTTACAGTTATTTTTTAAACACACCGATTGGTGGTTAGTGACTTTTCAGTTGGATTTTTTCTTTTAGTATAAATAACAAACTATCTCACCCATTTCTGTCAATCATTCACCCTAATCGCATCTTCATCATCAAACGATGATTCCGGGAAAAATAAACGACCAAGAGATGATTCTATTCCTCCTATGCCTGAGAAGTACAAGATTTTCGACATACCCCAAGATATATGGGATAAATGCCATTCTGGCGCTTATGAAACTGAAAAAAGCTGATTGATCTTTATAACAAGCGTATAAAATTTCATGAAAAATAAATCAAGAGGGATGAGGAGATCATACAGGAATGCCTGAAGATGATTGAAGAACGCAATACAACAATAGCGGAAATACGCAAACAAATTGTTGATGTCTACAAAAAGATTGAAGATAATTTGTTTATTTCTTAATGTTTCACTTACTTTGTGTATATGTGTGTTATCATAATTAAAAATGGTTGTATTATGTATCTTTCATCAATCTAATCACTTTGTTTACTCTTGAAATGTAAGTTTGTCTACTTGTTAACAATTTGTATTTTGATCAAAGATCATGAATTCGTACTATTGTTATTATGAGCCATTGTAAGATTTCGTACTGATTTGGTGTTTAGATTTAGTTTATTTGGATTATAGTTTGAACAATCTTGCATTCAAGTTTGTTCTTGTTTGATGTTGAACCTGGTGGTGAGTTACTATATTTTTTGCGGTATCATGTGATCTACCAACATTTTCTTCACCTGTTTCTAACATACTACTGCGCATCACGGACAGGTAATATTATATGCAGACCTCAGTTAGAATAGGGAAGATAACTACAACTTAATATTAATCCTTCACCAAAGTCATTACAACATCAGGCTTAAAGCCATTTCATTCAAAGTTATTCAACATAAACATAGAAAATAACTGCCATAATATAACCCCAGAAGACAATCATCATGATCATACTCTAATCTTCATCAGAGGAGACATTTTTTATATTTTTTTTGTGCAGAGGAGACTTCTTCATGGACCTCCATAAGCTTAACTTGGCGTTCCTTCTCCCGAATCCCATCACTGATATCATTGATTAGAGCAGTCAACAAAATGATCCTGTTACACTCCATTTCCTGTGTTTCAATTAGACAACGTAGAATAGCATCTGAATTTTGGTTCAATGGGCCCAGATGATGAGTCTCACTGAGTGGAACTTGACGGTCTTCAACTTTCTTTTGTAGTTGATTAAGTTCTTTCACAAATCGCTTCAAACGACCCATCTCTTAAGTTAACTCTTTCTTGAAATGCCTCTTGACTGCTGTTGCCAAATTGTTGGAAGAAGAAGAAGCCATGGATGATATGATAAGTTATGTTGCAAAACTTTTTTATGATATATGTGTTGTGACATATGTGTTGTGCGTTACCTTTGATATAAATATAGTTATGTTGGATTAGTTTTGGTCAAACTGCTATTGGATGTAAAATGACAGGTAGTTATTGTGTGTTCATACATGGGGAAAGGAAATTAATGATGAATAACTATTCATTCATGTGGCTCAAAGCAATCTAATCAACTGCCCTTATAAGTCACATAGAAACACAAATTAACAATCATAACCATAGAAAAATTGCACATTAAACACACACACACACAATCTCAATCTAAACACACACCTACACACCACAGTTGGGTCATATCAAAGTTCTTAATAGGACAGGGAACTTAAATGTGCATCAGGGGAGGTTGGGCTTTGAGAGGGTAAGAGCCATGTCGAATCACAATTACACTTATCAACATATATTTTACAATGATGTCTCTGCAGTAGCATTCAACCTTGTCCATTGTGTTTGACTTGTTTTTAGACTTGTTTTTTGTTAAGGAAGTTTACTACTTTTGTGATATGCAAGCTTAGACGCTTTGATAAACTAAGACAAAAAACCTTCCTATTAATGATACTCTACATTTGGGTCGTATCAAAATTGCTACTAGGACAGGGAACTTAAGTAGGTATCAGGTTGGGTTTTAAGAGGGTAAGAGCCATGTCAAACTAGACTTGTTTCAATACATACTAAATAACTAAAAGAAATACACTACCAAGAAAAATGTAAGATTAGAATGAATCATATATTCATACACCATACCTCAATTTAGTAAAGATGATATATCACATCATACCTTAATTTATAGCAGTGAAACCAATCGAAGATAAATATATAATAAAAAGGAAAGATGGCTTACCATTGAAACATGCTTCAATCATTATGAGCGCCAATTATGTGGAATCCATTTCCAGCATCATATATTGCATCTAACGTTCTAACAAATATTACAGTATGATCCTAGAAACCAGATTTGCAACTAAAGATATATGTTCTAACAAACCACATTTCTCAAATTCAGGCGGAATCTCGCAGCTAAAGTAATTCTCCTCTAACTTAAGAACCCTAACACCAAAACTTCAACCATAGGCAGCTCAACGATATCCGAAAACCCCAAACAAACTCATTACTACACAAATGAAGAATTTCTAAATACTTCAAATGAAATATCAAAACATGAACTTTCCCTTCAAACAGATTTTGACATAAAGTAAACGGCCTAAGATGATATAAACTACTCAATGATTCAAATAAAGTACCCACTAACTTCACAACTACAACATCAAGATTGCAAGTAACACCATCCAAATCAAAACAGTTTGAAGAATTTGAAGTCCATCCATAAATAGCTAAATCCATTACATTCATGAAGTTGCAAGTGGGGTTCAACAAGCATGCATAACACAGGGAATTTCATTTCAATTAACTAAACTTTAAACCATCATCAATATCTATTTGATCATAATCAAATCGAATACCTGAAATATTAGGTTCAATCATCAAAGACTAGAATCCTTTATCATAGCCCTGATAAATAGTTGATTGTTTAATATTTATTTTGATTAATTTTGCCTTATATTGAAAACCCTAAATCTGCTACAGAGATCTAACTGATTGTTTTAACCGAGTGTGAGATAAGAAAGTCAAACACACACTACTTTACCCTTTATACAAAAAAAAAATGAAAATAAATCAATTCTAAAAGGTAATAAGCCATATATACTTAAAACATAACTGATCCTTGATCCGTTGTTCTATTCATTGATCATAAACACGTAGATACAACCCTAGTACATACATCAAAACACAAAAGACAATGACCAATAGATACTAATTTTCGTCATCCGCTTCAGCTTCTTCCAACCTCTCCAAAAGCTCATCCTTCTCCTCCAAACTTTGACGAGACAACACCAGTAGTTGAGCCAACAGATCAAGCTTCCTGCGGTCTTTTAGTTGTACTTCAAGTAGGCAATGACGGCCAGTTTCAGCCACAGCATTGAAACGAGTAAATGAGGTAGCTACCTCATTTACTGTTTGCTCCTTCTTTTCAATCACTGCCCTCAACTGGCTACTATCCTCCCTAATACGAGCGATAAAACTTTCCTCCTCTGCTTTGTCATGCATTATCAACAGCTTGAACGCATCAACAAGCTTACCAGATTCTGTTGCATCTTTCATCTCATTAAGGTTTGGTGTGTCTGCCATCTTAAGGTTAGGGTTAAAAGTAGTTGATATTTGATTTAAAATGTATGTATGCGTATATATAATGAAAATATTTGGTTGTTGTAATTAATGATTGCAAATTACGATGTGTAAAAATAACACCACAAAGACACTTTAGAGGCTTTGAAACATTTAGTTTGGTTGTTAATGCAGCCTTTCCATCTTCTCCCATGCATAAATGGGGAATGCAGTATTTAGGAAGATGTCCAACATTACAATTTAAACCCCTCAATTATGCATTGGATATAAATCAACCCTTCCAGGCACAATGCATTACCATTAACATTCTAAAATTCAAAAAATACTTATAACTTATATTTTTTATATTTATAAAATAAATCCCATTTAAGATTAATTTTTTTCTAAAAACATAAATAAATAATAAATAACAATAACTAAAATAATATTAGTTTAAACAATAACAACGCAATAATTAACAAACTTGATACTTATTATTTAAAATACCGTCATATGCTTATACATGCGTCTCAACCACCATTACGAAAGTCTCTAAATGGGTTAAAACAGACTAATAGACTAATTATTTTTTGCACTATTCATATGCAAATTACCAGATTTAATACAAATACCATCTGTAGTTTTTAAAAAAGAATTTAGGGAGAGTAGCATAACCAAACATGATCAATATTAAAAAAAAACATCATTAATTATATATTATAAATTTAAAAGTCCATTCATGTAACAGCATCATATAACATAAAAAAGAAAAATGAGATACATAAACCAAAGACGAAATCCAGCCGGAGACATCCAAAAGCATCACCCATACTAAGAGACTCTAGAATGGCAACCATCCCTTCAGCTTCTCAGCAAACATATCCTTCTCACGCATGCTTAATTCAGTCTCCTTCATAAAAATCATCAGAGCCATCAACCTAAGCATATCCTTATGCTGACACTGCCTAAGAAACTTTGCAGTATCCACAGCCTCGACCATACCCTTCAATACATCCACTTCCTTCAGAAAAGCTTGGGCTTCTTTGATGGACCCAGATAACTTAATGCAAACTGTCACACCCCACCACGGCAGAAACGCGAGGGTGTAACTTTATGGATATCATCACAACACATGGTATCTATATAGAGAATAACTGCATGCAATAAAAATGGCAAAGTATAGACACAAAGTGTCATAACAATACCCAAAAGATAACAACATGATAAACTCCAAAAGCATAGATAAACCACTTCCAATGCAACTAAGGTGTCGTCTAATCACTTACTTCTATCATAGCCTTAGAATGCTCACCTGAAAATGATGCTTAAAATGTCAACATAACGTTGGTGAGATTCATAGGTTTAAGACACACATACACTCTCAAGGCAACCAGTTTACTGTGATCATAAAATATAGCTGGACAAATAAATTACAGTTATCATATAGCTACATGTATTTGCAAGTCAATAATCTCACACAAAGGCAACAACACACATAAGGCAACATCAGGACGGCTCGTGTCCTCCGATCCCACAATGATTACAACAGGACGGCTCGTGTCCTCCGACCCCACAATGATTACAACAAGACGGCTCGTGTCCTCCGACCCCAATAAACCACAATTAGGTCGCATGCGCGAGCAACAGGATAAGCATCTTCCTAATTGGAACACGTAAACTAGTAACGAGTAGGAGTATTACTCTCCAATTGGATACTCCCCCCCAATTGGACCACACAAGCAAATAATCACACATAGCATGCATACGATAACATTATAAGTCCAAGCTCTTTTGACACACACATAATCACAGTAACTTAAACATTTAAGACAAGCATCATTCCCATCCCAAGTTTAAAACAAAGTAAAATATGGGACTATGAACTCACCTCAAACCTTGCAGCTTCCATAAAACAAATCACAATCTATAACACACAAAAATAAATCCACATTACACATGGTCAAGCCAAAAGCTACAACCCATGTAATACACATATGATGGATGTCTAAGACTCATATGACCCATCATGGATCTCCTAGACACCATTCTAACCATTACCATAACCTAACACTCACTAAATTCCTTGCACTTATAAACCAGAAAACGCAGAATTTTTGGGTACATTCGCCCACATGAAATCACGACAAATAAAGCTCAACAACTCACACCAAAAATTTACCATGGTCTCTCATAAGCATACAAGCTAATCCCAGAAGGCCATGGACCAATAACACACACAAACACTCAAAAGAAAATCAAATTGGGTTTCCTTTTTCCCCCTTATCCCCTTCTAGCCGAATTTTATGTATACCCATACATATTTTATATTTTTTTATTAAACTTAATTATTACACTCAAAACCTCATACTTTTCATATTTTATAAACACCCGTAGCTAATCCTAGCGTCTTACGCGATAAACCTTAACTTTTACGACAACCGGAAAAATTATCATTTTCAAAACAAAGTTTCCAAAAATAGAATTTCACACTCTTTTTGAAACATAACTCATAAAAACGAACTCCTCATAACCCACTAACGCTCAAACACTTGAACGAAGGCTCGTTACGTAAAAACACAAAAACAGCAAAACTACACAAGTCATTTCTACACCACAAAGGTGATCAAAATGAACTTTTCCAAATTCCAAACTTTCCAAATCACAATAAAACCATTTACGCAAAGGAATTTAGTGCTAAAACTCACCTATATCACTTCAAACACCTAAGACACACCAAACAAACATCAAATGAGTCAAGACTATCAGTCAAACTGACCTGCCAAAACCACGGTTGTTACATCATCCCCCACTTATGGAAATCGCGTCCCGAGATTTCAACTACTATAGTCACCACTCACAACAGCAAAAGGAAATCTATGGATATTTAAGCGGAATAAATACCACACCATAAAATCACAGAGAAAGAATCGCAAAAATGTGAACCGACTAAATACTCGAATTCACACGATAGAAAACATTCCGTCACTCCAACGATACACGCAAATAGATACACTCCCCCATTAATAACACCAATGATCAAAACGACTTCTCACAGGTAGGTACGATACCCTTGAACCGAATAAAAATCCAAATGGTAACCGCAGGAAACACCACATATAATGGATACACACAAAACAAGCATTAATTACATCTAATCCTAACGTTTCCCAAATAAACTCAGGGCCACGCTTAAAATCTCACCATACTTCAAACCCTTAACATCTCGATCCATAATCTCAACAGGTTTCTCGACAAAACGAAGAGTTTGTCAACCTTACTTTCATCTAATGGCACATGCAGACTAGCATCCGCCAAACACTTCTTTCTATTAAATACATGAAACGTATCATGCATTCTACTTAACTCCTCAGGCAAATTCAACCAATATGTCTCAAATCCAATCCCTTCCGTAAATCTCAAATGGTCCTACGTATCTCGGTGCTAGCTTGCCTTTCTTACCGAAACGCACAACACCCTTCAAAGGAGATACTTTTAACCTCACAATATCACCAACACCAAACTCTAAGGGCTTACAGCAATAATCCGCATAACTCTTTTGGCGATCTCTTGTTGCCTTAAGTCTTTCCTTAGTCAGAAAACCTTATTCGTAGTCTCTCGTTCCAGTTCAGGACCAATTAGTTGGCTTGTTCCAACCTTTGCCCACAGAACAGGTGAGCTACATTACCTTCCATACAACTTTTCACATGACACATACTCAATACTAGAATGATAATTGTTGATATTGGAGAACTCAGCTAAGGGTAAATGTATACCCCGGCTTCCTCCAAAATCAAACACACCCATACTCTCAGCTCACCATCCAACGCCTGATTTGTATGCTCACTTAGTTCACTCATTAGAGAATGATAAGTCGTACTCATCTACATACGCGTTCTCAAGACTCTATAACACGTTTACCACTATCGTGAAGTAAGTATTTCATCATGCTTCTTGATGATCAACGCGACACCCCATGGCTCATTACCAACTCACCGAGCGAAAAGTCTCGCCTACTTCTCCATACATCTCTTGCTAAGGTAATAATACGTCTTATCCATTCTCGGATGTATCAAATACCTTGCATGACTGCTGTACTTATGCTTCCTCTCAATGGAACCAATAGCTGGTCCGCAAAGTACATTCCTCCATCTTCGTTCCTTTCCATTTACTGGTCTAAACCAAGTAATCATTCTTCTTATATGTTCTCATCCTTGACCTCTCCCTCTAGGCTGCCAGTATCATCCTCTTAACTTCGAACTGAATTATCATAATCATTGCTCACAAACATCTAAGTTATACTTGTTCACTCCCACTCAGCGCTCTTACCACGATGTCCACCCTTCCTTGACAGTGGCGAATCAGACAATCGTAGTCACTGAGAAATTCCACACCCAACTTCTCTTCTACATATATTAGCCCCTCGTCAAATATATGCTAAAGATTCTTATGGTCTGTGTAGATAACACTTTTTTGCTCCATACAAATATCATCTCCAAGTTCTACTTCCCAACTTTAAATCATGTATCACTCAGTTCCTCTTATGGATCTTCCACCTCCCCGACGCCCGCGCAATCCGAAGAACGTACATCTTGAAACTAAACCTCCCACTTGAACAACTTGGCAAACACTCTCTTCCTCTTCAACGAACAAATTGATATTCAAAACGACAATCTATCCTAAGTAAACGACGCGAACCATGAAACCGGTCGAACTAAAACGTATATCAACGAACTCAAAAGGGGTACGAATTACCGACTAACGAAGTAACGAACATCAAAATCAAAGATAGAAAAACACAATGAGAAATTTTCCCCCAATAAAAGTAGACACGGATAAAATGTTCATGAAAACCCATACAAATAAAATATAAAATACACGCACTCATAAAACATCCACAAGCGCACCTCAACGAAAGAAACACTCGATGAACCAAATACATAACAAGTTTGGTAAATGAGAACCATAGACAGTTCTTATTCCCGTACTCGACCTTCTCAAAAACAAATGAACATCGTTTTTCACAAGACATATCTTAAACTTATACATCTTTTTTTTTTTTTTTTTTTTTTTTTTTTTTTTTTTTTTTTTAAATATATATAAACCATTTTATGTAAGACATCAACATAACCATTTTTTTCCACACTTCATTTTGACCATAAAAATAATGGTTTCTAACAAATGACCTTGAAATACCCAAAACGAGTTTTAAAATACCATAAGGACTCCAACACAACCCCTTTACTGGATACGAAAAAAACACAGGAGAATCACATAATCAAAATAATCATCAAACAAATCTCATACCAGTGAACACTCACGCAAATGCATTGCAAACCAAACGATAAACTTACAGACTCATTCGTACAACGATCAAACCAAAATCATAGAAAAACATCGATACTAACAGGTCACAAAACATGTCACGAAATTCAATTGGTGTGTGTAAATGAGGGATTAAATATCCACACCAACTCGTCACGAACCAACAATACTTGAAGAATAGTATAACATTCATTCCGAGGAATGAATGTATGGAATACCCGAAGAAACGAAACAGTATCCAACAAAAACGAATTCGATTACCCAACACCTATCACGACGTCAAATAGAAAGAATATGGCATCTGTACCATCATGGTACGAATAGGAATGTCAACCAAAGAATTAGGTATAACGGAGTATCTAGCAAACGAATCAACTTAAATACCACAACATAAGTACCCACCGATAATTGAGGTATCAACATATGATAGGTAGGATGGAATCTTACCACCTACACACCCCAACATATAACGACTGCCCAAACGGTTAAGAGAATACTTCTCTAACCATACAACCATCAACAATATGATATCACATACCATCTACCACAACATAAAACAACAAACATCAATCAATGCAATAATGGTCACAAGTCCACATGTGTGATACCCTTATAATTATGTTCGCGACCATAGTTATAAGCCTATTCCACACGCATACTTACTTCCAAAACCACACATCTCAATGATAACGCACATATACCACATAACTCCTAATACACTATGCAATCCATGCTATCATACTTGCAAGTCCACTTATGTTGTGACGCATGTATAATTATGTTGGCCACCATAATTATCTATGCCCCCTTTCATAAGTGTACTCCCTCCTATGACAACACATCATGCAAACAATCATGCAAACAAAAAAAAACAAAAGACGTCGCAAACAATCATATCACATGGAACAATTCCATCGATCACGTAAACTCTATAATCAAAATCACTTGGATAAGGTCGATCCAATATCCAAGAGTAATCACGCTCCAACATGGCTCCTGGCGGCGAAAGACAATATACGAATTCCAAAACATAACACAAAACAAAAGACGCCGCATAATGGCTCAAACTCCATTCTCGCACTTGCCTCCCCACTCAAATCGGTTAAACTTACTACTCGCTGTGGACTCCAAATCCAAATCCACATTATTCCATCCTAACTCCCCTTCATCTTTACTCACCCACTAATTCATATTTCCTATACGTTGAGGTAGTCGACAACATGTAAAACCACCTCTATTCTTTTCTTCCAATTCCACATGATTCACAAGCGCATACAAATCACGAGGTTTAGACTAAACCACCTCTCCTTCCTATGTGAAGTGAGGACACTACCAAGGGTATTTGGTAATGGCTCCATCTCTAGAAGTCATCGTGGTTCGAAACCTCTCCACTTCTTCTCCACCAACGTTTCCCATAAACGTCCTCTCCTTGTCCGAACATAGATACATGCTATCGGGAACTTGGATTCTGCGGTTAATCCGTTTCATCCGACCACTTCTCCCGCATCCGATAGCGACAGCAGTAGTCCAACGAAGCATCTTATGCGTGAAAGTCGATATATACAATACTACGTATAGGGGATAGAATAGACGTCCGAAACTCAATAAAACATCTCATAAACATAGGAAAATAGACATATAAAATACTATACTTACACATAGATCCTAAATGCAACTATATGAAAGACTCCTAGGTTATAGTCTAAGTTCAACCACCTACTCTCTATAACCAAGGCTCTGATACCAATCTGTCACACCCCGCCACGGCGAAAACACGATGGTGTAACTTCATGGATATCATCACAACACATGGTGTCTATATAGAGAATAACTACATGCAATAAAAATGGCAAAGTATAGACACAAAGTGTCATAACAATACCCAAAAGATAACAACATGATAAACTCCAAAAGCATAGATAAACCACTTCCAATGCAACTAAGGTCTCGTCTAATCACTTCCTTCTATCATAGCCTTAGAATGCTCACCTGAAAATGATGCTTAAAATGTCAACATAACGTTGGTGAGATTCATAGGTTTAAGACACACATACACTCTCAAGGCAACCAGTTTACTGTGATCATAAAATATAGCTGGACAAATAAATTACAGTTATCATATAGCTACATGTATTTGCAAGTCAATAATCTCACACAAAGGCAACTACACACATAAGGCAACATCACACATAAGGCAACATCAGGACGGCTCGTGTCCTCTGATCCCACAATGATTACAACAGGACGGCTCGTGTCCTCCGACCCCACAATGATTACAACAAGACGGCTCGTGTCCTCCGACCCCAATAAACCACAATTAGGTCGCATGCGCGAGCAACAGGATAAGCATCCTCTTAATTGGAACACGTAAACTAGTAACGAGTAGGAGTATTACTCTCCAATTGGATACTCCCCCCCCCCCCCCCAATTGGACCACACAGCATTATCATCACATTATCCAATCCACATAATCTGGTACGAGTAGGAGTATTACTCTCCAATTGGATACTCCCCCCCAATTGGACCACACAAGCAAATAATCACGCGTAGCATGCATACGATAACATTATAAGTCCAAGCTCTTTTGACACACAAATAATCACAGTAACTTAAACATTTAAGACAAGCATCATTCCCATCCCAAGTTTAAAACAAAGTAAAATATGGGACTATGAACTCACCTCAAACCTTGCAGCTTCCATAAAACAAATCACAATCTATAACACACAAAAATAAATCCACATTACACATGGTCAAGCCAAAAGCTACAACCCATGTAATACACATATGATGGATGTCTAAGACTCATATGACCCACCATGGATCTCCTAGACACCATTCTAACCATTACCATAACCTAACACTCACTAAATCCTTGCACTTATAAAACCAAAAAACGCAGAATTTTTGGGTACATTCGCCCACATGAAATCACGACAAATAAAGCTCAACAACTCACACCAAAAATTTACCATGGTCTCTCATAAGCATACAAGCTAATCCCAGAAGTCCATGGACCAATAACACACACAAACACTCAAAAGAAAATCAAACTTGTCAACTACTTAAATTCGGATCTGAACGCACACCAAAAAGTTTTGATTAACATAAAATACTTCCACAAGTTATTATCGCGAATCCTTTTCGTGGTAGTCTAATATAACCTAATACTTAACTATTCCAGAAGGCCTAGTCAAAATACCACTTTTACAACCACAAAACACCCTCAAACTTTTACCCAAAATCTGTCCCGGTTTGACAGCTTTGACACCTTAACAAAGAAAAATCAAAAGACCAACTTCCCGACCTTGAAATCAATCGTGGCTGGAGTTTTTGGAAAGCTCTTTCATTAAACTTCAATTTAGACCTAAAATTTGTGACCTAACTCTTCACCATCTATTATTTACACTCACATCTTTACAGCCATAGTTTTTTGTCCAAACCCTAACACATAATCTAACGTGTTTTACACTCAATTCTCTTAACCAATTACCATACTATCATCAACCAATGATCCTAACATGTTTTAATTAATTAATTTACAGAAGTTTACAAACCCTAGATCCATGATACTTAATATTACATGAATTATATTAATTAATCAAACAATTGAACATAAGGTTTAAAGATTTTACCTTGATTTTTGATTTTAGCTTCAAAACTATAAACCCTAATTTTTCCCCTCTTCTCTTGCCCTTGTGATCAACTCAAATTGCAGAAAATAGGGGGTTTGGGTCGTTCTATATGGTTACAAGGGTAAGGGTTGGGTTTGTTTGGGTTGAACTAGGATTCCTTGGGCCTAAGAGTCATATTTGGACTCAAATTGGGTTTCCTTTTTCCCCCTTATCCCCTTCTAGCCGAATTTTATGTATACCCATACATATTTTATATTTTTTTATTAAACTTAATTATTACACTCAAAACCTCATACTTTTCATATTTTATAAACACCCGTAGCTAATCCTAGCGTCTTACGCGATAAACCTTAACTTTTACGACAACCGGAAAAATTATCATTTTCAAAACAAAGTTTCCAAAAATAGAATTTCACACTCTTTTTGAAATATAACTCATAAAAACAAACTCCACATAACCCACTAACGCTCAAACACTTGAACGAAGACTCGTTACGCAAAAACACCAAAACTACACAAGTCATTTCTACACCACAAAGGTGATCAAAATAAACTTTTCCAAATTCCAAACTTTCCAAATCACAATAAAACCATTTACGCAAAGGGATTTAGTGCTAAAACTCACATATATCACTTCAAACACCTAAGACACACCAAACAAACGTTAACTGAGTCAAGACTATCAGTCAAACTGACCTGCCAAAACCACGGTTGTTACACAAACCTTCATGATTTCACTCTCCAGATCCTTGTCACCTGCAGAAGACCTCTCAAGATAAAAATATAGCTGGCGTTCCAACGAGGTGGAACCACAAGCATTATCAAGTTCAGCGAAAAGTGGTAGTGGAGCCATTGGTGTTTTGCTTTAGAAAATAGTTGACGGTAAATGGAAAAGCAGATGTGTTTTTTGTATTTGTGTGTCATTGTGTTAGGAGGAGCGGCTATATGTAGAGGACCGTGGGGCGTGGGAAATGGATACACTTTGGTACATGAACCACCGGTTGGGTATCCCATGATAGACTGTTGAGTGACTAATGTTTAACAATGGTTAATGCATTTAATATAAATCTAACTAATATCTTTTACATTTTATACACTTATTAGAACTAGTCAAAATTTAACAACATAACAATTAAAGCAAGAACATATTAAATAGACATACTTTGATACATGGTGGTGTGTCGGTAGCTGTGACGTGGTGGTGATGGTTTATGAGATGGGAGAGAGATTATGTTGTGTATAGGAGAGTTGAGAAGGAGATGAATGTAAATGTGGTGAGAGATTGATGTTTGTAAGGTTTGTATTTGGTTTGGATGTTGGTTAGGTATTTGGTTTGGATTTTGAATCTTAAAATTTAGGTTCGGGATGAGTACAAGTCGCATAACTAAGTACATAAACGTTCAACATATCAAATCAAATAACATTTTATACAAGTCGCATAACAAAGTACATATACTATTTGAAACATCTAATCTTATTAAAAAGTACAATTTGCATAAAAAATAAAGTATATTTTATTTTTCAAAAGTTTGACTTTTTAAAAAAAAATTGTACAAGTTGCATAATAGTGCACTTGCACAGGTTGCATAAAAAAGGACACTTACACAAGTGTATTTGAGTCTTACACACACTTACACACACCTACACACCTGTACTTGATTTTGGGGCAAAAATGGCCATATGAGCATAATGGCATAAAATGCATAAGTCGAATTGGGGCAAAACCCTCTACTCGAAATCGCATAGGGCTAAGCTTAAAGTATGTGAATTTCATGGGGCAAATGCTCAATTGCCCCAAAGAGAAAAGCACTATCTTTTGTTATTTTTTTTAAAACTACTAGACTTCTGTAATATTGTTTTCAAAAAAGTCAAACAAAAAACTCAGAATAATCAAATATAGGTCATTGCACAATCTTAATCCAATTGGTTCTTTGATAACATTTGTTTAGATTCAGCTTCATTATGTGTTGTTACATGTATTGATTCCTTGAATCGAGTTTTTTCAAGATTCGCAAGAGTTTTAGTGCATTTTAATGTAGGTGTTTCTTCCGAAAGTGAATGCATGTCAAGATAAATATAGTATCATATCATATTTCTATTTATTAGGTTACACGCTTTATGCACTTGAACAATGTACTGATATGAGAAATGATTGAGAGTTCTAAAAGTATGCATATATTAAAACCAGCCTATTTACCTACTTAATACGTTAGAATCAGAGATGCTTATTCACGTTCGGGTTGGAACACCAAAGTAACAAATAAGTTTGGTGGGGAAACTTAACCAATAAGACAATGATAGATTGATAGATGTTTCCATTCGTTGTTTTAGATGAAGTCATGTACTAAAAGAATCTTATATGGATCTAAATTAGTACTAAGAAAAGTCTATTAGATTGTTCTTTGTAAAAATTCTATGCTAAGTTGCTAACATTCCAAAAACTAAAATAAAAGGCTATATTTTTTAAGGTGGTTTAGAAACTTGTATAGGCCATGATATAGCTCAAACGTATAGGGCTATAAGCCCATTCTTTGACTATTGTTGTTGACAGCTACAAAGCCCATGTACCATCTGCATATGAATTACTCCGTATGAAATAAATTAGAACCCGACAAAGATCAAAAATACAAAATAAATCATCCATCCATTATTAAACAAGCTAATTAATAGCGAACAACACCCGAAAAAATGTAATACAGATCACAAAAACACAACTAAACTCAAACATTACACAACACATTAACCCTTGACTTTTAGAACATGAGACCTCACAATTAAATGTTCGAATACGAGATATACAAAGAGTTAATAGAAAAAAAAGTAACTATACTTTACAAAAAGTTCGCCTAAGTTACTCAACTTTCAAATTATTCATCTAAGTTACTAAAGTTTTTTAAAAATTTGTCCTAAGTTACTAAGTTTTATTATTATTTTTTTTTTCATCCAGGTTACTCATTGAGTCATGTTTACGGGTTTGTTAAATATGTTACTGAACTTTGTGAATGATGACCTTGGTTAAATTTTTTAAGTATAAAACGGTCCTTATGGTTAGTCATGTTTCACGGATTTAGTCCCTAGACCACTATTTCTGTTAGTTTGACTTTTTTTTCATCCGTTTTTATACATTTCCGTCCATTTTGATACGCTTTCACCAGTTATTCTTACGTATTCGCCCATTTTCTTATGTTTTCATACGTTTTCTTACATTTCATACGTTTTATTCATTTCAATAGTTTTAATACGTTTTCATCATTTTTTTCTTTAGTTTTTATATGTTTTTATACATTTTCGTCCGTCTTTAAACATTTTCGTCCATTTTTATACATTTTCGTCCAATCATATATGTTTTCGTCTATTTTTAAATGTTTTCATCCATTTTATACGTCTTTAAATGGATGAAAACGTATAAAAACAGACGAAAGCGTATGTAAACGAACAGAAATGTATAAAAACATGTAAAACGTATAAAAACGGTTGAAAACAGATAAAACAGGATGAAAACGGTTGAAAACGAATAAAAACATACGAAAACGTAAAAAAAAAAAACAGATGAAAACGTATGAAAATATAAGAAAACGGACGAAAATGTAAGAAAAACTGGTGAAAGCGTATAAAAATGGATGAAAATGTACAAGAATGTATGAAAATGAATAAAAACGATAAAGACGGACGAAAACGTATAAAAATGGTTGAAAATGAATAAAAACGTATAATAATGGTTTAAAATGAATAAAAACGAACGAAATCGAATAAAAAAAGTATGAAATTATAAAAAACGGACGAAAACATAAGAAAACGGTCGAAAAGGTAAGAAAAACGATCAAACTAACAACAATAGTGGTCTAAGGACTAATTCCGTGAAACCCGACTACACAAGGACTGTTTTGTACTTAAAAAATAACCAATGTCATCATTCACAAAACCCGTAAACATAGGTAACATGGATGAACCAAAAAAACTTTAGTAACTTAAGACAAATTTATGAGAAATTTTAGTAACTCTTTTTTGTGTAATAAGCAAACATTAGTAACTTAGATGAAAATTTTGAAAGTTGATTACTTTAGGCGAACTTTTTTATAAAGTATAGTTACTTTTTTGTCTATCAACCTATATACGAACGACAAACTTAATCGGAACTATATTTTGTTCTACAAAAATAACGTAAATAATTAGCTTGGAACATAGAACATTTAATGACACCCGTCTCAATTTTTTTTGCAATTTATATTTAACAAATTTTATTGACATTCTCTTTGGCAATTTTCAAGCAGATTTAAAAAAAAAACTAACATTTGAAAGCATTTATATAATTCAAACTACAATTTCAAACACTTTTATATTCGATTATCAAAAGAGTCTCAAACTAATCGTCCAATAAAAAGAATACTACTTCTTTTCTTGTTGGTCAAAATGGTATTTTGGAGAACATAATTGTAAATTAAAAAGGCTCTATAGTCAAAGTGAAAAATTGAGTGTTAAAACATGTTCAACAAAAAAAATACATGTTTTGTGAATTGTGAACTTTTGAATTGCTAAAATGGAAACTACACCTTCCTAAAACAAGAATATGGAGATGCAAAATAAGTCGTGTACTAATCTTGTTTAAGAAGTCTTTTTATTACAGCTACCATGCATTTGGAAAGTCTATATGCTTTTGAAATTATATTCAATGCATTTGGAAAGTTCAAGCCACATGCGTTTGGAAAGTATATACATTCGTTTGAAGCGGGAAATTATATAGCTGGAATGGACAAAGTAATTCAGGAAATTATAATGCATTTAGCCACTATTCTTGAAAGTGAAAACTTACTTCTATTTTATGAATCTTAGGAATGGTAGACACGACTGGAATGTTATCTTAACTACAGAAAGTCAGAAAGTATTGATAATGATTTACACGGCTGGAAATTAATTCTATCTTAGGAATGGCTGACTTATGAAACTATATATGTTGGAATGTTAACTTAACTACGGAAAGTATTGATAATGATTTACACGGCTGGAAATGATAATCAATCATAATGTGAAGTTGAAACTTATGAAACTATATATGGCAAAAGTTTTTTCAATTGCCTATATAAACAACCATAAAACCATAATGTGTTAATTCATAAGTCAAGTCGCATACAACGAAATGGAATTGAAAAATGGAAAAAATGCTGATTATCTGTACGTACATACTTGTTTTATATGTATGTGTGTCTGTATTTCTACACAAACTGATATACGAACACTATGTTTGCTTTGTTCTTGTTTGTTTCGAAATACTTGTGTTATTATGACATTTATCATGCTTCGTTCTTGTTTGTTTCATGTTTGCATATGTTTGCTTGCATCTTATATTATTGTTCGCTTCATCTTATTTTTTGAATCAATTGTCTACTTATCATGCCTTTAGTTGCATAAGTATATCTGAACACTCTCCGTGAAACCCATAGCCCATTTTTCACCGGCGATTATATGATTCTACTATCCCATGTCGCATAATTACTTTTGTGGCAATAGCCTAATTTATGATATTTAAAAGTAAGTCGCAGAAACCAATGTCGTAGTCTATCGACCGGTAAACATAAAGCAATAAGTAGCATCTGATCACCTGTTATAATTTTTGAGATGAAGTACCGATTGGACGATGTACAGGAATATAAGATATTCACATTGTTTGGCTATGTAGGTTTTACTTTGACTTCATTGCTCCTTATGTTGGATGTGGTCTCATTTGCCCACACATAATCAACTGCTCGGTCCTTTTCGGAGCTGTATTATCGTCTGGCTTACTTTGGCCCTTCATTATTGTGAAAAACTAGAAGGGGAGTTGAATAGTTTACCGGTTTTTGATTTAATTATCTTTGAAAACCTTACGCGTAATCGACAATTGAAACTAATAGACAATAAATAATATGCAAGATAAAGTAAGAAACGATCAAACCACAACACGGATGTTTATAGTGGCTACAAGGACTCTTTTTCCTTGCCCTACTCCACTCCTCGAGTATCCAACTCGAGAGTTTCCTTCACTAGTCAACAAGCTCCTTTCACCGGCGGAGAAAACCTTACACGTTGCTTACACAAGATTACCGACACAAAGCTAGATGTCGAGTTCTTTTACAAAGGTACAACCATTCCCGTCACTTTATGTATTTTAAGGACTAAAATACTAACCGATCACTACTGAATAAATACAATCAAATGATGTATAAACTACACGAGTTGACACAATGCTAAGCTAACTAGTCTTGCAACATTATTGTTGGGAACGCTTGAAGTGACGATCATTATCGAGTCAATGAGTCTTGTAATAGGTTGCATTAGTTTATTATTTACGTTAAGTTTTATTAAGTAATATGTTTTATGTTATTTTATTAAAGCTTACATGTTTTGTTAAAGTCTAAGGGCTAGTTATGTAACAAGTAGAAAGTTATGTGAAGTCCTAGACTAGTACTATAAATAGACATGTAACCCTCCAAGGAGGGTGTTGGTTCACAAGGAATAAGAAACTTTCTCTTATTTTCCTCTCTAGTTCTCTCTCTCTAACACATATCTTTCTCTCTCTAAACATATCTCATATGTGTGAAATGATGTAAAACTTGGGACCAAACAATTGGTATCATTCGCCAAGGAATAATATAGGTTGTTTTAGGTTAGATTTGGTCGAAAAACTAGGTTTATAGGCGGTTTTCACGAATCTGGGTACTGTTTATACGTCCATTTATCGAGTTAGAAAGGGACATATCGAGTAAGGTTTAGCGCTTTTCTAGGAGGTATCGAGTAAGGGACTGCTTCTATCGAGTATGGTTATTTTTTATCGAGTTAGTGAAGTGGTTATCGAGTAAGGAGTTGCGTATTTTTAGGCTTATCGAGTAAGCTGAATTATTTACCGAGTTAGTACGTACTCTTACCGAGTAAGCTTTAATTTATCGAGTTACTTTTGGCGAGTTAGCCAATTTAGCGAGTAAGCTAATTCACCTTATAGTTTATCGAGTAAGGTATTCTATAGTTCACTACCTAGGGGAAACTATACTTGATTCATTGTTCTTTATCGAGTAAGCCAATTGCTATCGAGTAAGCTACCAGTATCGACTAAGTTACCGAGTAACAAGCATTTACCGAGTAAGTAACAGGCATTACCGAGTAAGAAATAAATTTTACCGAGTAAGAAAGTATTATGACTGCTTCATCAAGTAAGAACAGTAAGTGCTTTACCGAGTAAGAAAGTTTTTCGACTGTTCATCGAGTAAGGATTTCTGAAAACCTAAAACAACAACCTTTGTTTATCCTTCAAAGATCCATCTTCAAAAAAAAAAATAATAATAAAGAGTTTTTTGGCGGGAAAATTTGAGTAATATTTAATTTTTATAGGAGAATAAACGTTCAATTTTTACGCGAAATTCAAAATTTGGTTTAACGGTGAAAATTTTGGCCTAAAATTCAAATTTTTAGGCCAAAATTCAATTTTTTTTTGGAAAAATTTGGCGGAAAAATTTTTGAAACTCAAATTTTTATTGCAACCTTAAAATTACATCTCATAGTGATTTTCAAATTTTGGGAGAGAAAATTTTCAAATTAAAATTTGGAGGGAAAATCAGAAATCACTATTTCGACCTTGTGTGTCATATACCAACCATACATTTTTAGGTTGATTATTCCGATTACATCGCAACTATCACGGGGGAGAGAAAATGTATGAATCAAGGTCGCTAATGTATCAATCAAGTTCACAAGAGAGAAAGATGTCTAAAGTTGAGAAAAAAGCCATCCATTCTAAGGAAAATTGTTTATCACATTTTGAAGAGGTTAAACTTCAATGTGTGGCTCTCTCAAAAGCAAGTCAGCCATTATGGGGTTCAGCATTTCTTAGAACGTTTGAGACATTCTTCGGATCTGAAATGGACTTTGTAACCTTCAAATGGAAACTCCGAGACAACATAGTTCAACTTGAAATGCAAATTGAACAGGAAAGTGATTGCATGGTAGGTTTTAGAGAGCTGAAGACACAGTTAAAAGGGTTCATGACCATGGATTTTAGTGCGTTTAAGAATTCTCCGGATTATGCAACTGCATGCAGAATTTGGAAAGAATGCATTACTAGCATGGAAGTTGAATTTTTTAGATATCAGTTGCTTACATATATGAACGTACTGGAAATGGTGCTTAATGCAAGATCACTTCATCTGAAAGAGCTACTGGAAATGGAGAGAAAGTCAAATGGAAAAGAATTGCAAGAAAGAGAGTTAAAAGAAAAAGAACAGGAAATTATTGCAATGGAGATGCAGATAAAAGTAGGAATGGTCAATGAGGAAGGGACATCAAATGATGATTTGGTTTTACGGGTCATGATGCATTATCAGAACAGCATGGAAAAAACACTCCAGGGAATGATTCAGATGCAAACGGGAAACTCAACCCTAAGGATGATTTGAAGACAGCTGCTGCTGATGTCGGACCTTCACATTGTTCAGACATATTGGTTAAGGTACATCAATCTACTGATGATGTCAATATATTTGATAATGTGTTTGCTTATGAGACACAAAGTCATGTACAACCTGAGTACATTAACGACACATATGTGGTGAATCAGGATGATAGAAATATTACTCCTGAGACTCCACATATGGATCCTAATGAAGGTACGGTTGTGCATAACAATGTGAATCATGATCAAGAATGTGCTTCAACTGCTTTGATAATTAAGAATATGCAAAACGAAGTTACTCAATGTAACAAGCTCAATTGTGAACTAAAAGAAAAAATGTGTCATTGACAAGGGACATTGAGTGCTATAGAATACAACTTTCAAATCTTGAAAACAAAGTCAAACGTGAAAAAAGTTTTGAAGTGGTGTTTCAAAATTATTACAATAAAGAACAAGATCTTCAACACAAAATGCGTGAATTAATTGAGTCGAACGGAAAATTGGTTTCAAAGCTTGAAAATGAAAAATGTGAACTCAAACAACAAGTTGAACAACTTCAAAAAGAGCTTTCAAAAACACAAACAGAGTTTTCAACTTGCAAAAAGAATTTTATGAACATAAAGTGAGTAAAAGGAAAAGGGAAGACTCGTATCTTAACGACATTGTTGATTTAGAAGCTAAATTGAAAGTTTTTGAAAAAACTGCTTGTGATAAATCGTTGATTGTTGAGTCTGAAAACATAAGAGTGGAAAATGGGATGTTGAGACACGAAAATGAGAAGATTTTAAAAGAGTCAAGCAACATCAAAGAGAAACTTAAACGTCAAATATTTTCTCTTGAACAAAATTTTCAAAGATGTCAAGCACAAAGCGTTACTTTGACCTAGCTTTACAACACAATCTTGAAAAACAGTCTTTTGAAAACACCTGGATGTCAAAGCTTGAACATGTTGAAGATGAAAACGTGTCAATGAAATGTCAAATTTCAAAATACGAAAAAGAGATTGAGCGTTTGAAACTGATTTACAAAAACCTGTTTGATTCAATCAAACGTTCACGAGTTCAGACACAAAACTCAAACTTGAAACAAAAAAAGACTGAAGATTTGAAGTCTCAATTGTATGAATTCGCTAATAAAAAGTTTGAAAATGCTTTGCAAAAGATTGAATCAATGAAAAAGAAAAATGTTGAATTTCAAATCACAAAAGTTTCCTTCCCAAAACCCCTGTTTGATTCTAATACTCCAGATTTTGAAAAAGAAACGGGGGAGAAAATGTATCTTTTTGATAATGAAAATCACGTGCTTCAAACGAAAGTGGTTGAGCTTGAAACGCTTTTAGCTCAACAAACAAATGATTTTGAGGATACCAAAACCGACTTTTTCAACAAAGTAACCAAATTTGAAAATTATTTTGAAAGAATTGAAAAAGAAAATGTTGAGTTCAAACGGAAATTGGCTCGTAAAACAGATGATTCTAAAGCCGAAAAAGATCAATTTTCGAAACAAATTGCTTCTTTAGAATCAAAATTGGCATCCCAAGATCATCTTCATCTTCAAAAAGAATACAATGATTTGAGAATTTCATACAATGCTTTAAAAGTGAAGTTTGATACTTTTAACCGATCAAAGGGAAAAGCTCCAATTTCAAATGTTTCAACACCAAAAGTAGGTGTTTCGAAGAAGGTCTACACGGGTGAATCTTCAAAACCATTTTCGAAAAGGGTTTCTTAGTTTAAAACCTATTCTTTGCAAAGAGGAAGGAAGTTTTCAAAGAGACCAAGTTTTTTCGAAACATTTACTTCTAAAAGGTTTTCAAATCCAAATGCTTCAAAAGAAAAGAATCATATTTTTCAAACTCCACACTCTCGTTTTACACCGATAAAGCAAGTGTGGAGACCAAAGAAAAGTCATTCAAAATCTTTCAAATATTCAATAATAGAATTGCTTTCGTTGCAACATAAGAACAACTCTGCTTTCAACATTTCAAATACTGGAAGGTTTCCATTTATCACTAAAACAAATCTTTAAAGAGAACCCATGAGGTTCAACTCTAGAAGGAAATCTTCTTCTTCGGATTTTAAAACTCTAAGATAAACACCGGGTTTCTCAAACAATTTTCAACGGAAAAAGAGTTTTAAATCTCCATTGATTCCACGAGTGTTATTTCAAAATGAAACACCGGTTTTCAGTCCTCGTTGGAATTCAACATCTTTAAATCAAATTGACACAACTTACAAATGGATTTCAAAATTTGGTAAACCCGTTGGTGAGTGCTTATTCACTCACCTTTTCTGAGCCAAAATAGGACCAAATAATCCAAAAACTAACTCAAAACGCCAAAAAAAACATGTTTTTGTGATTGTGAATGTGCAGGAACGGATATCTCGTAAAATAACGAAAAACAAACAAAATCCGGCAAAAACGAGTACGAGAGTGGAACGAGTCAGAAAGTCAAAGCTGGCAATCAAGTTGACCTTAAAAAGTTATAAGAGATCCTTCAAGTTTGGTGAATGCACAAGAATGATCCTTGATATGGAAGTTTGAAGAAATTTCAAGAATGGTCCCTGCACTTTGAAACTTGTCACATTTAGTCCCTCAGTGATTTATTGGGAGAAAAGTCAACTCAACCCTTCATGTATTCAAGGTTGGCAAAACAAGTCCTTGAAATATACTTTGGAAATTTGATGGAAACAGCCTTTGGTTTTTCAGAAATTACATACTTGGCCCTTACTAATAAATCTGAAATTCCACTTTACATAATTCTAGTCCAAATAATATAAGTCCAAATTCTAAAAATAAATACAAAGCCCAAATCCAATAACCCTTTACCCAAGCCCAGTCCACCATTGGTCAACATATCATTTACGGGTCAAAGTCAAAACTCGGGTCAAACAAATATAAAAAACTTACCCGCGCCTTTTTTATCCCCAATTCCATATTAACCCAGAACGATGAATCCTAAATTACCCTTGCATAAAAATCACCGTAATTAAGGGTATGTTAGTCAAATCAAAGGGGTTTCTAGAAGTATGTGATGATGTCAGAGCGTGTCAGGATATGTAAGAAGCACAAATGGACACATGGCTGCTTTCTATTGGTAGGAACCCGTCACTGGGATCAATCTAAAGGCTGTTATCAGTTGGGCAAAGATTGGAATGAGATCAAGGGCTCTGAGAGGATGTAAACAAACACAAGCTCACACGGATTGCCAGCTTGGCAATCCATGACCCTCAACCCTCACCTCTCTTGTAAATAGGATCACTTGTAAGCTCAAATGAGAGTAGTTTTAGATTAGTAGCGAAGCTCTGTTATTTTGAATTCTCAAATTGTATTAGTTTAGTTAATGTAATTGTATTTCCAACTTAATTTCAATAAAATTTAGTTTTCTTCATCTCTTATTAGTTTACTGCTTTAACTTCTAATCTTTATGCTTTTGTATCTTTTACATTTAGTTACTTTCAGTGTCAAAATTTATTTTAATCATTTCCATATTGATAATTCAGTTTTCATATTACTTCAAAAAACCTAAAAATCAGAAAATTAAAAAAAAATAGATGATTTTCAGCTGCAAATCAAAGCTTCAATAAGCTTGTTTTTTGTAGAGATAAGCTCATTCTAGCTTTTATAGCTTTAGTGAGTTAGTATTATAGCTTAGTTAAACAAGTACTTCATATCTCATATTTGGTCAACAAAAGTCAACTACAACATGATTATGGTGAATTCTGGGGAATTTGACAGATCAAGGAGAGAAATGGAAGCTCATGGCATGTTAAAAGACACGCAAGATTAGTGAGCCCCCTCTGTTCTAGCTAAGGGGGATTGACTTTGGTAAACTTTTGAATCTAAGTTCTGTTTCTTATTAGCTGTTTAATTTTAGAGTAGATCTCATAATTGTTACTGTTTCATTGGTTATATCTCATGAGCTGATAAGAGTAGTTGTTTAACTGAGATTGTTTTGATCTTTCATTCATTTGATTTGTTGCATCTGAGTTCATCGCCTCATTAGAGTTACTGTCATAACAGTGGATCTGTGATATCTCATATCTGTTGGATCTAGTTGCTTATCATTGTTGATTTGCTGATTTTTAGTAAGTTAGAATTGTTAGTAATTGATTTGGAAGTATTAAGTGAAACTAATCTAGGAGTTGTATTGCAATATGAAGTGTAAGGAGTGTTTGGAATAACAAGTTCTACTGTGGATAAGTTTTAGTGAATTGAATTTTATTGCATTAGTAAGTCATATAGGATTGTAATAAACTGAAAAGTGCATAAAATTAGTAGGTTAGTAGTTTAAAAGTCAAAGTGAGCATCACTATTCATTAACAGTTAAGAATAATAGTTTTAGGTTTGAAGAATTAAAGTGATAGCTTCAAAATAGATTGTAATAGTTTAATCTAGGATATAATAGCTTGATAATACAATTTAGGAGTGGAATTTAGTTGCTTAATTGGGAATTAGTCAAACTAGAAGTAGCATCTTTATAGTTAACTGTCATTTGCTTAGTAGTGTCACAGGTTGCTGAATTTGAGTAAGATTAGGGTAGTAAATCATTGATTATGATTTGGCATTTGATTGACATAGTTACTCAGTAGTTTAGTGAAGTCTTTGCCCCGCTAAATTTGAAATTATGAGCTTATTTGACTGCTTTTCTTTGGCTGCAAGTTTAGCCTCATAAAACAGATAAGCTGTTTGATTTTTAGGCCTGCTAATGCTTGATTAAGCTTGAACTTGAGTTTCATTGATATAACTGAGCCTCATTTAGTTTCTAGTTGCTGATTTCAGTGTTACTTGATCACTAGCTTATTCTGTCTTGGTTGTGCTTGATCAATTGCTTATTCTTAACTGCTTATTGAGCCATATTGTTGCATACTGTGAATCTCCTGAGCATTTTTGAGTGTAATCGAACATATTTGAGCATAATATAGCTGAGTTTTCAGTTGAATACAATTTGGTCACAAGTGCTTATAAATAAGCACTTGTGATAAGCTGTTATCTACTAAATAAGAACTTTTTCAGCTTATTTTGATTTCAAAATTTTTTCTCCAAGTTTATTTTATTATTTTAGAATTTCTGTAAATTTTTCAATTTTTTCTGAGTTGTTTCTTAATTTTTCTTTGATTTAAAGCATTTTTATATACTTTTTAATAAATAAAAATCAGTAAAAAATAAGAAAAAGCCATAAAAAATAAAAAAATATTTTAGGAAATTCTTTTATCATATTTTAGATTTTTCAGAAATTATTTTATATTTTTCACTTTTATTTTTCTATTTTCCTTAATTTTTAATTCATTTAAAAATACAAAAAAAAAAAAATCATAAAAAATAAATAAAAAGTCAAAAAAATCTTTTTCTTTTTCTGGAAATTCTTTTTATTAGTTTAAGATTTTCAGAAAATTGTCTCACATTTGTAGGATTATTTTTCATTAAAAGTTACGTTTAATTTGTTCGTTACGATTTAAATTTCGCGATTGATTTTCCGTTTTTAGATTTTAATCATTAGTGCATATATAGTTTGTACATTTTGCATAATTCGTGATTGTTTGTCATTATTTGAATTCCTTGATCACAAATTTCTCATTTACGACTTTTCACTAAATGGTTTTCACGAATCAATATTCTTTGATTCCATTCACAACTTCGTACGGATACGACTCGGGTGATCCGTATTTCTCGCGGATCTCCTCGATACTATACTTATATATTATATAATTGATTTTGAAACAATCAAGCCGTGTTTAAATGGGTTCCCAAGGTTGTTGTCTAATCTATCATTTCCTAATGGCTTGTAAGTATTTCAGCTTACAACCCGGGCTTAAACATTACGACTTGTGCACACATTTCAGTGTACAACTCGGGTTTCAAAGAAAGGAAAGTGCCTTGCTAAACTATTCGTTAAAACCAAACGTGCACTTATCTTTAAAAACAAGAAGAAATTCTCATGCAAAGCTTATCTAATACTTCTTAATCTTGAGCAAAATTTATTCAAAATTTTTTAAAAGGTTTTTTTTCAAAATTTTGCTTAAGATTTTTCAAATCTTTACTCTCCAATTCGCTCTAAAATTTAAAATTTTCAAAACATATGCTAGTTTTGAGGGGGAGTATTTCAGTGTATAATGTTTTTGTTACCTTGAAGCAAAATTTGTTCAAGAATTTTTCAAACTGAAATTTCTAAATCTTTCAGAATTTTGCTTCAAGAAGACTCCTTCCCTCAAACTTTAAAAAGTTTAAAATTCTCAAAACATATGCGAGTTTTGAGGGGGAGTATTTTGAAAACAAAATGTTCCGTCAAAATCATGCTTAATTGCTTGTGCACATATAACAGTGTACAACCCTTTCTTTGAAATTAAAGGACCCTATGGTACGCTTTAGTGCCTCAATCCTAATAATAGGAGCGAAGGCTTCTTACTTTTGAGTAGAATTAATCAAACATTTACCAATTTTCATAATTCTGCTCAAAAGACAAGTATTTCACCTTAATAAGTACTCACTTGTTGAGGGGGAACACTTGATAACTCATCGTTTCTTGAAATTAAAAGTTCTTGTTGATATCTCCCCATAAGACTCAAAAAGCATATTTTAATCAAAAGTTTAACAAAACAACATTTCATATGCTATTTTTGAGGGGGAGAAAAGTTAAAGTGATTAAAATATGAATGTTCAAAGTTGCTTAAAGTCGAATCTCATGCGAGCTAGACTCAGAATTGACCCAGGAATTGACGAAACATAAAAGTTAATAATCGAAAAGACTTATCCTCGACGGGTAATAACATCAAGTTAGTTACTAGAGCTAGTTGTCACCTAAAATCTGACAATGGAACTCTTTAACTAGCCACGTAAGCGTGTCTCGAAAAGGATTTGTCTTAGTAGAAATGTACCATTTCGAGAAACTTTCTGTGGACTCGACCAGGCCGGGTAATAACTTTAAGCTAGTCTAACTAGTGATGTAAGCGTGTCTCGAATCGGTCTCGTTCACTGAAAGTGAATCAATTCAAAAAGTGCTTGCACCTACCGCATGTGCAAATTTTTTTAATACACATGAGCACATGTGAAGGGGGAGTCCTTCAAATGAAATCACAAAACTCTCAAAGTGTTAAATAAAATGTTTGATAATCACAAACATTTTGAGAGATTTTCAATAAATGGTTTTATGGCAATTATAGGATAGTCATGGAGTTATAAGGTGACTAAGGTTAGGCAAAACCGTCCTATGATCCGCCAGAGCCGGAGGGATCTACCCAAGGACATCACCAATAGTTAGTATTAGAAGTCCTTAGGTATGATATGAAAAAAGGAGTAAAAAATGAAAGGAGAAAGAAGGGGTTGAAGAATTAAAAAGAAAAGTTAAGAAAAGGGTGAAAAGAAATAGCCCTCCATATATTCAACCTTAGGGCAGACACCGGGTTCAATTCATATGCTACTGGTTGTTGCTAAGGCGACACCGGTATTGAAGATAAAGACGTCATGGACCCAGTGACGCACTACACTTAACCTTCTTAACCACTCAAGTTCTCTTAAAAGAGCTTGTTTCATTCTCACGGGGAACCGGTGTAATCTATCAGATTATCTCTTAGAGATGGTTTATATTGAAGCAGAAGACCCCTCCCTAGTCTCCGCATAGGAAACCAAATTGTGCACTTATCGAGTCTAGAGCCATGAGACACATCAAAGATCTCTTAGGAACACTTAATATTTCTACAACTGGTGTTCTACTTCAATGGACACCAGCTGTAAATTATCGAGTCCTTCACAGATCTTAGCAATCTACCGAGAATGTTTATGAGAGGATATACTTATGTATTTCTCAATGATTGAACGGAAACTTCTGCCAGGGTCTACATCAAACAACCCTGACAGCAGGTCACTTCGGTAACTCATTGTGGGTTACGCTTAGTGTTCGCGGTGGTTCCAAAATGGTCTACAGTCGTGGAGTGATCCCCAGTGACTCTCCTATTCGTTGAGCTACTTAGTAGGTCTCGTAAGCTCCCTCGGGAGTATCCGAAATGGGAACGGCCTTGGTAAGGGTTCGAAGGAGTCTTCACACTATGCTGTTGACGATCTCTAATTCCTTATCTGTAAGTACCGGTTGTTTATTGCTAACTATTTACCTGCAGCTACACATCACCTCCATAGCGATAGATTCCGCATGCTCATACATAAATCTTGAAGTCAAAGAAAGCTCCCTCAAAGATCTAAGCAACAAAAAGTTCAAAGAAAGATTCTACGCCAAAAAGAAGAATCTACAAAGTAAAGAGACTAAAGATCAAAGTGAAAGAAAGGGAACTACGTGCATGTGAAAGTCAAAGTCCAAAGATGTATGAGCATGTTGGAATGGCGGACAACCAACACAAACGAAGAAGTTACGAAAGGCAGATTACACCATCATTTGATCACAACAACAAGAACGAAGAATGAAGATCACAAAGCATGATAAGAACAAAGAATCTAGCAAAGCTATTACGCAAAGATTCAAAGTTCAAAACAACAAGCATCAAAGAAGTCAAAAGATCAGTCATTTCTATTGGTGGACCCATAACCCACAGGTCGCAAAAGAGATCTCAATGATCACCCCTTTAGGGGGAGATTGTTGGAAACGCAAAAGTGATGATCATAAATGCAATCAAAGAGAGATCTCAATGATAGTCCCTTAGGGGGAGATTGTTGGGAATGCTTGAAGTGACGATCATTATCGAGTCAATGAGTCTTGTAATAGGTTGCATTAGTTTATTATTTATGTTAAGTTTTATTAAGTAATATGTTTTATGTTATTTTATTAAAGCTTACATGTAGGATAAACATCAAGTCACAAACATGAATTCAATGGTGGTTGTGAGTCGTTGGTATGGAAGGGAAAGAAAGAAATATGGGAACCTTGTGAGGATGAGAGAAAACTTTGAATATTAGATTGATATTGTGAGAAGGTCCAACCCTCTCCACAAGTGGAGAGGGGTATTTATAGTGAACTACAAAGAAAGATAAAAACGCCCACACCCGTGCTGTGGATCAGGCATACAGTGGGTAAAGACCCATCCTTCTTCCACGATGTTACTTAGACTAATTCTAACTAATAACTAAACTAACTACAAGCTAACTTAATGCTATTACAATAATTAGGTGACCGAGACTTTTACAGGAATATTTGTAATCCTAACAATCTCCCCCTAAGCGAGGTCACCTTGGAGATTAAGCTCTTTGATCTTTAAGCATTCATAAGTCATTGTAGCTCGTAGGTTCTGATTCTTCACTTTTCTGCACACTTTGTACTTCAAGCAATAAACTTGTGATTTGATGTTCCTTTGAGATGTGTGATCTTTGAGCTTCTTTGAGATCATCAGCCACAGCAAATCTCCAATCTCATCCTTAGTCGTATTGCCTTCATGTGATGTAGTGACTTTAGGACCATCATGCTCACACCCTTCTGGATCAGGAGACTTTTTCATCAGAGTTGCGGAAACGTTGTTGGTAGTCTCTCAACATTTGTTGTAGTAAGTCTCTCATCATCATTGATAGTGAGGAGGATGTGTGAGCATGAGGTATCGATTGACCCGATTCAGCTGGAAATAAGATCCAACAACGCCATCTTTAGATGTGTCCCTGTGATCAGGTAGAGTCTCTTTTAAAGGAGACTCTCCTTGACAGGAATTTCCAGCTTGTAGTAATGAATTTTCCAAAGAATCCACTTCGGAATCTTCATACTTAGCATGTTCTTATACCGGAACGTCTCAAAGCAGACAACACGATAGAGGGAATCGGTGAATAAATATTCACGGATTGATGAGAAATTGATTTATAGAAATCACTCGCGTGTCATATGATAAATATTTTTGAGACACGACGAGAGTTTTAAGCTTTGAATCACATTTCCATAAAAAAATACTTTTGTTTGAAATATTTTACACAATCAATGTGCTCGAAAATTAGTTTGTGTGCACACTGAGAGGTTTTTGCAAAAGTATCTGTCAATCCATATCCTGTAACATGTTTGATTTAATTTTGAATCACACCTTCGTTGCTTTCTAGTTGTCACTTGATCATTGATCCAAGATGGATCTCACATGTCACCTACCAAGAGCTTGAGTGATGTTCGCTCTAGAAGTATTTCCATCTTCATTGTGAATATTTTCATATAACTCGGATGTTCTGGCAATACCACAGGGATAATGCGTAGGACTCTAAATATTTTATCTTATTTTCTACATTGTGTGAAACAATAAGCATATTGGAAGTGTGTCCTAGTGAGATTTATGGATGATCTCTTTGGCTCTAGACTCAATAGTGCGTTTTGATCTGCTACTGGAGACTGGGGAGGCGTCTCCTGTTTTAAGTATCAACATAGCTTGCAATGAGCGGTCGATACATTGCACAGGGTTCCCCGTGAGAATGAAACAAGTTCTTTTAAGAGAACTTGAGTGGTTGGGAAGTTTAGTGCAGTGCGTCACTGGGTCCATGACGTCTTGTCTTCAATACCGGTGTTACCTTAGTAACCACCAGTAGATTATGAATTGAACCCGGTTTCTGCCCTAAGGTTGAATATATGGAGGGCTATTTTTTTTCACCCTTTCTCATTTCATTTGTTTTTCATTCTTCAACCCCTTCAGTGCTTACCAAGACTTCACCACTAGAACCTTGTTGGGTTTGTTCCAGTCCTAGCTCTATCTCAGTCCGCACTCTTCCCATTCTTACTTTTCTCCTTTTTTCAATCATTCCTTAGGACTTCTAATCTATCTACGGATTGTCCCTGGGAAGATCCTTCCGGTTCTGGTGGATCATGGGAACTTATACCTAACCTTAACCATCCTTATAACTCCATGCATAAAGATAAATGGTCGGTCTTTGGTATTACTTCCACAAACGCCTTTTGCTCCCCCTCAACATGTGCATCGATATTCGAAAGGGTTTAGCACATATGTGGGAGCCTATTATTGAGTCCAAAAGATCACATTTGATTATCAGATTTCATATTTAAATCACATTCTCTCCCCCGATAAAAATTTCAAATCTTTCGAGATTTTGGATCCCAATTGATTTAAATACGTTAGAAAACGTTTGAGAGAGAAATGCGGTCAGTTTTAATATTTTCTGATAAAAAGGAACCTTTTTCTTGCTCCCCCTCTATTTGTGAGGGAGGTTGTTATGTGTCAGATTTGATGAGTTTACAAAAGATTTTAAGTTTTAACGAAAACTCTTTAAAAATGTTATCGTTTTATTACAAGGTTTTGTACAAAGTGTGGAGAGTTTTGACGATACATAAAATTTTGAGAAATCACTCTCCCTCTCAATCAATGACGGATGTTAAAGCTTAAATAAATGATGTCATTGATTGAGTGAAAAATTTTATCAAAATTTTGAGTTCAATTTGATTTTCAATCAAAATCTCATGGTACCACCAAGTTTTGCACAAATACATTCCGGAAAAATCATAAAAGGGAAAGTATTTGGCGATAAAAAGAAGATTTCTCTTCTTTATCAAGAAATAATGCACTGAATCGTACATTAGATCGAGGGTGCACGGATGTAAAGTAATCCATGCCCAGGTGAACTTCACCCGGTAAAAGGAACAACCGTCTTTTTGGCGACGTGTTTTCCCCATTTGAACGGGGTTGCTATCTGAAGTAATAGCAAGCCTAAATTTTGAAGTCCGGGTTGCAGCCTGAAATGACTACAAGCAATATTTTTAAGTCCGGGTTGCAGCCTGAAATGACTGCAAGCCATATTTTTAAGAATGTTTTGAGAAACGACATGTTTTAGAAAAAAAAACTTTATTTGAAACCGAAGAACTCTTGCTCAAGCATATGTATGATTCCGTGTCATTGTTGAATGATATTTCTAGAAATGTACATAATATTGATTACACAAGAGACATGTCGTGAGAAGAATATTTTTGTATTTTTTATGATTTTTCATATTTTTATGTTTATATATATATATATATATATATATATATATATATATATATATATATATATATATATATATATATATATATATATATATATTATGTACAAAGGATATGCGAAGCCAATCCTTCAATCATCATTCTCTTCTTGGAGAGACTTGAGAGTTTCTGGAGTGAGGCTCTTCATCCCAAGTCGTGGGAGAATGAACTGAAATCTTTCCCGAGAAAGAGCCTTTGTGAATATATCAGCCAGCTTAAACTCCGTTCTCACAAAGTAGAGTTCGACTATCCCTTTCTCCACTTGTTCTCTGATGAAGTGATGACGAATATCTATATGCTTGGCTCTGGAGTGCTGGACATTGTTGCAACACAGGGCAATGGCACTTTTGTTATCACAATACATTTGGATTTTGTTAAAATCATACCCATAATCTGATAATTGTGATCTCATCCACAAAATTTGTCACAACACGAGGACATGGCTATATATTCAGCTTCTGTGGATGATATTGAAGTGCACATCTGCTTTTTGGATGACCAGCTGACAAGTTTCTCACCCAAGAATTGAGCACCTCCGGAAGTACTTCTGCGAGTATCTTGACACCCCGCATGATCAGCATCTGAGTAAGCCGTGAGAGCCATTGCATTGTCTTTAGGGTACCAAATACCCAAGTGGATTGTCCCTATAAGGTCTGGCCTACTTGCTGTGAGGTACATGAGAGATCCAATCATGCTTCTGTATTTGGTCTGATCAATGGTTACTCCAGTTGAGTCGTCATCGAGTTTGGATCTTTCAACCATGGGTTTATCAACTGTGTCACTTGAATTAAAGCCAAACTTCTTGAGGATGTCACTAGCATACTTGACTTGATTGATAAAGATGCCGCTTGGGTTTTGAGAGATTTGTAACCCCAAGAAGAAAGACATTTGTCCCATCATAGACATTTGAAACTTGGAACTGATTTCCGTAGCAAAGCGATCACATTCCTTAGAATCAGATGATGCAAAGATGATATCATCAACATAGATTTGGACGTGAAGAAGGTTGTTTCCAGTCTTCCTAGTGAACAAGGTAGGATCAACTACACCCTTGGTAAATCGATTTGCAAGAAGAAACTTGGAAAGTGTGTCGTACCAAGCTCTCGGAGCCTGTTTGAGACCATATAGTGCCTTCTTTAAGCGATATACATGATTAGGTCTTTCTGGGTCCACAAAACCTTCAGGTTGAGTAACATAAACCACCTCCTTTAAGTCCCCATTCAGGAAGGCAGTCTTAACATCCATTTGATATACAATCATGTTACTGCTGGCAGCATTGGCAAGAAAGATTCTAATGGCCTCGATACGAGCGACAGGTGCAAATGATTCTTCAAAGTCAATACCCTCTTGTTGACTGTATCCTTTCGCAACTAAACGAGCCTTGTTTTTCAACACATCCCCTTGCTCATCATGCTTAACT
Source organism: Artemisia argyi (assembly GCA_030686995.1). Lineage (NCBI taxonomy): Eukaryota > Viridiplantae > Streptophyta > Magnoliopsida > Asterales > Asteraceae > Artemisia > Artemisia argyi. The sequence goes on from CM060695.1 coordinate 52,050,216, forward strand.
TTGAAAATCCATTTGAGAGCAATGATCATTGCGCATTCAGGTGGTGGTACTAATTCCCATACATCAAGACGATCAAACTCATGGATTTCTTCTTGCATTGCGGTGAACCAAGACACCTTCGTAAGGGCATCCTTGAAGTCTTTGGGCTCGATTTTGGATAAAACTGAGTTGAAGAAACACCACAAGGCATCAGAGGCAAGTTGTTTTCTGGTGGACACAGGTCGTGAGGGGTTTCCTATGATGTTGTCAATAGGGTGATCATTTGTCCATTTTCTGAGATGTTCATGAGGTTGAGGATAGTGAACTGATATAACATTGTTTGAATCTTCTGAGGAAGATGCTTCGTTGGAGGATTCAGGTGCAAAAACATTTTCAAATGGTTCTTCCTCAGGTGGTGCAAAAGGATTGACTTCCCATGTGTTATCAGATGTAACTCCTTGGTATTCAGAAGACGATTGTATATTTGATTCATTATGAGTGTTGCTACATTCTGGTGCATCCTGATCAAGAGAGATGGAGACAGATGGACCATTTGTATCATGAGGTGCATTCACAGCCATAATATTAGGTTCAACCGCCGGCTGTACCGGTTCATGAGGTGGCTGTGACTCGAAGTACTCATCAAACATAGGATCAAATAACTTTTTCAATTCTTCACTCGAGGGAGGAACATAAGGAGTGACATGGCTGGAGTTCTGTACAAGCCCCGAACTTATTGGTCTAGGAGATAAAAGGTTATGTGATGGTTAAGACCTGGTGTGTCCTGAAGCCGTATGCTCTGTCAGCTCATCAAACGTGACATGGATTGTTTCCATGATTTGTCGAGTTCTTTTGTTGTAGATTCGGTACCCTTTTTGATCTGGCACATATCCGACGAATACCCCAATATCAGCCTTAGCTTTAAGCTTCCCTAAGTCTTCACTATCGTTAGTTGGGTAGCACAGGGCACCAAACACTCGAAGAAAAAAGAGATCAGGCTTTTTGAGATGCACTAGCTCATAAGGTGTCTTGTTGTGAAGAGGACGAATCAAAGATCGATTTTGAGTATAACATGCAGTAGCAATAGCTTCAGCCCATAGAAACATTGGTGTCATTGAGAATATCAGCATAGTGCGGGCAGCTTCAACTAGAGTACGATTCCGTCTTTCAACGACTCCATTTTGTTGAGGAGTTTGAGGAATACTCTTCTGATGACTTATGCCGATACTTTCATAGAATTGTGTGAGTTGTTGATTAACAAACTCAGTTCCATTGTCAGTGCGAATGATTCTAACAGTTTTGTTGAGCCTTACTTGCAACTGCTTGATGATTTTGATAATGATATCGGGAGTTTCATCCTTGGATCTTTAAAATTTCACCCATGTGAATCGTGAATAATCATCCACAATAACAAGAACATATCTTCTCCCATTGAAGCTTTGCACTCTCATGGGTCCGCATAGATCCATGTGAAGGGTATGGAGTACTTCAGTGTTGGAGTTGATGGGTTTTGGTTTATGAGTTTGTTTCTTGCTTTTACCCAATTGACATGATGAGCAGAGATTATCTTTTTCATACTTCAATCTAGGCATGCCTCAAACAAGATCTTTACGAGAAAGTTCATTTATGGTGCCGAAGTTCAAGTGGTTCAAACGACGGTGCCATAACCACGATTTGCTCTTTGAGGGCTTAGAAAGTAAGCAAATGGGAGAGGACCGCATCATGTCTTCAATAGAGATGGTATACAAATTTGTACCACGACTTCCCTTAAGGAGATCAACTCCATCCAATTCTCTAATGAAACATGTGTTTTTTCTGAAAGCCACTTCGAGATCAGAATCACAGAATTGTCCAACAGAGAATAAGTTGTGCCCCAGTCCTTCCACATAGTAAACTCTTGAAATCACACTATCACCAAACACATAATCACCATACCCCATAATAGCTCCAAAGTGGTCGTTTCCGAATCTAACTGTCCCGATAAACTTTTTCACGAAATTTCTGAGCCGAGAGCGATCCCCAGTCATATGTTTTGAGCAGCCTGAGTCCAAATACCACAGGACAATTTGTATGACGTGCATTTGAAACCAGACAGATATGGATAACTGAAAAACATGGATCCCCAAATGTGATTGGGATCCAATAGGTTAGCACACGCATACTTAAGAGATACAGGATCAGTATTTTTATTGGTTCTCACAGATGAACCGATGCCAGTGGAAGCAGCTGTCTTACTATCAAGGAATTGGGTCATTAAAGGGAATTTTCTACCAGTAGCCTTCCATCTCTTAACCTCTAAAGACTTAGGGTCGGGCATGTAAGTCAATGGGCACTGGTTTCCTAGGCTGAATTTTCTTCCAGTAGGTTTCCACTGATATCCTACTGTGTTAAAAACTTTTCCTGTAGCTTTCCAAGTATTGTTTTCCAGTTTGTGTGTCTTAGCAAATTTAACTGGGGATTTATAAGAGGATTTCAAAAAAGACACAACACATTCATCATGATTACCAGAAAGTAAACAATGGTTATAAGTCTTACAAGTAGCATTAGAATTCGAATTAATTACAGTGCGCTTAAAGCCAATACTAGAATCAACACGATTCTTTTCATTCAAATCAATCTTATTGTTCCTAAGGTAGTCTTCTACTTTCTTCCCTTGATCACTCTTAGCAGGCGAAGTCCTATCATTCCTTATTGATGCGTGGGAATTGCACCAGGCTTTACCTCTCGAGGGATCTCGAGAAGCTTACAACCCCCACCAGGTAGTGTACCTGATCGTTGTAGTATAGTATAGTGACAAGTACCGGGGGATTGATCGTTCAACTTAGGAATAGTGTCGCTAGGATTAGAAAACCTAAGAACTAGGTCTAGAGGTGAGGGATGATTCTTTTTGTATTTTTTTATATTTTAGAAAAGCAAATAAAAATCTCGGTTTTTGAAGGAGTGGGCGGAATTAGTTGCTAATTAACTAACCCAATAACTACCGATGCAATTAAAATAAAATAACAAAAAATGAAAATAAACTAATTCAACTAGTGGTTTGACCAATATATTGGAGAATTGTGTTTACTTAGATTTCACTACTCCCTAGATATCTTTTACAGGTTAATTACTTGTTACAGTTGCGTGGATGACGGATTGTATTCCTTAATACCATTCATGGGGTGGCGTACTTACTACCCCAATCCTATAAGCTCCTACTTCACTCCTATGTCGAGCCGGCTAAGAAGCTCCTAACATGGGATCACTAGAATTCGCTCATGCATTAAATACAATCATAAAAACCTAGTACACATCGGTTCATGTTTCTTAAGACGTTCAAGCAAGTTACACAATGGAGATCTGCCAGTTTTCTTAAGCCTAACATTGAAATCATTCATCGATCACAACTATAAACAAGCAATCAACCTATAATCAACATTTAGGTTTCATTACATCTAAGCAAACACATGAAAGATCTAGTCTAGCATGTTAAAATCAAGACAAGCATAAGATATATTCAAACAACACATAGACATATTGAATGAATTGAAAGAAGACTTATCTTAATTGAACATGAAAGGTTTCAAGGGGTGAAAACCCTTGAAAATACTATTACAAACGACCTAGGGTTTATTAGGTTCGACCCTAGTATTCTCCACACAAGTTCCTCTCTTAATGAATGAAAAATGGAAAAGTATATATAGATTTTGTGAGGTGACGGCGTCAAGAGTAAATTTCTGACGCCGTCATCTCGCCGCCAATAAAGTTCTCGGACTGCCTAAATCTGGGTCTGACGCCGTCATGTGTAATTCTGCTCCAGGCCATCATCAAAATAACTCTTGACGCCCTACTTCTGACGCCGTCAGGTTTTCTCTGGGTCATCATGCATTTTGCTCTTGAAGCCGTCATATTTTCCTTCTTGACGCCGTCAGGTACTGTTCCCAGCATGGAAAATTAAGTCTTTGCCGTTTTCTTCACTTTTATGCTCCAAAAACGTCCAAAATGCTTCCTTTTCCAGAATTTACTCCCAAAGTACCTAAAATCACAAAAGGAACGATTTAGGGCAATATTTGATCAAATAAATTCAATTTTGGGCTTAAATGACCCCCTAAAAATGATTCATTTTTCGCCTCATCATATACCCTTACACTTGAGATTTGCTTGTCCTCAAGCAAATGCGCTTTTATTCTAATCAAAATACAAGTTAGGGGTCATTTAACACTAATATAAAAGTAATTACAACAAATAATCGTTCCACTAAAGACCAAAGATAAGCACGGAGGTCATACACTAGCAACTCACAAATAGTGTTTAGATACTCACATCTCTCGAGTGTAATAAAGTAATATCACAATATGGAAATGGAAAACATCTCTCACTACCTGTCATAGCAAAATAGATTACCATAGGCTTGGGAAAGGATCAAACCTCCATCACATGGCGTAAGCACCTAGGATAAACTATCAAAGAGGTCTTTTTAAAGGGTTGTAACGTTAGGTGTAGGGATATGAAATACACGGTTTTGTTAGATATAGGCAATCTTTACTGGTGGCGAGTTAATAATCTTGGTTAATTACATGTACAATATGGCGTTGCTAAGCCAAGACTAGACTCGACTTAAGCTAATAAATGAAAAATAACAAAAATATAAAATAAACATAGAATGAAACGGGATGGTAGTCCGTATGTTTTTTTTTTTCTTTTCTTTTTCTATTTTTTTTAATTTTACTTTATTTTTTCGATTTTTTTTTTATTATTTTTTTATTATTTTTTTTTTGCATACACTCTTACCCTACCATCCAAAATAATACATCATAGGGAATGAAAATTCCCCTTACACTTGAATTTTTACATACTTTACAATAAACTAATCTAATGACTCGAATTAAGAAAATCAAAACACTTGGAGTACTTTTAAGATTAACGTACATATGGGGGTAATAATATGATGTTCTTCCCCATTACTCCATAAATAAATACTTTACCCATGAGTCCCAATCGTCCCAAAACAATATGTACAAGGATATGACTCGACTTAGCAACCATGTAATCAATTAGATAATTAACTAAGGGTTTAAACAAATAACAATAATGCACTAAAGATGAGTGCATACACGGAAGGCTTAGGCGATTTGGTTGTACATTTAAGTGGGGTGTAACGAATTCTTCCTTTAAGTAAGATGCTTAAAGTTAGAAACGAAAAGATAGGCTCGAAGGGGTGTACTAGGGGTTTCGTGTACTAAAAATGAGTACAACGCTAATGGTTTGGGAAAAATTAATTGACTCAAGTAATATGACTTAAATGGTCAAGTAATTATGATATGGGTTTAACACAAGGGTGATCCTAATGCCTCTTATCATGTAGTAAATCCTACTACACGAATGTAGTCTCACTAGCGGTCTCAGGATGCATCACTAACGCAAGTTCTAGAATCTAAATGCTACCGGTGCACTCATAAGCACTAATAGTACATGCTTTTCCTATCAAATCTAAAGCCGAACCTCACATATTTGGGTGTAAAATTTTTCTGAATGGTACGGTTTTGTGCTAGTCGTACAATCTCCTATCCATGAGACGCTTGCTATGGCTAAAGTTTCACTCCTAAATGTTGTAAAAAAATTTTAAATTTGGCGCTAAAATTACACTAACAAGTATTTCTCATAGTTTTATTACACATCTACCATCAAACAAGTAAACTCAAGCGAAAGTGTATCTGTAAGGTATCATCATTTTACCCTCCCCTTACACTTAGGATGAACATTGTCCCCAATGTTCAAGTAAAGAATGTAAAAGTAAAATAGGTAAAAAGAATGAAATCAAATACTCCCCTGATTCGCTCGGTATGGATAATATGGTAATCAGGTTAGATCTTCCTCCAAGAAAATGAACAATCAAAGCTTCCCTTCCCGAATATAAATCATCTTCATGTCATATATAACCTGTTAAACTTGAGAAAACAGACAAGGCAACCTCGCGTAAAATCGGCGGCAATCTATATATGCTAACAAATCCTAGAAAACAAAATAAGATATAATGCTTGTGGAATGATGTTTGCAGATTTCCTGGAGATTATAAAACTAAAGATTCAACAAAAACTTTAAGACTCCGTTAGAAAAACAAAACTGGTAAAATTTCCAGAATTTTACACGTGATGTCATCAGGAATTTCTTCCTGACGCCGTCAGAAATGACCTGCAGAAATTCTTATGTTAAGTTTTCGAAAAATTTCTGGAAAAACTTTGTCCTACTTCCTGGAAAATCCTACAAAACATCATTATGACTCGATACAAGCATTTGACTCTAACAAATATGAATATACATGTTCACTTAATATTGTGGAGAATCATGATCGAGTTTGTTTCTTAAAAACATATTTGGGGTTTCCCCTTACACTTGTCTTTTGCGAAATACCTTTGGATGAAGTTAAGACTAAGCCAAACGACAAAATGAAGTATTTTCACCATTTTAGTTTTGAAACATGATCTGCCAACAATAAAAATAAAGCATGCATACGGAAACAAATAACAATCAAACAAAATAAAAAATAAAAATCACACAAAGCATGGGTTGCCTCCCAAGAAGCGCTTGTTTTTGTTCGAGTCACGAGCCTGACTCTACCCTTATTTAACGGAAATAGGGGAGGTTTTCCCTACACTTTGAATTAAGTGCGGGTGGAAGTAGCGATACACACCCTTAGGGTGAAAATATGCCACGTGAGGAAAGAGTGGTTGATGAATTATGTGCTCAAAGGGGTGTGCTCCTATCATCGTTACCATACCAAATTCAATCGGGTTAATGGGTGGATTAAGATTTTCTCCTAGAAAGGGATCATTTTCTATCAACTTCAAGAGACTACTAGTTGGGGATCCATCTTGACCTAATAAACCCGGTTTAAACCCATAATGTTTCTTGTGATCAATCATAAATGGGTGATGTAAGCATGTAAGGTCATTTTCCACTCCTATATTGGCTTCCTCTCTACAAGGCTTAGAGTCCACTACCTTTATCCCAAGACTACCCGGACTATATGGTTTTATGGGTGGATCGGAACCTATTTCAATTCCTAAATTTTCATCCAAGGATGAAAGATTAGGTAACGGTTTTGGTTGAGGCTCCGGTTCATCAAAACTAGGAACTTCCCTAGAACTAAGAGTAAGGTTATCATTATAAGTATTCAAACCTATATCCTCTAGTTGTGTTTGGTTCAAAGGTTCTACCTCAATTGGGATTTCTAAAGTCTTTTCTACTTCATCCGAATAAGTCACGGGCGGTGTGTGTGCCTCAAATGATGGCAGGACTTGTGGGGTACTCAGTGAGCTTATGTTATTTACTTCATCATTCCCTATGTCACGATCACCTATATCCTCAACATGTGTTTCATTATAATCTAACCCTAACATTTTCCCAAGTATCTCACGTGCTTCTCTAGGCATCTCAACTTCTATATCTGAATCATAAGGATCATCCTCAATATTCTGACTGCTATATACAAATTGCCCAAAAGATTCATCATGTGTTTCTTGAGATTCATCATCATCGATCATAAAATCTAGGTCTTTTTTATCAATGTGATCATGTTCGGCTACATCCTCCATCACATCAAGGTCACCTATGGGTTCATCCTGTATTATGGTGGTGCCTAACCATGACATGCATCTAGGTGGCTCATACGAAACTATCCTAGGTGAAGGTTCATATGGTGCATATGTTTCACTAAGTGAGGCATTTTGAGGGGTTGATGGAGCTCCTAAGGTGAATTCTTTAAAAGTCTTATGCACTTGGTCTCTTTTCTCAAGGTACTCAATAAAATCAATATAAGATCCTGTCCTCCTCATTTCATTCGTCCATCTTGATATATCCAAACTAGTGTAATTATACTTTTTCTGGTAAAACTCTAGTGTCGGACTTGGTGGATTCGCGTTCTCCATAATGGCAAACGGAATAGTCAATGAACTTAATTTACTAACAAAGGCACAAAGAAAAAGATAGACTAAAGAAAACCTAAAAATAAAAATAAAATCTTACTAGAAAGGAATCTAGCAAGTAGACCTAATAAAAAGAAATCCTAACCTAGACAATAATTATTCCCCGGCAGCGGCGCCAAAAACTTGATGCGTGGGAATTGCACCAGGCTTTACCTCTCGAGGGATCTCGAGAAGCTTACAACCCCCACCAGGCAGTGTACCTGATCGTTATAGTATAGTATAGTGACAAGTACCACGGATTGATCGTTCAACTTAGGAATAATGTCGCTAGGATTAGAAAACCTAAGAACTAGGTCTAGAGGTGAGGGATGATTCTTTTTGTATTTTTTTATATTTTAGAAAAGCAAATAAAAATCTCGGTTTTTGAAGGAGTGGGCGGAATTAGTTGCTAATTAACTAACCCAATAACTACCGATGCAATTAAAATAAAATAACAAAAAATGAAAATAAACTAATTTAACTAGCGGTGTGAGCAATATATGGGAGAATTGTGTTTACTTAGATTTCACTACTCCCTAGATATCTTTTACAGGTTAATTACTTGTTACAGTTGCGTGGATGACGGATTGTATTCCTTAATACCATTCATGGGGTGGCGTACTTACTTCCCCAATCCTATAAGCTCCTACTTCACTCCTATGTCGAGCCGGCTAAGAAGCTCCTAATATGGGATCACTAGAATTCGCTCATGCATTAAATACAATCATAAAAACCTAGTACACATCGGTTCATGTTTCTTAAGACGTTCAAGCAAGTTACACAATGGAGATCTGCCAGTTTTCTTAAGCCTAACATTGAAATCATTCATCCATTACAACTATAAACAAGCAATCAACCTATAATCAACATCTAGGTTTCATTACATCTAAGCAAACACATGAAAGATCGAGCCTAGCATGTTAAAATCAAGACAAGCATAAGATATATTCAAACAACACATAGACATATTGAATGAATTGAAAGAAGACTTATCTTAATTGAACATGAAAGGTTTCAAGGGGTGAAAACCCTTGAAAATACTGTTACAAACGACCTAGGGTTTATTATTTTCGACCCTATTATTCTCCACACAAGTTCCTCTCTTAATGAATGAAAAATAGAAAAGTATATATAGATTTTGTGAGGTGACGGCGTCAAGAGTAAATTTCTGACGCCGTCATCTCGCCGCCAATAAAGTTCTCGGATTGCCTAGATCTGGGTCTGACGCCGTCATGTGTAATTCTGCTCCAAGCCGTCATCAAAATAACTCTTGATGCCCTACTTCTTACGCCGTCAGGTTTTCTCTGGGTCGTCATGCATTTTGCTCTTGACTCCGTCATATTTTCCTTCTTGACGCCGTCAGGTAGTGTTCCCAGCATAGAAAATTAAGTCTTTGCCGTTTTCTTCACTTTTATGCTCCAAAAACGTCCAAAATGCTTCCTTTTCCAGAATTTACTCCCAAAGTACCTAAAATCACAAAAGAAACGATTTAGGGCAATATTTGATCAAATAAATTCAATTACGGGCTTAAATGACCCCCTAAAAATGGTTCATTTTTCGCCTCATCACTTGTATTGTCTTTAGGCTTTGACCCGCTAGCTTTAGTGACATTGATTACTTCTGTAGAATTGACGATGGGAACATTAGATTGTTGCGCAGTTGTTTGGTTTCTAGGTGGTAATGTGCTATGAACAGAACTAGCCAAAGGTTTATCAAAAGTAACATGCTTCTTCAAGTTCCTAGATGAGGATGTGCCATTTTTATCACGCATGTTGGAAATCTTGGGACATGTACTTGTGGCATATTCTAACAACTCTTGTGACTGCTTGATGAGATAGCAAACATCCGATAGGGAGTTATCAGATGGTCTCACCATTCTATCTTCTTCAATGGTTTCACGGGTCATGTCCAGGCAGTTCTTAAGATGTCTAAGGTAATCACTATGGACTAGCTCATTGTTCTTAAGGGGAAGAGGAATAAAAACAGCCTCACATGCATATCTATTACATTTACAAACCACATAATTGATATTGTCACTTTCATTGATCGGCATTTTCCCTTTCACCTTTGTCTTTAGATTCTCAATTTCATTAAGCAAAGAGGTTATCTTTTCTTTGGTTTTATCACGAGTGATCTTGATAGAATCATATAACTCTTTGTAATGTTGTTTGACTTTAAACTTTTCAGCTTGAAAACAATCATTTTCATGTTTAAGTAAGTTGATTGTGTTTTGAAGTTGAAAGTTATGAGAATCTGCAGACATTGGTTTATGGGTGTCGATCACAGCATTCATGGGAGACTTCAATTGGGCAATTTGAGCCCTCAATAACCAGATCGTGTTCGTGTGAGCTTGAATTTTTTTATCTCTTTTTGTTAATTCAAAATATACATCAAATTCCAGAGCATCAGAAGATGTCTTTGCCTTTGATATTTTCATTTTTTCTTCTAAATGTTGATATTTTAATTGTAAGTTAAGATTATCAACTTTTAGTTTAGAAAGATGCTTGACCATGTTGTCATGATCATCATTTTGAATTTTTTCAAGCAATTTCAAATTCTCCCCCTCAAGCTCAACAACACGATTGTGAAGGTTATTTAAAGCAATAGACATTTCATGAAATTGACAAGCATTAAATGAAGAATCCGTAGCAGTATAGAACACATCTTGTGTAATACATTTAGCAATCAAGTTGTCATTCATGATGAGAATATTTTTCCTGGCAATTTCACTATGCTGAAGATCTATTGCTTTTTGTTTACAGTTGTTTTCCATATTTTTAAACACTTCTTTCATTTCCTTTAGCTCAACATCAAGGGATTGTCGTAAACCCTCAAAGTGTTCTTTGATTAGTTTAAAAAATGGGATGACTTCAGTTAAGTAACACTCTTTGGTTAGCTCAAATCCCCGTTCACCCTCAGTGATTCCCGTTGGTGTGATTCTCTTTTTGCATGTTTTATCAAAATCAGTGAACATTTGACAAAGGACATATATGCTAATAAGAGTTTTGCATTGCGTGAGAAGTGACAACTGAACTAAGTGCATTGGTGTATTGGGAGGATACACCGTAGGGGCAACTAACTTTTGGGATGTCTTGGCCTTAATTTCCTCAGCTTTCATTTTCTCAACGTCTAAAGGCCAAAATACCTGTTCTGGTGTTAACTTAGTTTGAGGTGCAAAAACAGTCACTCGGTTTTGTTCATAATAATCATGGGGCTTAACAATGACTCGGTGTTTAATGCACTTTGGATCCTTCATTTTTTTTTATCAAATCTCTCTCTATCGGCATAATCAAGTTCATCTAATTCTTTATCGGACCAACTATTTGGTGGTTCATGATTGGGAGTAAGCATAACCTTAGCATCATAGAGGGCAGGTTGAGAGGCTCTAACGCTCTTAAGGAAGTTTGTTTTAGGCAATCCTAAATCCTTATCACTATGCTTATCCCATAGTTTAATGTGCTTTTCCATCATTTGAGCTGTTTGACATGTTTGGCCTTGAACATACAACTTGTTTTCAAGTTTGTTTTTCAACTGCTTAAGGATGGAAAATTCATTTAATAGTTTCTTTTCCTTTTCTTGAAATTCACGTTTTAGGAGATTTAAACTATCCTGAATTTCCTGTTTTTCCTTAAAAGCACGATCAAGTTGATTTTGAAAAAATTTAATCTCTTGTTTAAAGGCCATTTCCTTTAAATTTAGTTCAGTGATGTAAGCATGCATTTGCCATTCCATTTTTTGTTCACGTTCGGTTAGCTCAAATTTTGCACGTTGTTCATAGAACCTTACTTGATCGTTAAGAGTATTTATCCTAGTGGTTAGGGTGTCATCAGGTGCAACAGCAGTGTACTCATCCAATTCACACATATCGACATCAACAGAGGATATATTACTTGATACAACAGACTCAACGTTGTGTTTTACATATTGTTCATATGGGACAATATTGCTATTACCCAAATTTGCAATATCTAATTCAACAACGTCTGTTTGTTGTACTTCGTTATATATCGTTTGTTCATGCATCACATCATTATCACACGCAACAGAAGACTTTCCACAAGATACGTCAGAATTACTGTCGTGATCCGAATGTTGCTCAGTTGGGAACACATTAATGGTTTCCAATTCAGCCTCATTCGATTCACTAACATTATTTTGTCGTATATCGTTGAAGGTCTTTTGTTCATCATTGTCAGCACATTTATCATATAATTTTAGTACCTCAGATATGATGGATGATTTGGATCAACCAGATTGTTGTGTAGGAGAGACAACAGATGATAGATTAGCCATGAAGATTGTCTGAGCAGTGGGTTCGTCATCAACATCTGAGTCAAAAGCATCACAATCTTCTGCTTGGAAGATGTTTGGATCATTAAGAGCTAAATCCTGAACTAGTTGTTCATCCACAACATCACCGAATGTCTTTCCATTATCCCCAGCAATAAATGCCAATTCCTCTTCATTAAGCACAACTCCATTCTCTTGAGCTTGCATGAGCAACATTTTGTCCTTGAAGTAATCTGAGTTTTGAGGACGTTTTGGTAGAGTACAGTTTCTGGCGATGTGACTTAAACCCCCACAGTTGTAACATTTTTTTTGCCTTCCTTGTCCCTAATTCACATTACCAACTCTGTTCTGAAAGTTACCCCGCACAACATTCCTTTGATTCACATTCTGTCTTCCCTGAACGTTTTGCACCATTACTTTTCCGTCTTCCACAATGGCCTGATTACGTGGATTGGAGGAAGTTCTGAGTTGATTGTTGGAAGATCGGAGTGCAACCCTGAAATGTTGAACCAGTAGAGACACTTGATTGGAAAGATTGTCAATCATCTTGTCAGTATGAGAGTATCCTGAATCGAGTTGAGTATTCATGGCAGCTGATGACTGTAGAGATGGGTGATCCATTGATGACACAGGTTGAGTGGTTGGCACCATACTAGTCATGAAAGCAAGTGAGTCATTGGTGACAGTTGGATTGAGCTTCTCTTTTAATTGACGATCATATGCAACATGCTTCTCATGTTGTTGTAGATAAGCAAACAATTTTTCATAGTTCGTATTTCTCAATCCTTTGTTGAGCTTGACAGCTGTGACAAAACGATCCCACTTAGGTGACATGTTGTTCACAAACTTAGAGTTGAGTTGAATATTGGGCATTGTCATTCTGGTCATTCTCATGTCATTAACCAGCTTGTGAAATCTGACATAGTAGTCGGTAATGTTTTCGCCAGGATTCATTTTGAAATGCTCAAACTCATCATACAATTGAGATTCACGGTCTTCTTTGGTCAGCTCCGATCCGGACAGAAGCATTTTGACATTGTCCCACACAGCTTTGGCTTCAGTGTTGAAGTTGATAAGCTTGTACACATCTTTGGGTAACCCTTGTATCACGATGTTGGAGGCTCGAATGTCAGCATCATAGCGCTTCTTTTCAACATCAGTGAGATCATTGTAAGTGCGTGGTCTATCAATTCCCTGGATGACAGAACCATCCTCAACCATGGAGATAGCATCTCTGGTTGTACCCATCTGCATAGGACCTTCATCGATAGATCGCAGAATGTTCTCACCATTTTCTTTACCCAAGCAATACAATCTGATTCTTTGTGCCCATGATTCATAATCTGTCCTGTCTAGCATCGTAGGTCGGGTGTCGGACCCAGCAGCTTGAATGTCATCTGAGACTGTCGACATCTCAAAGTCTTCAAACGGGATTTTACAGCTTTTGTGACTTAAACCGAGAAATGATTCTTTCTAGGGATTTTACTAAAGTCAACAAAAGAAACCGAAAGATATATTTAGCAGATTAAACAAATAGAGAGATACCAGATGAGTCACAGTTTGCATCAAGTGTTAAGTTGTGACAAGTTAAGTTGCAATATATCCAATTGAGATTAATCAAGTCGTATGGATTAACTCACAACGTCAGATCACAATTAGATTAATTGAAACGACTAAAGTTACAACAATTCCCGAATTGCGAAATGATTAACCTATCACATGAATCTCATCACTTAGTAAATTGCCAAACAATTTGAGATAGTCGCAACCTAAAATACCAAACCGCAACATAGAAGTTAGCCGCAACAAGATGCACAAATCGCAGGAGGAGTTAAACGCAAGGTGAGCAAATCGCAAGGAAAGTTAACCGCATGATAGGTAACCACAAGGGGAGGTAATCACAAGGTGAGTTAACCACAAGGTGAGATAACCGCAAGGAGTAACCAACCGCAGAGTAAACAAACCACAAGGTGAGTTACACGCAAGGCACTAACCATAGCAAGAAGCAAACCACAAAAACTAAAACGCAGACCACCTAACCGCAGGAGCTAGTCGCAGTCTACAATAGTCCAAATCTGTCACTTTCCTAGCGATTTGTCTGTTTTCCCAAAATAGTAATCGCAGACAAACTAAGCATAAACTCCAGAAGCAAATCGCAGCTATGAAATAAGGCAGTGGAGCTAACCGCAGATAAGAAAAACTACTCAAAACCAATCCAAACTTCAAATAAACGTATGATATAGTATAACAAGCTGAAACACAATGTTATACTATCACCAAGGATCATAAAAGTACATCTCTAACACGTCTAATAACACTAGAAAAATCAAACCAAGATGTTTTCAAGAAAAAACTTCAAACTCACAAAACCACACAAAACCACATCAAATAAGATTCACCAAGGCCCTAAGATGAAACCATGGCTCTTGATACCAATTGTAGGATAAACATCAAGTCACAAACATGAATTCAATGGTGGTTGTGAGTCGTTGGTATGGAAGGGAAAGAAAAAAATATGGGAACCTTGTGAGGATGAGAGAAAACTTTGAATATTAGATTGATATTGTGAGAAGGTCCAACCCTCTCCACAAGTGGAGAGGGGTATTTATAGTGAACTACAAAGAAAGATAAAAACGCCCACACCCGGGCTGTGGATCAGGCATACAGTGGGTAAAACCCGTCCTTCTTCCACGATGTTACTTAGACTAATTCTAACTAATAACTAAACTAACTACGAGCTAACTTAATGCTATTACAATAATTAGGTGACCGAGACTTTTACAGGAATATTTGTATTCCTAACATTACATGTTTTGTTAAAGTCTAAGGGCTAGTTATATAACAAGTAGAAAGTCATGTGAAGCCCTAGACTAGTACTATAAATAGACATGTAACCCTCCAAGGAGGGTGTTGGTTCACAAGGAATAAGAAACTTTCTCTTATTTTCCTCTCTAGTTCTCTCTCTCTCTCTAAAACATATCTTTCTCTCTCTAAACATATCTCATATGTGTGAAATGATGTAAAACTTGGGACCAAACAATTGTTTTTTTTTTTTTTTTTTTTTTTTTTTTAGAGAGAGAGAAAGAGAAGGGATGACTAGGTGTTTTATTGAATAATGAAAATGTAAAGGCTAAACACTAAGCATCACCCCTCTATGGAAGTATGGAGGGGTATATATAGGCCTCCGAACACATAAGTATGTCCTAATTACAACTCTAGTCCTTGTGTTTGATCCTAATAGAATAACTAATGTAATACCGAATATGTTGTCACATTTTCGTGTTAGGATGATTCCTAACAATCTTCCCCCAATGTGGCAATATATGGGATTACTTACAACATTTCCTACAAGTACAAATATAAATCAAGAAAGGTTTTCATAAGCTCTTCAAATGCTGAGGATGTCTACAGTTGACGCTCTTAGTCTCCATCTTGTACCTCGACTTGAGAACTTTATCTTCACTTGTAGAAAATGATGTAATATGCATGAAATGGATTAACATACCCCCAATTCATGCTGCATGTATTTAGCAGCTTCTCCATCCACTTCTTTTTGGCAAAGTTTCTGAATCAGCTTCCCCCCAAACTGACAACCGTCTTCAGCAGATTCGAAACTTTGATGTAGTCAACATGTCTTTTAACTTTTAAAGTTTTAAGTACGCAGCGAAATTTGTAGATAACATCGTAGACCACACCAAGCAAATCTGAGTAGTTACTTAATCACAGTTATACTCTACGTGGAAGCTCATTTCGGGGGTAACATGCAAGAAATTAGCAAGATCTTCTCACATATGTAGGCTACTTCACAGTTCACAATCCGCGAGAGTTGAAACGATTACGCCAGAATCACAAAACTGAACCACTGATCATCTCTGCGGATGTTCTCCGGTAGTAATAAAATTGTAAGCTCGATCACGCGAGTCTATTATGCGTCCCTGATGTGCACATTTCTTCCCCCTAATTGCAGATCCTCATGGAAAATGAGTGTTTTTGCCAAGAAATCAAGAAAAGTCAAAGAAGCAAAAGAACACCCACTCTCTCTTCCCCCACGATGTCTTCACGAAATCGGAAGCATACACACTATGTTTACGATGGAAACGGAGGCAGCGTAACCCTGTATGTCCAATCAACCGATTATGTGTGAAGTATCATAAATAGCCCGTGAGAATCAACTGTTGATAAACATCTCTACTCTTTTATACTCCTCTCAACTAACTCTTTACCGACCCCATATCATTCTAACGGCTTTTTGTAGTGACTACTGATGGAGAAAACTCAATATGATGAACTTGAGACTGAAGTAAAATAACCCAAACTTGTGACTTAAACTTGCACTATTGTCTGACTAAGAACCAATACTGAGAATTTCAATAAAGGTAGAATCATATACCCATCCAACCAACCTTAATTGTATATGAATTTCTCTCGAATTATCCACATCTTATGGTGACACTTGAGCACTACAACGTAACTCCTTTAAAGTGATAGCTATACTCTGTGAGCACTGCAACGTAACTCCTTACATCAGGTATAACTAGACAACTCAAGTCTTGGTCATTTATACAGATAAAAGCTCGAACAAGGATCTCGAAGAATCATGCATCCAACCAACCCCGATATCTTCAGATACTAAGTACACGCACCCGTGAAATCCCACTTCAACCTCAAATAAATAATAAAGAATTATCGCCGTAGTCACATCTTACGGTTAAATGCCCAAACACTAGCCTTTTGACGGTTTAATGTGAACTTTGATAATGGTTTATCCCGATCTTGTCAAAAATGTATCCCCGTGAAAATTTGTGAGACCAAAATACCACTCAATATACCATTATGAAAATTGTATCCAATATATTTGTATTACAAATTCGGATAACAGTTTTTTCTTAATAAGTCCAGAATTATGTTTGGAAAATTGCAGCCCAATCAAATAATAGCCCAATCCGGATCAATACCACAACAGTTATAAAGCCTGGTCCAATATCTAACCTAAACGCACCCTAATAAGTAGCATATTATTATCAGTCACACAACCCTAAACACACTTTTCATCCGCCTCCCAAATAACTCTTCTCTCTTATCAAACATTTCTCATCTCAATCAAAACATTAACTAATCACATCTTCATCATTAATCATAGTCGAATATAACAAATCGAACAACAAATAACCTGAAAAGGTTTAATCTCTGCATTAATCCAAGAAATAAACTTCTTAAAGTTGTTCTCTTGTTGCTGTGAAGACTGAGCACCACGAACCTTTGATGTATTTTGACTTCAAGATCTCTCAACGAGGTCTCAGGTAGGGTGCATGATGTTGTGTTTTGGTTTTATTTTAACCGAACATAAAGAATGATAATAACATTCTTGTTGTTGTCTAATCTTTAATCTTTCGGATATCTAAAGAAGCTATGCTTAAACAAAATCAGTGATGAATGATTTTTCGTGTATTAGACCTATTGTGGTTGTGATATTTCTTTGACTAACACGAAAAAATTCTGAGATCATTTAGTTTGTTTTTCTTTTCTGTTCGATTTGTATGGAAGTGATGGTGAGTAGATTGAGGAGAACGGGATAGGTAGATATGGATTTGTTATTGGTTTGAGATTTGAAGTTTAGATTAGTTGATGGTTCCTGGTCTTCAGCTTCTAAGCTCCTTCTTTTTCTTGTTTTGTTTTAACTGTTGTAGACCAGTGAAGATTAGATCTGAGGTCAAACGAGTGAGTCCTTAACTCGATAAGGTTGCTTACTCGATAAGATTAAATTAACTATGTATAGTTTGGCCTAGGAGGTAGACAGTAGAACACCTTACTCGATAACGATAAGGTATATTAGCTTAGTCGCTAATCTGGCTAACTCGCCAATGTTACTCGATACAACACTTACTAGATGCCAACAACCCTTACGAGATAAATAGCAGCTTTACTCGATATATCTGAAACTTATGCTAACCTTACTCGATAATAATACTCCTTACTCGATGGTCTTTAAAAATTCCCAGAAAAACCCAGATTTCTGACTAGTTAAGGTTGTCGTTATGACTGATTTGACCACAAATTACACCAGATTTGACAGGACCATAATAAACTACTTAAAACTGACTTAAATCTATTAAAACCAAAACATAACATAAAAAATAATAAAGCTTGTTGTAACAGATTTAAAATAGACGCTTTTTGACAAGATTCGACAACAAAAATCAACCAATAATGAAACGAGGCTCTGATGCCACTTGTAGGACCGTATATTTGGTTGATTTTGGTAATTCGAGAGGTCGAGGGTTATGAAACCAAAGAGTAGCCATTGTAGTGAGAGAAAGTATAGAGAGAGAAGGGATGACTAAGTGTTTTATTGAATAATAAAAATGTAAAGACTAAACACTAAGCATCACCCCTCCATGGAAGTATGGAGGGGCATATATAGGCCTCCAAACACATAAGTATATCCTAATTACAACTCTAGTCCTTGTGTTTGAGCCTAATAGAATAACTAATGTAATACCAAATATGTTGTCACATTTTCGTGTTAGGATGATTCCTAACAATTATGTTGAAACTTGTAAACTTTCGGATGAACTTGCGATCTTCTTGCTACAAAAGAATCTCACAAATATGAAATGTTACTGAGCTAGATGAATGAAATGAGAGTGTATATACAAATATATGATTGTAAGTTATAAAGAAAAGCTTGGATGTGGCTTGCTATTTATAGGCCAAATGCCTCAGCATGCCACGGATACGGCGGAACCCTTTTTAGGGTTCCATCCGTTGTCTCCAAAGGTTCCGCCAGACCTGACAGAAAATCTTCACAAATCTAACCAAAATATTCACAAGATCTTTCAAAGTCAAGTTTGAGATTCTAGTGTGTAAATCTAACAAAATATATGGCATATCTTACAAAGATTTTTGGAAAGATTTGGATGATTCAATGCATGATGTAAATTAATATTTATACTTTTAGATTATTATGAAAATGAAAGTAAACTTGTAAAAATATTTATGTAGCAACTTAAAGTAATGTTTGTATGAAGTATTTAGTAAGTAATTTGAGTTACTAAAAATGTTTAATAACTTACGACACAATGAGACACATTATTTAGTAAAAGTTACTAAATATACTTTGACACCTAATGTGCCACTTTCATTAGGAGTTCAACTTATGAAATATGTAAATGTAGTTAAATGTAATGTTAAGTTTATATTAATGAAAGACTTAAACTATATTTATGTTTTGCTAAAAATAAAGTTTACACTTTGTCGTTAACAAAATTTAGCAAAGATCGTAAAATATAAATAACGTTTTTAGGCAATATTTGTATTAACAATTATCATCAGTGCACAGGGGGCTGGTATCCACCTGAGTTGGGCGCCAATGACTTAAATAAGTTGTCTTGAAATCTGTTTTGCAATTACCATTGTTATTGAAACATTTCGAAGACTATGCATCATATTTTCTCTATTATCATCTATGGTTGGTCTTGGGTTTGTTTTTTAACGGTAAGTGTTTGTTATTTTATTTTATTTTGCATAACGTCAATATGGATTTCAATAATGATATGCTCATATACTTTTTTTTAATAGATTTGAACAACTAAAAGATCATAAGAACTATTTTTGTGAAGATGTTCCACCACTTGAGGAGGTTACACAAAAACTTCAGGTTTAAAACAATGAAATTTTATATACTTCGTCATAAGCCCGACACATTTATAAAAGTATTTTCGTTTTTTGAATGTATTCTCGTGTTTTTTTGGTCATTTACAAATTCCTGGTGATCTACTTATAGATTCGTTGTGAATACCACACAAAGTAGTGATGAGCTTCATGTTTGAGCACCCCACAATGAGGAAACTGCTTTGGTAGATTGACAACTTCAGATATAACTCTATCCTTAATGTAAAATATAAAAACTACACAAATATGTACATGTACATGCACTATGTTGCCTACAGAAGTTATATGTATTTTCTATGTTTTATGTTTGAAATAAATGGTGATGAACCCAGTGGTGGAGCTAGAAAAAATTTTGTGAGAGGACCGAAACAAAATTTTTTCCGGAAACACATTGGATGGGAGGGCCGAGGAAAAAATATTAACTCAAGAAACCGCGAAAAAAATACAATAACGGGCTTAATCCTAGGGAGCCGGGACCCTTCTCAGTCCTCACTAAGCTCCGCCCTCTCATGAACCATTTTACATATTGTACTTCGTTGTAATTGAATGCAGTATCATCTTGAGTATGTTTGATATTAATATTTGTGATTGTTACTGTATATGGATCTTTATGAAATGAATTATTCAATAATAAGAGCATCTCCTATGGTAAACTTTTAAAAAGGTTTATATAATTTCTATGTCATATGCTTTTAAAATTTCATTTTATAAACCTATTATCACTATGCTTAAACTTGTTAAAACTTTATAATTTAATGAGGTATTAAATGAATTACATGTATTTAGTTGCAATGAAAAGGTCTATAAACTTAGACCTATTTCATTCCATGTCATCATAAACCTCACCTCATTATGGTGACTAAATTTATAAACCTCTTCAAATTTTATAAACCTTTTCATGAACCTCTTATAGTGGATGCCCTAAGCAATTTTTCTATTTTCCGAGGAATGTATCCATCTTAAATGTAAGCTTTTAGCTCCGCTTACCCAAATAATACATGATGAGTATTTTAGTCATGAATTTGCCCATGAATTAGTTTGGGTAAACTTATAATATTTACACTCAGGTTTGGACACGAATGTATTCGCGAGAATTGTTCCTCACCGATTACCCACGACAAAATTCAAGAGTATTTTCGTGGTATTTATAAAATTCCATGAGATATATGCCCACCAACTTACGATGATCACCCACTAATTATGTTGTAGGTAACATACCCACAGGTTCAAAATATTGTGGGCAAATAATTAGCCTCAAATTACCTACGAATTTTGGTCATTTACCCACATAATTGGTCCGTGGGTAAGCGTCTGAATTCTTGTAGTGATATATATGTTAAGAATTTTTGCTTGAGTTGAACTATCGCATGTTACAACCATTTGCATTTACATTTTTATCTTTTCACTTTGTATTTTGAACGTTACACGAAACACTTATCACAATATCGCATATTGTTAATTGTCTGCCGCTAAGAATTTCCGTTGCTATGCACAAGTACTCGCCAAGTAATTGTAAATGGCTTTATGATAATCCAAATATGGTAAGTCATGTTAACAAATGTTGAAATAGTTGACAACATATATATGACGTTTCATTAGAAGTGGACTCCTTTTGAGGATAGAGAGAGCGGAGTGTTTTTCATCGTGAATGGGTAAGTCACGATCGTGACATCCATTCCATCAACACAACTCACGGTAATATTTGTGCAACTTTGGTGAGTTACTCACCATGCATTATTCTTAACAAACAAAAGTAATGTTTTTTTATTTGTTTTGTGAATGTGTAGAATATTTAGTTAGTTATATTTTGTATAAAGTGAGTATTTTAATGAAACGTGAGTGAGAGTGACTACTACTCATAGCCCATGTATGGTGAGTGTAAGTGAGTGGAAGTAAGAGGAGAGAGAAAACTGTCGTGATGGTAAATGAGTGTTGCACACTACTTCTAGTAAACTACATTAATCATTGTAGGTCTTTTGCAGAACGATATATGCATGCTAACCTTTCTTTGGCGACGTCTAAGACATGTATCTCTAGTAGGGTGCATATAGTCATATGAATGTATAAAAGTGCAACATGTGATTAATTAGTGGAAGGAAAAGAAAGTGATCATCGATCTGACAACCTCTATTAATGATTTGACGACTTCTATCTACAAGTTACATGAATAATGAGAGAGAGCTATATCGTATAACATTATATTCATATGAGAGCACACTCTAGGAAGAACATGCCATTTTTTTCAATGGCGCGCCATTTGCTGTTGTTCTGCACCAGCGGTATTCGCCATTTGTGCCCTCGCCGGGCAATTCACATCTCACTATTGTCTTTTTTCTTTTCTTTTCTTTTTCTTTTTTGTTTTGTTTTGTTTTTAGTGAGTATTTTTATGGTGTGTTATGGGCAGTGTTCTAAAAGGCGCGCCTTGGCGCCGCAAAGGCCTCGCAAAGGAGCAAGGCGTCACCTCCACGTCACGCAATAGACCAAGGCGTCGTCTTAAGGTTTGGCATGAGATGCGGTGCGATAAGACGCGATAAGGTGTACTGGTATTTGAGGCGTTTAGAGGATTTACTAGTAATTGGAATTTGGGCATCGTATTTGAGGTTTACTGTTATTTGGCGTTTAGGGGTTTACTAATATTTAAAGAAGATTACAAAGGTAAATAGAGTTTCTTGACATTATTGCTTATGTATAACACTTTTTGTAAACTCGATGTATATGAAATATATGATATACTAATGAAATATAATATAAATCTATAAATACTTTTTGCCGCCTTAATTCACGCCTTAAAAATGCCATGCTGCCACGCCTCACGTTAAGGCTTGAGGCTTGACTATGCCGCCACGCCATGCCTCACGCTATGTATAACCTTGGTTATGAGATCCACATGAACCAATAACAGTTATTTTTAGGATTTTATGAATAATATTTTAGTTATTGTGGTGTTATTGGGTATGAGCTGAGGTGACACACAAATAACGGTTATTTGCACCCTCCTGCACCTAGCTCTCTAATGAATTTAAAGTTTTTAACACAATAACCTTCGCTCTGTACAATGAACTTCAACTATTGGACTATCATCGCGAGTAGAGACGAAACTTGACGTTTTGTTGGAGGAGCCAACTTGTAAAGGATTTATTTTAGAAAGGCCGATATACACAATGCTTTTTTTTTTTTTTTTTAATTTAATTTAATTTTATTTTTTTGTTGGGGGGAGGGGTGGGGAGTGTGGGGGCACAACTCCCGGCCCCTTATATATTCCCTCCTCCGTCCTTGATGGTGAGAAACTGTAAACAAGTGTGTGGCTACTAGAACGTTGCAAGGGAGTGGGTGAATGAGCATGCGGTGCGGTGAGGCCACTGTGCGGTAACACCGCCACCGGTATCCCCTAACCGCACGGTGGGTTAACCGTGAGTGACCTCCTCACTCACGGGAGAGGTTTAATTTTCGAACGTTGCAAAGACAAATAACCGTTGGGAGGACCGTTGGAGCGGGTTTATTTTTTTATTATTATTTTTTTTTAAGTTGTATATAATGAGTGTTTGTTTGAGGGTGGAAAGCGCAAAAAAAAAAAAAAAAAAAAAAAAAAAAAAAAAAAAAAAAAACCGTATAGAGAAGAAAAAAAAATCTGATCCAAAAAAAAAAAAAAAACTCAACTATATGGAGCATAGGAGAATTGGTTCAACTGTATTGTTAGACGACCCGTTTGAGTGGTCTAAAGATAGTAGTCTCGAGTTTTTTGCTAACGCGATTGACGCAGATGAGGAGGAATATACGACAAGGTCGACACGAACATCAGTGAAACGCGATCGGATCAACGCTGCAAAAAGATTGCATCGTGATTATTTTTGTGAAGAACCAAGATACAACGATGAAGTGTTTGAATATAGGTATCGTATGCCTAAACATTTATTTTTAAAAATCACACATGCTATTGAGTCTAGATTCGAGTATTTTCAAGAAGGTTATGATGCTAGACAGAAAAAAAAGTTTCACAGCCATACAAAAATGTTCGTCTGTCGTTAAACAACTCGCAACCGGTAATCCACCGGATGAGTTTGACGAATATTTACAAATGGCTCAAAGAACGTCACGTGAATGCCTTCAATTTTTTGTGACGCTATTATTCAGATATACGGTCGAGATTACCTACGTAGGCCAACAAGCCATGATACGGCATGCTTGTACGAAGCACAAGAAGATCGACATCACATTCCGGGTATGATCGGTAGCCTAGATTGCACACATTTCGATTGGAGGAATTGTCCAATCGAATTGAGGGGTCAATATAAAAGGTGTGATCATTAATACCCCACGATTATGATAGAGGCAGTGGCGTCTCAAGATTTGTGGATATGGCACGCGTTCTTTGGACCGCCGGGTTTAAACAATGACGTGAATGTTGTGATGCAATCTCCCCTATTCCTCACCGAGCGTAATGGTACGGCACCTAAGTGACCATTTGTTGTGAACGGCCATACGTACAAGCGTGGCTACTATCTTTGTGATGGCATATATCTGGCATGGTCTACTTTTGTTAAAGCGTTCAAATATCCAACCGACCCGAAAGAGAAAAGGTTCAAGAAATTACAAGAGTCAGCTTGAAAAGATGTTGAACGGGTATTTGGTGCTCTCAAGGGTAGATGGGGTATGCTGAGACGACCTTTACGGCCGTACACAGTAGCCAGAATTAGCAAACTAGTTTATGCGTGTGTGATATTGCACAACATGATTCTACATGACTCCGGTAACGCAATCTCCCCAGTTCATATTAGAGATCCTCCGATCCAACCGGTGTTTGACGAAGCAGCCTTAGTCGAGATACGAAATGAAGACACACATTTTCGTCTCCGATTTGATCTTATGGAGCATATTCACGCTCAACAATTACCATACCTCGAGGTGAACGATGAAGACGATGAAGTTTAGTTTTTTAGTATTATGAATTTTAGTACTCCCTCCGTCTCATATTAAATGTCATGTTTGACATTTCAAAGTCTTTTTCTCTCAACTTTGACCGTAAATATTTGTGTTTGTGTAATATAATACTTGATACAAAATATATGAATGGATTAAATTTTAAATGTATTTTCATTGCGTATAATTTTTATCAAATACTATATAACACAAGTAAAAATAATTTAAGTCAAAGTTAATAAAGAAAGACTAGAAAAGTCAAACATGGACATTTAATAAGGGACGAAGGGAGTATTATGTAATTTTATTTTATATTTTTTAATAATATTATGTAATATTTTTTTTTTTTAATTTTAATGAAATTTTAGTTTTATTATAATTTTAATAGAATTTAAAAAAGAAAAAAATGAGTGAAGGATAAGTGAAGTGGCGCCTCCAAAAATATGAGTGAGTGAAGGGAGAGAGGGTGAGTGAAGGGGGAGTGATGTGACGTAAAGAGATTGGTTGGTAGTGAGTGAATGAAGAGAGGGTGAGTCTTCCCCTAAACAAGTACGTGGCTACTGGAAACAAAAAGCTCTATATTTTCACAATTACAACTTTTATGTCACCTTTTAAAAATCATGAGAGCTCTTTAACAAGCATCGTTTTCAAATTTCTAAAAAATCTATACAAGGAATAATTGTAGCAATGTGATAGTAAACTTATCAGGAGACAACAGTATTTAAAAGGGGCATTTGCATCATTTGGATTATTTGAACCGACGTCTGTTGGAGTGTCATTTTTACAAAATGGATCATATCGGACCCTTCATTTATTATTACTGACCCACCCGTTTTGTTTCATCTTCTTAACTACTATGAGTATGATTTTCATTTCAAAAGCTAATGACATGATAACATAAAATATACAAGTACAATGTTTTCTGATAACCTAAACTAACACAAGTAATTAACTTAAACGTAAACTTCAATTTTTGCTTACAATATGGTTTAGATAATAACATACAGTAGTAGTTTTACAAAATAATACTGGTATTTGGGTGAAACCTTTGATGTTCAATGTTTAGTGTTTATCTTGTTCTCAAGTAAAATTGTATAACTAACACATTGCCCAAATTGAACTATAGTTTGTAGTCTTAAAAGAACACAGCAAAGTAACAAATGTTTTGGGGTGTAGGATCACAAACCTTGTGTGAGTTTTCTGTAGTGAAAAGCTATACTTTACAAAAAAAAAAAAAAATCGCTTAAGTTACTCAACTTTCAAATTGTTCATCCAAGTTACTTATCTTTGCTTAACCGGTTATGCACGTTACTATGTTTTTGGTAACCGAATATGACCGGTAAATGGCTTATATTTATTACAAATTTAGTCCCTGTAGTTTGTGAGGTATCACAACTTTAGTCCATATATATATATATATATATATATATATATATATATATATATATATATATATATATATATATATATATATATATTAATTTATTTACCCATTAATACGTTAGTAAAGTCCATTTTTATCCGTTTTTACACGTATTCATTCATTTTTTACGTTTTCATCCGTTTTTATAAGTTTTCGCCCGTTTTCATACGCTTTTTGTCCGTCTTTATACGTTTTTCTTATATTTTCATATGTTTTTTTTTTTTGCGTTTTTATATGTTTTCATCAGTTTTTATACGTCTTGATAATCTTTTTGTCCATTTTTATACGTTTTTGTCCGTCTTTATACATTTTTCTTACGCTTTCATACGTTTTTTTCCATTTTTATACGTTTTCGTCCTTTGTTTTTACATTTTCGTCTATTTTTATACGTTTTCGCCTGTTTTCTTACGTTTTCAAACGCTTTTTGTCCGTCTTTATACGTTTTCATACATTTTTATACGTTTTCATCAATTTTTATATGCTTTTAAAACGGGCAAAAACGTATAAAAACAGATGAAAACGTATAAAGACGGACAAAAAACGTATGAAAATGGGCGAAAACGTATAAAAACGGACGAAAACGTATAAAAATAGATGAAAACGTATAAGAATGGATGAAAACTGATAAAACGTATAAAGACATATAAAAACAGACCAAAACGGATAAAAATTGATAAAAATATATGAAAATGTAAGAAAAATAGATGAAAGTGTATAAAAACAGACGAAACTACTTTAACATCATCCCGACAACAACTAGAGTGAACGGTTAACCTTCTGTAACTTGGATGAAGAAAACGCAAACTTTAGTAACTTAGGTGAACATTTTAGCAATATTTGGTAACTTAGATGAAGAAAACACAAATTTTAGTAACTTACGTGAACATTTCCATTTTTATCTAATGACGTGGCATTGGTCAACCGGTTAACACCCGGTAGTCAGTTGTTGGAGTAACTGGAATGAATGATTTTTAAATGTTCAATAACTTAGATGAACAATTCGCAAAGTTTAGTAACTTGAATGAACAATTTGAAAGTTGAGTAACTTAGGCGAACTTTTTTGTAAAGTATAGTAACTTATTTGTATAATAACCCAAGTATCTAAAATGGACTACATTTTGAAATCTTCAAAAAACCCTAAGGGGCCGTTTGGTTCTCGGAATTCAAAATCATGGAATTCCAAATTCTTGAGATCGAGTTATACTTAAAAATACAACGATAACAACAGATCTTGTTTGAGCATAATAAAGGGGCGGTAAGATGTTGACACTCACACCCTAACCCGAGATTATATTAGACGATAAATATGGCCCAAACTCGATTATGAATAATAGACAATGAATGAGCTAATATTATTCGGCTAATACTCCCCCGTAGTTGAAACGAGACGTATTAGAACGTTCAAACTAAATGAAACTCAAGAAATAAGACACTTGGAAGACCCAGGGTAAAGATATCCGCATATTGAAACCTAGACGGAACGTGTAAAACTAGTACTTGCCCAGAAGCCACATAATCGTGAACAAAATGTATATCTATCTCAATATGCTTAGTATGTTGTTGTACCAGATTAGTAGAAAGGTAAACGACACTGTCATAGTCACAGAAAACAATCGTAGGATTATGCAAAGGAGCATGTAATTCCCCTTACGAATCCAGGCAATTTCAGCGACAACAATAGCAACACCCTTATATTCAAGGTGGAATCAGAAACCGCGTCACCATCAGGACCCAACTTGGATTTAGTATCAACCAGAGTCCTGGAAGGATTGCAATGCTGCATGTGGACTCTCTCAAGTATTTCATCAGCATATTTAGATTGCTATAGAAACATGTCAGCCAAAGTCTGCTGAGCTGAGATGCCAAGGAAATAATTAAGAGAACCAAGATCTGTCATTGAAAACTCAGCATCTAAGAGGCTGATGACCCGCTCTAGAAATGTTGCAGAAGATGTTGTAAGAATGATTTCATCAACATGTAATAATAAATAAGCAATGTCAGTCTCACGATGAAAAATAAACAACGAGGAGTCGTTTTGTTGTGCTGAAACCCGAATCTGGTTGCATAAGAGACAAAGCGTTGAAACCAAGTGCTCAGGGCTTGCTTAAGCCCATATAATGATCGCTGCAAGTGACAAACATAATCCAGGTGAGTGGGATCAACAAACCTTGGAGGTTGATGGATATAATTCATCTTACGAAGATGACTATGAAGAAAGAGCATTCTTTACAACCAACTGATGAATAGGCTAAGCACGCGAAACAACAATACTCAAAACAGTACGGATAGTTGCCGGTTTAACAACCGGACTATAGGTTTCATCAAGGTCGATTCCGTGTTGCTGACAAAGACCATTGGCTACCAAGCGAGCCTTGTACCTGCTAAGGGATCCATCTGCATTAAACTTTTATATCGCACAATTTTCACATTAGTAGGACAGGGCACAAGCACCCAAATACAATTAGTAATTAAAGCATTATATTCCTCTAAAATTGCATTTTCCAATTAGTATCACGAATAGCATGAGTATGAAACTTGGGAATCAGGAACATAGTGGCGACATAAGAGACATACATTCAAGATGTTTTGAAATACCGGTTTGCACGTGTAACCATAGGATGAACGTTATAGCCAGGTTTGGGTGATGGTCAAGCTGGGGAATGGACAACTGCAGGGTAAAGGTTGGGGTACCATCGAAAGTTGGGCACAAAAACTTTATTGTCTTTGGTAAATTTACAAAGAAAAATTATGTTTTTGATGATGTTAGGCGTAACCAATACACTATGAAGGTAAAAATATGAAAGGTATACAAAATACTATGTCCCATGCCGGTTACGGGTATAAATTGACTATTCCTAACAATTAAAGAGACCGTTTGAGGTCTACTGAAAAGTGTTGCCGTCAAATGGTGACTACGGAAGCTCCAAATTAACTCATGTAAACATTGACATCATATATTTTCAAATAACATTGATCTCTTGTAAAATCATATTTACTTGTTACAATCATACACGAGGAAAAACTCAAATTTGAGACATACAAGTTGCCAAAGAAAGGGTAGATCTGGATATGGGTCACACACATTATTCCAAAATAAGAATAGATAAGAAAGAGAATTGAAGTATGCATCCTCTTAAAGCCCAAAGACAAACCCATGCTATTGCTGTCTTATTGCACACCTTCTATTTTCCTAATATTAACCTTGGGACCCATTAACTTATTATTGGACCATATTTCCTCATGCCATGTCTCTTATGAAAACACTCGTGTATCGTGTAGTCGCGACTCGTGTCAGTGTGTTACTACTTGCTAGCGTTCTAGGGATTATGATAATTACGAAGAAACTACTAAATTTTCTAAAAAGTATAATCTTGTTAGATATAAGGACAGAACCGGGGTTCCCGTAAGTGCCCGGGAACCCATGAAGTTTTTCAATATAGTGATAAAAGAAAAAAAAAAAAAAAATCGATTTTTTTTAAATGAATCTTAAATGCACCCGGTTTATCGAAATGTGTTTTAAGTATTACAGTTCAAAATGTTTTATGCACTCAATCATATTTTGTTTTGGTTCCATCTCTGGTTAGATAATTGGACACTTTGACTTTAGGAAACAATATTGCATTATGTTGTGGTCAATTGAATCTGTTCTATTCAATCTAGCCAATTGAGAACTATGATCATGTTGTAGCATGAAATTTTAATATATTGTTCTAAAAGCATTATAAAGGATGTACATTATATTGTTTGACATTGTACGGAGTATAAAGTACAAAGTATGGATAGGATGAAACTCATTTCAGGCTCATTCAATATCATCCAACCCCCGTATTTCCATCTAACTTCCAAAAATAAAATAACAAATTATACGAGTAACTATTATTTTATCATGATATGGTACTTTTTTTTAAATTTTAATAATGTGCATGTTTAGTTGTTTGTTTTGCATCTATCAGGTTGGGTGTAGTGGTTACCAACATCACTACCGTTAATTTAGCGTCACATCATCTTTTCATTTTATTACCAACCTCAGTACTAATAAGATGTATTAAGAGAACCAACTTTATCACCCAAACATACCCACTTAAACACAGATATATCACACAAAAACCAAAATCACACACACATAACTCTCTCAGAAGTCGGTTGCTCCATAGACCAATATCTCCTTTTTCTTTTACCAAAGATGTGTAGGTAGTGGGGAGCTCTTTTAAGGAAGACGTGTCGGTGGGGGATTCAACACATCATATGAAAGCCTATTACACACAGTTTTTTTTTTTTTTTTTTTTTTTTCACTTAATGAGTGGGCCCAATTCCTTGTTTCATTTTAATGGAGAAATCCACTAAAATTTCTCACTCTCTCTCAATTAAGTGGTTCATATATTAATATTTCCAAAGCGCTTAATTAGTTAATTTACTAAACAAGCCCTAGTGTCATGTCATGATAATTGTTCTATTACATAGTTAGAATAAGATTAAACGGCAACTTGTAAATGTTCACATCAAGTGTAAAAAGTAGTTGCATATGACCAGAAATCGAAGTCGAGAAAGATCAACAATATATTTCGATCTCTCTATTATGTGAAAAGCTATCTAGCCTTTTGATGACGTATAGTCTATATTTGGGCCACGAGCCCAAACGATAAACATCACTAATTATAACTTGGGCCACATTGTTAACGGGATTGGGCTCACGTAGACCCAAGCCCAACCAAACTATTTATGGTCTAGATAAGGATCTTCTATCTATGGATAAGGATCCTTGGGCCGGATAAGCACCATGCGTGCGAAACGTAAGGAGCACGAAACCTACAAGGATTATGCTCCTATATAAGGAATGACATAATTCTCATTAAAGGTACGATTCACAAACCCTAAACTCTTTACGAGAACCCTAAAACCGATTACTTACTCTCATGCCGGAGGATAATCGTAGGAGACAATCCCACAATAAGCCTAACGGTGTTTGTTTATTTTCTTAGTGCGCAGGTTTCAAGCATTAAGAGCGAATTGATACGAGAGCAAGAGCCCAAACTAGGAACGCCCAACTTTTGTATCAACAAGTGGCATCATACATGGGACCAACACTAAGAACTAAGAAACTAGAATGACGAAGAATAAAAATTCAAGCCAGCGGACTCCGCAGTTGGAAAAAACACGTGACCCCCAGAGGAAGAATCAACAAGATTCGACCCCTAGACAGGCTTCTGGGACAACCAGTGCGCCTGGTCACCAAGAAACGGGACCAACCCTACCTCTCCCAGCGGTGGAATTGCCTGTAAGGACTACCCAAGCCACCACCGTAGTCCCAAGCGTTGAAGAACTCCAGCACACTCTCTTCAATACTCCCCACCAAACGGCACCTATAGTGGACAACACTGTGCCGCCTGGCGCACCTAACCGAGATAGGGTGCCCAATACCGACGCAGATATTCTTGCAGCGAATGAGGACGCACCTGACCTAACGTTGAGTAATTTTGTATCCCAAAATTACGAAACTCTAACCGCCCTCATGCAAGAAGAAGCGAGGAGAAGGTCGAGTACGAGCCTGCAAGCCCGGCTCAACTTTGGTCCTGAACGCGAAGTATCACCACCGCGCCACCTACGAGGAAGACGCGAAAATAATGAAAGACGTACCACTATCCATGATAGGCTGGGTACAACATCTGACTCACAATATTCAGAGGAATATGAAGATGGCGAGAGGCGCACTAATGTTCATTCCAGACTTGGTAGTCGAGGGATACAAGACAAATTAGGACCTCAACATTCACCAAGCGAAGGTTCCTCCAGGTCTGGGAGCAAAAGAGTTCACGACAGATTAGGGAGAAGAATATCCCCAAGTGAAAGCCCCTCAAGCTCTTCCTCTAAAGGAAGCCGGCGCAAGCACCGCAAAAGAGATTACTCTTCCTCCAACGACTCCTCGGACAACGAGGATAAGGAAATAGGACACTGGAAGTCTATAGGAAGACGTCGGGAAGAAGAAGACGAAGACATGTCTCTTCCGTGGCGTCGCCAAAAAATTGATGCATTTACACGACGCATCAGCGACTACTCCGACCATAAGAGAAGGCGCATGCCCACTAATGTCAAAACATACGATGGAACAGGTGATCCGGATGACCACCTAAAAATTTTCGAATCAGCCGCTACTATCGAAAATTGGCCACAACTTGTATGGTGCCATATGTTTAACTTCACCTTAGTAGGGAATGCGCACACGTGGTTTAGCAAGCTTCCACGAAGGAGCATTGGCGGGTTTGAAGAATTGCGAAAAGCATTCCGTTTAAACTTCATCCAAAGAAAGAAGTGCGCTAAGAACCCCGTTGAACTAGCCAGAGTAAAACAGCGCCAAAGGGAATCAACCAGTGCCTATATGGAACGCTTCAAAGATGAGTGTATACATGTCAAAGTGTGTCCCGAAGTTCTAAAAATTTCAGGGTTCATGAATGGGATTAATAACCCAGAACTCATCCGGAAGCTAAATGACAAGGTTCCCCAAACCTTCGACGAGCTAATGAAGCGCACAAGATCCTTCATACAAGGAGAAGCAGCTGCTGCGGACAGTAAAAAAGGCTACTCCAATTATAGGCAACACGAACAGCCCAGGAGACAACCCAATGATCAGAACAGCAACCGCAACAAGAATTATCGCAGTGGACGAGATAATGATAAGTATACCCCTCTCACAAAGACTCCGAGGGAAATATTTGTAACAGAAGGTGCAAACTTCCCAAAACCTCCACCAATGCGTAACGCAGAAGACAAGCGCATAGGGAATGAATACTGCGAATATCATGGCCAAAAGGGCCATACAACCAACGAGTGTGTCCAGCTACGACAACTAATTGAAAAATTAGTAAGGGAGGGTAGAATGGATCACCTCGTAAAAAACATTAAAGAAGGGAAGGACAAGCAAAGGAACGGAGGCAAGAAAGAACCTCCCAAAGATAAGGCGGACATCATCTACATGATACAGTCATGGCAACGCAAGACAAAACAAAAAGTCAGTCAAAAGTTCTCCCCAGGAAAGGAGATATCATTCCCCACTCTAGTTGCGGACAACGCAGTAGTAGAGCCACTAACTATTGAGATCCATACGGGGGGACACGAGATTCACCGCATGTATATCGATGGAGGAGCATCCGCAGACATCCTATATGAGCATTGCTTCAAAAGGCTACGACCTGATATACAAAACCAACTGATACCAGCCACAACGTCGCTGACTGGATTCACAGGAGAAAAGATATGGCCTATGGGGCAATTACGCTTACTTGTAGTTGTGGGCGATGAACAACACTCAACGGCAACGTGGATAAATTTCATGGTAATCAAGTCTCCTTCACTGTACAACGGCATCATTGGGAGATCTGGAATATCATCCATGCACGTTGTACCATCCACAGCACATGGGATGCTCAAATTTCCAGTAGAGGGAGGAATTGTCACCCTCTACAACACCACAGTGCCACCTAAAGTATGCAACGCAGTAACCAGCGAGATGGAGAATATTCCAGAACAGCGCGTAGAAAAAAGGCCAAACTTAAAAGTCGCTATTCATCCTGATTACCCAGATCAACAAATTTCGATTGGAGGATCTTTATCTGACAAAGGTAAAGCGGCTGTGTGCGCACTCTTGCAAAAGAACCTGAATATCTTTGCATGGGAACCAAAGCACATGACCGGAGTGCCACGCTCTATCACGGAGCACAAGCTACAAATCCGACAAGGATATCCCCCAATACGACAAAAGAAGCGCGGCCAAGCCCCAGATCGCGCAAAAGCTATTCTGGAAGAAGCACATAAACTTGTAGATGCAGGTATAATGCGCGAAGTATACTATCACGACTGGCTCTCTAACCCAGTGATGGTAAAAAAGAGCGATGGCAGTTGGAGGATGTGCGTGGACTTCACAGACCTCAACAAAGCATGCCCACAGGACTGCTACCCACTGCCAGAGATAGACTGGAAAGTAGAATCCCTGTGCGGATATCCTTTTAAGTGCTTCCTAGACGCATACAAAGGATACCATCAAATCCAGATGGCAGTGGAGGATGAAGAAAAAACAGCTTTTCACACAAGTCAAGGGGTCTATTGCTACACAAAAATGCCTTTTGGCCTAAAAAACGCAGGCGCAACATACCAGCGATTGGTGGACATGGCTTTCGAAAAACAAGTAGGTCGAAACTTGGAAGTCTACGTTGACGACCTTGTCATCAAGAGCCACACAGAGGATGAATTGGTGCGCGACATCGAGGAAACGTTCAAAACATTGGGAAAAATAAACATGAATTTAAACCCCAAGAAGTGCACCTTTGGTGCAACAGAAGGCATGTTCCTGGGGTACTTAATAGAACCTGATGGTATCAAGCCTTGCCCAGTAAAAACAAAAGCCGTTATTGATCTCCCCTCACCGCGCACACTGAAAGAAGTCCAGTCATTAAACGGAAAGCTAGCTGGGCTAAACCGTTTTTTATCTAAGTCAGCAGACAAATCACTCCCTCTCTTTAAAACACTCACGAAGTGCACCAAAAAGGGAGACTTTGGTTGGACCGAAGAAGCAGATGAAGCCTTCCAACAACTAAAACAGCATCTGGCATCACTCCCCAAACTTGTCGCACCACGACCAGGGGAAGAGTTAATCATGTACTTATCTGCAACCCATGGAGCAGTTAGCGCAGTACTACTGACAGATAGAAACTCCGTCCAGACACCCATATACTTTGTAAGCAAAGCATTGAAAAAGACAGAGACTAACTACAGCGCCATGAAAAAGCTGGTCTTAGCTCTAGTATTCGCAGCTAAAAGACTGCGCAGATACTTTCAAGCGCACCCAATAGCTGTGATCACGGACTAGCCAATCAAACAAGTTATCTCTAAACCTGACGCATCAGGACGGCTACAAAAGTGGAGTGTGTTGTTGAGCGAGTATAACATCTCGTATAGACCACGCACTACAATCAAGGGGTAGATATTAGCTGACTTTATTGTTGAAAAGCCAGACACCGATAGTCCAACTTCGACAAGCAAAACAAATCTACAGGAACCTTGGATTCTGTTCACAGATGGATCCTTATGCGTGGATGGATTAGGCGCAGGCCTTATCCTTACTAATCTAGAAGGAATGGAGTTCACCTACGCGCTGCGTTTCGAATTCACAGCCACAAACAATGAGGCAGAATACGAAGCCCT
Source organism: Artemisia argyi (assembly GCA_030686995.1). NCBI lineage: Eukaryota > Viridiplantae > Streptophyta > Magnoliopsida > Asterales > Asteraceae > Artemisia > Artemisia argyi. Next base: position 52,085,631 of record CM060695.1, read on the forward strand.
ACTCGCTGGACTACGTATTGCACTTCAAATGGGTGTACGCAACCTAGAGGCAAACTTAGATTTCAGGCTAGTAGCTAACCATGTGTTAGGCGAGTATGAAGCCAAGGATGAACACATGATCCAATACCTGGAAAAAACCAAATCCTTAATTCAAAACTTTGATAGGTTCACAATCAAACAAGTACCTAGAGGGGACAACAGGAAAGCTGATGCACTTAGCAAGATTGCATCTACAAGCTTTGCGCACCTATCAAAACAGATATTGGTCGAAACTCTAAAAAACAAATCAATCTTGGAGATGGAAGTATCCACGGTGATAGAAGAACAGGATCCCACGTGGATGACACCTATCATTGAATTCATTAGCAAAGGAATCTTACCACAAGATCTTAAGGACGCTCGAAGAGTGCGGCGCACAGCGCAGCGATTTAAACTACGGGATAACATCCTATATCGACGTTCTTTCTTACAACCTTGGCTCCGATGTGTTGGACTTCTTCAAGCAGATTATGTACTCCGAGAAATCCACGTTGGATCATGTAGCATGCACTCAGGACCACGGTTTGTTGTGGCGCGCGCTCTACGGTCAGGTTATTATTGGCCCACTATGCACCACGATGCGCGAGATATGATAAAAAAATGCAGCAATTGCCAAGTACACAGGCCAATCCCGCGCCAACCACAACAAGAGTTAATTCCCATCACCTCACCATGGCCATTCTATAAATGGGGCATTGACATCGTAGGCCCTTTCCCGGTTGCAGCGGGAGGGCTAAAATTCCTCATCGTAGCCATAGACTGCTTTACAAAGTGGATTGAGGCAAAAGCAGTGGTGAGCATCACTGGCAACCAGGTAAAACGCTTCGTATGGGATAATATTGTGTGTCGCTTCGGACTACCTGGAGAAATCATATCAGACAATGGGAAACAATTCTGCGACAACCCATTTAAATATTGGTGCGCGCAATTAAACATCACACAACACTTTGCTTCAGTGAAACACCCACAAGCCAATGGTTTGGTTGAACGCGCAAATCGCAGCTTAGGTGAAGGGATAAAAGCACGCCTTGACAGATACAAAGGAAGATGGGTGGACGAGTTATCACATGTCTTATGGGCGCATCGCACCACAATCAAAACCAGTACCGGAGACACACCATTCTCCCTTGTCTATGGAACAGAAGCCGTCATACCAGCTGAAATAGGAATGCCAACTATACGAACAGCAGAGGTCAACGTCACAACAAATGACGAGGAGCGGCGCATAGACTTGGACTTACTGGAAGAAAGACGTGAACGCGCAGCTATACGCGAAGCAAAGGCTAAAGCAAAAATGAAGAAGTATTATGATGCAAAAGTCAAACATACTTCCTTCAGGACAGGAGACTTTGTATACCGCGCTAACGACGCGAGCCACGCAGAAGACACAGGCAAGCTTGAACCCAAATGGGAAGGACCCTATGAGGTCACCGATGCGCTAGGTAATGGTGCATACAGGTTGCACGATATGGAAGGTCAAGATCTGGCGCGCACTTGGAATATCTGCAATCTCAAAAGATGATATCTTTAGGAAAGGCTACGGCCCACAAACAGACAACTTTGCACTTTATTATGTGCCCAATAATTGTTTGTCCTTTGATTTTCTTTTCTTTATTAGGAATTGTTTTTTACTTTCCAAAAACTTGCAAGTATCAATAAAACGTTATGGTTTCTAGCTAACTCCATAACACATTTTACTTTATTGCATACATTCTTATATGTGTCAATATTGTTATATTATATTTTTGCCTACATGGCGTGCATGCACTAATTAAGACCCACGATGGCAGAAAGGATGAGTAAACCTACTAATTAACTCGTTGAGTAAGAGGGTTGCAAACCCATCAATATTGGATCACGCATCCTTGCTAGGCGCCTTACCTTCAAGACGTTGAAGTAAGTTTTCCTTGCGCATCCCACGAAGGACGCGCAAATATCACGTACACTGTACAAGCTTAGCAAATAACGAGCTAAGACTCTTGGTCACATAATAAAACTTTGCAAAAATAATGCAAGTTTATTTTCATACTTATAATTTATCTTAAGTCACACACTTAATTTAGATATAGGTTCCAAACGAGTATCTTAATCAATCTTTTTTACACAAAGGATAGCAATTTAAGAACGCATACCATCAACACGCAAAAGATATATTTTGTTATTTATACAAAAATATACAAGTTACAAAAGCCTACATCTACACACTATGACGATGCTCAGGACTATCTTCTGGGGCAGCGGAGCTTCCTGCCTCTTGGAGCTTTCTCAAAAGCAACGCATCCTTAGGCGATACGGTCGCTACGCTAACAGGAACCCCATCTGATCTGGGAATATGCGCAACGCCCACACCGCATAAGATGGCCTTGCCCTTAACACCTTTTTTCTTGGCAGCTCTCTCCGCGTGCAGCTCCAATACCTCCTTAAGAGGAACCTCCTTTTCAAGAACAAAAGGATTCAACATATGGCGCGGCTGTGCAAAAACAGGAACCTGCAGCTGCGACTCGTCAGGCTTTAGAACATAGTCTGGCTGCGCCTCTGCATCCTCCAAGATATGGAGCCCCAGGGTTAACCCCTCCATAATTACCTTTATAGGGTAATCCTGGTCGCGCTCCAGCCGCGCAATATGGGGAAGCTCAAGCAGCTTCATCCCCTCCATCGCCTTCATCAGTTCGTCATAAGCATTGGCATTGTAACCAGGCACCTCAGCAAGCGCCACATTCAACAACTTAGCCTCATGGAGCTCCTCCATAGCTTGCGCCCTACCACGCTCTACAGCGCACTGAACCACCTTTCCAAAGGTCTCCAACACCTCCGGGGACTCTAAGGTGCCCATCGCAGCTAGGCGCAAGCCATGACTGATCAACCACCTACATAAATAGAAAAAGGATGCATTAGAAGAAAAAAGACAAACCAATAAATATAATAAGGCAACATTGCAGAAAATATATAAGGGCGTACCTGCGCTCAGCTATTGTAGACATAAGATGAGGGTATAATTCCTCATCATAGTCTATGCTCAGGCTGTACAGCTTCTCCTCCTGCTCCTTTAGAATCTTCTCCATGCGCAGGCGGAACTCATCAATATGGCTAAAGTGTTCAGCCTTTTTCTCCTCAAGATACCTTACCCCCCAGGTAAGGTTAGCCCTGAACTGATGAAGTTCGCCCCGCGCATGCTGCAGCTCAGCCATCATGGTCAACTTTTCATCAGTGACCTTGTCTGCGTGCGCCTTGACGGACCCTACCTCCACTTGCGCCTCAGCTAGCTGCGCACGAAGAAGGGCAATTTCCTCATCCTTCTGAGCAAGAGTGCTGCTCTCCCCGACATATCGCATCTTCAACTGAGCGACTAGCTCAGTTTGACGCTCAGCAGCAGCAGCCAACTCCACCAACAGCTGCTGCGCAGATACATCCTCAGCCCCTTTCACTCCCTCCTCCACGTTTTCATTCTAAGGAGGGATCACGCCTTCCACAAATGCCGCATCATCCTTCGCAGCATGGTCACTACAAAGCATAAGTAGAAGGTCAGAAAACAAAAGTAAATAAGTAAGAAGATCGAAACGACATGGATATAACTTACAGAAGAGGCGAAGCCTGCGTTAACAACTTATCTGCGCCAGAGGCGGATGTGTCATCTTCTGCGGATGACTCTTCATCCGCGATCAGATTGCGCCTCCTCTTGGAAGTGCCACTGCCACCAGTCTCTCCTTTGCGCTTTGGATTATGCGCTACATTCTCAGGCTCTAGCACCTCCACGCTGTCAGAAGACTCAGCCTGCAACTTCTCCACATGCGCAGGCTCCCCAGTGGGAGGCACGCTTTGGACAGGCGTCACAAGCAGAGGAGGAGAATCTTCAGGCGCAGCTTGCCCCAATGCAGTTAGATGCCCATCAGTCGCATCCAAAGCTCATTCTCCTTCAGAGGACGCACACCAACCGTCACCTGCTTCAGCTTCTCCAGCTTCACTACGGCGAACAAATCCATCTCTGCGCAACACATGAGCAAATAACAAAACACAGATTAGTTATTGAAGGTACATATACAGAAATACTTACATTATATGAAGCAAAAGGGACAAGCACCCACCCCGGCCGCTCTCATCAATGAAGGTTGGCACCTCGTCAGCACCATGGAAATAGTTGCGACTCAACCCCATGTGCACCAAAAACTCCTCAGGGTAAGGGTTAATGGGGATGCGGTTGGCATCAATCGTATCCGCATCCGCTACGCTATACGAACCGGGTGCGGGGCGCCCATCCCTTGGCAGCGTCTCTTGAGTATAAAACTCAAAAGGCGAAGGAAATACCCTATCATCTACCCAGAAAAACTTTTCCCTCCAATCCCTAAGCGAATCCACCTTCTCCGTATAACACTGAAGGCGCCCACCGCGCTTCGCAAAGGATACCCATCCATGCGACCACGTTGTGCGGTAAAACGCACGGAATAGGTCAACAGTCGGGCTGATAGCAAGCAACCAACAATTTATTTCAAAATTGGATATTTTTGCCGCACCTATACAGTGCAGCTGGGAAATGTGAAGGTGATAGTGGTTGAGCACATTGCTCAAAAATACGGATATGGGTACACGCTGGTTCGCATACTCGAAGAAGCGCGTGTACAACCCTATCTTTCCCACAGGGAAATCCGCGATGCACGCGTCGGCCTCCGGTACAACCGGATGCACATCAAGAGGTATAAAATAGTCCGAGGAGAACTGACGCAGTTCATCCTCGTCCATTTCAGACGGAAACTCGTGTAAATGGCGAACCATTTTAAAGAAACTAATAATAGAGCACGCTTTCGCGGATTACCTAATAAAACAGTTGATTTCTTTGAAAACTCTTTGAAGAAATATAAAACGGAGGAAGTGTGTTTTTACTGTGTGTTTTCAGTAAAAGGGAGGCGGTATTTATATAGGGTTACCAAAACCCTAGGATGTGAGCCACGTTGATCCCACTCATAAAAACGTGTGGCTGGAATATGAAAAGGTACATGCACTTTTTCCCATCTTCCAAGGAATAAGTGGACACACTCCCCGTTTCCCGAGGCATTTTTTTGCAATATTTTGGACTAGATACATAGTTCTTAATATTGGACGGAAAATTTCTAATTTCCTCCCGCCACGCTTACCGCTGCTCTCACTAGTCTAGCATCCGCGGCTACAAGCCGCACACACTAGACTGGGGGGACATGATGACGTATAGTCTATATTTGGGCCACGAGCCCAAACGATAAACATCACTAAGGCCCAAATCCGCCGTGAGTGGGCTATTATAACTTGGGCCGCATTGTTACGAGATTGGGCTCACGTAGACCCAAGCCCAACCAAACTATTTATGGTCTAGATAAGGATCTTCTATCTATGGATAAGGATCCTTGGGCCGGATAAGCACCATGCATGCGAAACGTAAGGAGCATGAAACCTACAAGGATTCTGCGCCTATATAAGGAATGACATAATTCTCATTAAAGGTACGATTCACAAACCCTAAACTCTTTACGAGAACCCTAAAACCGATTACTTACTCTTACACCGGAGGATAATCGTGGAAGACAATCCCACGATAAGCCTAACGGTGTTTGTTTATTTTCTTAGTGCGCAGGTTTCAAGCATTAAGAGCGAATTGATACGAGAGCAAGAGCCCAAACTAGGAACGCCCAACTTTTGTATCAACACCTTTGAACCTCCTTGTAACAATGAAATATATCATGTAATGTTCAATTTCCTCACTAACCATAAACACTTTGGGATTTTTGTTTTTGTTTTTTTTGTTTTTTTTTTGAACTGCTAATTTATAAAAAGCTAGATGGAACTAGCAAAGAAAAACAAGGAGATTACATACGCGGGTTTTGCATCCACGCGTTCCAATTGAATCTACTCTTACGATTTCTATTACATATCCAATCAAATGAGTAAATGACTACCAAATCAAAAATCTGATGTTTTTTAACTCTTGAGCCATCAAACACCACCGCGTTCCGATACATCCAAAGAATCCATATTGTTGCAACACAAGTTGTGTTTAAGATCCTCTGCTGCGTAGGCCGACCTCCTTGACCATCAATCCACTGAAACATGTCTTCAACATTAACAAACTCCGGAATATCTAACTCCAACCACACCCCGATTCTGATCCATAACTCAACAGCTACATTACATGAAAAAACACATGGTTAATGTCTTCTATATTACAGTGGCAACCTGGACATAGCAGAGAGTCAATATCAATTCCGCGTCGGTCCAAATTTGAACGAGTAGGTAACCGGTTTAAAAAAGCTCTCCACACACACACATTCACCTTGATCGGAAGAACATTACACCATCGAGTCACCGTAGGAGCACCCGGAAGACGTTTAACATCAAGACTATTTTTGACCGATCGGACCGTGAAAGTTTCTTCATCTTCAAACTCCCACTGCCAAATGTCTTGTTCCAAGTTAAGATTGATTATCTGAAGACATGCCATTAATTGATCATGTTGAGTTTGTTCCGGCCCACCCCGGATATCTCGTCGCCAACTAATATTCCACCCTTGGGTGGAGCAGTAATCGCTAATGAAAGCATTCCTATTAGAAGCTAAAGCAAACAACCTAGGAAATGTCGCTTCTAATGTTCCCTCACCACACCACATCTCCTTCCAAAATGGTGGGTTAACAACTTTTTTGCGTACATTGCTCTATACATGTAGCCGTAATATCCCCACTGTCTCATATGTCCAAGGTCTTGTTGATGCCTAATTTTTTTATGGACTCCGAGTCTCATAATCGAGACCTACGACACACCACCAAAACACACCCGTTTTAAGTTTATTAATCATATCCATTACTTAGGTGTCGTTTGTTTTTTCAGAGCTTTTACCTCTTCATCTGCAAACCATGTCTGCAGAAGAAGAGGTACATATAAGCTCTTTATCTGCAAGAAGAAAACCGTTTATTTTTTTGTACTATTAAAGTACTTTTTCCTCTTTTTTTGTCACTAGTATCTTTTGTGCTATTGAAATATTTTTTTTTCAATACTATTTTTTGTGCTATTAAATTACTTTTTTTTCTTTTCCTTTTTCATTTTCAAAAGTTTTTTTACGTTTTCGTCTGTTTTGATACGTTTTTTTACGTTTCGTCTGTTTTTTACGTTTTGTCCGTTTTTTAACGTTTTCATCCGTTTTCTTACGTTTACATCCGTTTTTTTAATGTTTTCATCAATTTTTAACGTTTTCGTCCTTTTTTTACGTATTCGTTGTTTTTTTACGTTTTCGTTCATTTTTTTTACGTTTTCGCCCGTTTTTTTTATGTTTTCGTCTTTTTTTTTTACTTTTTCATTCGTTTTGTTACATTTTCATCCTTATTTTACGTTTTCGTCAATTTTTTTTATATTTTCGCCTATTTTTTTATGCTTTCGTCTGATTTTTTATGTATTCATCCATTTTTTATGTTCTCGTCTGTTGTTTTACATTTTCGTCCATTTTTTTAATGTTTTAATACGTATTTTTACGTTTTCGACCTCTTTTTTATTTCTATTTTTTGGTTTTTGTCTTTTTTACATTTTTCGTATGTTTTTTTACGTTTTCGTCTTTTTTGTTACGTATTCGTTAATTATTTAAGTGTTTTTTTTAATAATAAGTTTTCAACTGTTTTTGTCTTTTTTAGGTTTTCATCCGTTTTTTACGTTTTAATGTGTTTTTTGCGTTTTCGTCTATTTTCATATAATTCTGTAAGTTTTTGCACGTTATTGTACGTTTTCTTAAATTATCTTACGTAATAAAACGTAAGAAAAAGGACAAAAATGTAAAAATAAAACGAAAACGTAAAAAAAAGATGAAAACGTAAAAAAACAAACGAAAACATAAAAAGATGGAAGAAAACGTAAAAACCGAGCGAAAACGTAAAAAAACGGACAAAACCGTAAAAATACGGGTGAAAACGTAAAAAATGGACGAAAACGTAAAAAAAAGGCAAAAACGTAAAAAAACGGACGAAAGCGTAAAAAACGGATGAAAACTTAAAAAACAGGCGAAAACGTAAAAAAATGGTGAAAACGTAAAAAATGGTTGAAAGCGTAAAAAAATAAAAAAGTAGAAAAAACTGACGAAAACATATAAAAACGTTCGTAAACGTAAAAAACAGACGAAAACGTAAAAAAACTTGCGAAAACGTTAAAAAGGGTGAAAGCGTAAAAAACGGACGAAAACGTAAAAAAACAGCCGAAAACGTAAAAAAAAACATATAAAATGTAAAAAAAGGACGAAAACGTAAAAAATGGCAAAAACGTAAGAAAACGGACGAAAACGTGAATAAAAGTGCGAAAACGTAAAAAAACAGACGAAAACGTAAAAAAAGGTGAAAACGTAAAAAAAACGGACGAAAACGTAAAAAAACGGACGAAAATTTAAAAATAACAAAAAGGGAAAAAAAACAGACGAAAACGTATAAAAACGGATACTGAGAAAGAGATGTAGGGTTTGCGAAAGAAGATGTAAGAAGTGAAAGAAGAGGTAAGAAATGAAATATAATGTCTGAAAATTAGTAGAGGAAACAAGTGAAAAGAAGCAATTATGTCTGCAAAAAAAGAAAAACAAACAGAAAGCTCTTCCCTCCTGCAAACAAAAGAAGTGAAAAAAAAGAAAAAATGCTTATTGTAAAAAAACAAACAAACACCTTAATTGATTTTTGTTGTTAACTAAAGCACACTATCGATATAGATGAAATGAAATGTTAATACTTAGTAGTCAAATTAATTATAGAGAAAGTTGAATAATAAAGTGAGGGTATAATAGTAAAAGTTTTATCGATATAGATGAAATGAAATGTTAAATTGTTAATACATGTCAATGTCCATGTACTTTGCATAGAGTCAATCAATCAATATTTCTATTGACAAAGAAATCTTACCTAAAGATTAGAGGGAGTGCTCTCTATAAGACTATGAAACAAATGTGCACATTTCAGAAAATGTAACCAACTTCTAGGTTCATTGTTATTCTAATCATGATTCTAGCCAAGCAAAGATAAATAGTCTATAACAAAATTGTACCAATATTTTCAAACTGTTGTAAATTTGTAACACCTTTGTCAACATAGGAGGGCTGTACTAATTTTTGGGTGGCAATTTCATTGGAAAGGGTAGCCTTGTTTCTTGTTGCATTCTATATTTAGTAACTTTATTGTACCAAGTCCAAATGCCACATACTATTTGAATTTGCATCCATTGAATGAGTGGTATTTTTGTACCTAACAAAATGCACACATGAAATCCTCAAATTTCTATCGTTTCTTTATTCACAAAAGTCTAATACGTACAAGTTTCATTATCACACCTCCTTTTCATGTAAGTTTGACATGTGGCTTTTCTAATTATAAGATCTTATATAAATTCCTAAAATGACATAATCTCGATTAGAAAATTAATGTTTGCATATGACAGTCACATGTCTTGTTCGAATTTAGTTAAATGGGTGCTATGTAAGTGTTATGTACGTATATACACTGATGATTTGCTATAGATTGGTTTTCTCGATTTTTAGACCTCAATATTTGATGTTTTATATGATTGGTTAAAAACACACAAAAATAAAATATTGGTTTGAGCAATGATATGAATGCCTAACAAATATGCATAAACTTATGTCTAATCCATTAACAGTTTAACACATCACTTATATATTTTATCTCTCTAAATCTTCACTTTGATTTCATTTGTCAGCATCTTGTTCTTAAGCATGTTGTTGATCATGCATTTTAGACATGACAATCATTTCTGTATTAGAGCATGGCTTAGATATCTTTTACAAATTAGGGAATTTATGTTGTATTGTTATGATTGATATTGTCTTGCACTTAGGCCCATTTTATGGCTATAATACAATATAACCATTGCTTTTTAATGTTGAAGCAAATTTCTGTCAAGATGGTCTTGATGACTCTTATGATGTCACTCGTTGTCATCCCAAATCAAAAGCATGCTACATATATAAAAAGAACCGTTTAGAAGGGGTCTAACTGTCTAAGTCCAAAGCTTCGAAACCACCCTCCGATGGTCAATTCAGAACCTCCGATTGAGAGGATTTATATATTAGAGAGAAAAAGTAGAGAGAGTGATGGATCAGAACCAATCAAATGAGGGGAGGGTGATATATAGGCAAGCGTGACCTACCTTTCATGTGATAACCTCCTAATAACACCTTCAAATGACACTTTCGAAGCACATCTCCCAATTAGAATCGGGCCAAAAGAATATATATATCGTCACTTAAATTTTTTCTGACTAATTTACGGGTTTGAAATCACCGTCACATATACTAAAATCGGATAAAGTTATTTATTTATTTATTTAAGAAAGTTTGCTTGATAATTTCAAAATTATAACACCCAATAGAAATTGAACTTAAAACATCTTGTATGTTACGTTACGATGATAGCGCCAACCCCTTTTACTGACCGGTCACTCAGAGTTGTTCATTACAATTACATTGTTAATTAAAATACTATTTATATGCAACCACATAAGTAATTACGTTCTTTATTATTATTATTATTATTATTATTATTATTATTATTATTATTATTATTATTAAAAACACAAGAACTAATGAAATATACAACCCAATATTTAATATGGGGTCAATGGCTGCAAATCATGTTGGATATATTGTTAACACCCACATGCAACTTGTTCGACCCATTTACAATTCCCTCTATTCAATAATTGAGTTTAAATAAGTCCAAAATCACGTAATATTTGATTCAGATTTACTTTCTTATCACTAATATCGTTTATAAGATTTTATGGGCTAGATGGTACCACGCATTACCTAATGTGTTTTGTCATACTTATAAAGGAGTTGCATCAAGATTTGTAACAATCAGATACTGTAATTATAAACGAAGAAAAGTAGAGGTGAAAAAATTAGTGGTACAATGGTGGCGAGTAAAGAGGTGAGTATTCTTTAGTACAAACTTGATTAGCCGGGTCAAGCTCAACCCTTTTTAACCATTCTATTTTGAGTCTCATATATGACTTCGGTGGTGTTTGTTTGTTAAGAGGGTCTGAATCTGAATCTGAACCGCACATCTGAATCTGAATCTGATGCGTAAATGTCTGAATCTGACCGCATCTGAACGGAAAAAAAAAAACTCATGTTTGAACCGCACATTTGCTTGCTCGTACTAATTCTTTTTTGGTTTTTATTTGTGTCAGCAAAAGGCAACAAGACGTATTCAGACACCCCTCTCAAGTCTAAACCATCAAGATCTTACTGCATCTGATCGCGTCTGAACGTCAAAATGTCTGACCGATTCAGACATAGTGCCCATTCAGAGGCTGTTAAGAGGCAAAAAAGAAAAAACAAACGCAGCCTTCCTCGGTCTTAAATTAAATATTGATTTTTAATATTTTGATTTATCTCAAAACTTTTCTTCTCTTATTATTTTTGCTACTTTGTTTAGTTTAGTGATTGATATAATAGAGAAGCTGATAAAGTCAAGGCAGACTCTTTCGAAAGCAATGGTGGCTAGGAATGGCTTCAGTCAAGTCATCGATTCACCTTATGGTCGACTTGCTTGAATCGAAGAAGAAGAGCCCACTTTCATATTGAAATTCAGGCAATTAATGTTTGTTTTCAATTAATTAAAATGTTTTTAAAAACAAAAAAAGTTACATTTTAATGATGCATAATATAACCACCGCGTCTTTTTTAAAATTGTGTGCATGTTAGAAGTGGACATATTTTTTGAGAGGCGAAACGAGTATTAAGGTAATAAATTTGATAATTGTATTATTAGTATAACAAGTTAGAATAATTTACTTCAAATTATTTTAGTTAGAGTAAATTACATGGTTGGTCCCTGTGGTTTGTCCTAAATAACAAGTTTCGTCCCTAGAATTTGAAAGTTGCATGGGCAGTCCCTAAGTGTGTAAACAAATAACACACTTGGTCCAAACGTTAAACGGCCGTTAGTCTAATAAAATACTCGTACGACGTGGCAAAAATGGGGGGGGGGGGTATTTTTGTCTTTCCACGTTCTACCTATACTATGATTTTTGACCAATAAGTTTTTACAATTAATACACATCTTTGCAGTTTCCCTCACTCTGTTCTCACAAACCCACACACATACACAAACACAAATCTCAGCCGATTAATCATTGTACAAACCCTAACCCTAATTTTGCAAAATCAATTGTGATGGTTTTATCAGTGTGGAATTTACGTCCATCTGATAAAAATGAAGTCAATGTGGACTATAAAGAAGTTTATGGTAAGAAGAGTTTTTTTTTTTTTTTTTTTTTTTTTTTTTTTTTTTTTTTTTTTATGATTGAATTGTGATTAGTAAATGTGTTTACATACACCTAAATTTAATTTTTTGATGATTTCTACAGGTTCTGATCCTAATTTCTTTACCCTAAAGATACATCATGGAGGGATGTTTAGTGACCCACCAAGAAGGAGATACGTTAATGGTAATGTAAGTTTCATTGACAATGTAGATGTTGATCTCTTTTCTGTCATTGAGTTGAATGACATGGTGATGTTGATAGGGTATAGTGGGGAAACGATAATGTACTACCAATATATGATACCTGATCTTGATTTAGACAATGGGCTTAGAGCTTTAGGTGGTGACCAAGATGTTCAAGGTCTGATTAAGTATGTTTTGTTAGGTCATAGGTTGATCAATGTATACATTGAGCATGAACAAACTAAGTTGGACACTTATAATGCTTCATATGGTAAAACTTGTACTATTATTGAACTTGAAGATGATGCACCAGTTCCTAAAAGTAAAGTTGCTAAGCAATTTATGTTAGAATGGAATGACAATGTAGTGGGTGAAAGTAGTGTAAATGTTGTTGGTGAGAGTAGCACAACAAATGAAATTGGTAAAAATAATGTGCCAAGTGAGTTTACAACTGACTTTTACTCTACTTTGGACAATGAAGACTTTGACCCTTTCTTAGGTTTAGATGATGCTGAGATACTTGATAAGATAAATGATGTTGAGCAAACAATGGGTTTAGATGATGCTGAGATAGTTGATAACGGTAAAAAACTAATAGTAGATGATGAAGAAGAGCAGGAACATAGTGGGAGTGAAGATAATGTAGAGGATGAGCAGGAACATAGTAGGAGTGAAAATAGTGAAGATGAGGAAGATAGTGATTACATAGCTGATGAGGTAAATGATACTGATGATGTAGAAGTTGATATGAAGGATTTTCATGCCAATGTAGATCCTAGTGTAGAGTTCATGGGAAGTGGGAATTTGAAGAGCAAACTGATAAATGATGATGATGTTGATGTTGATGTACAGCCTTTAGATAATGATGATTTTGAGAGTGGATCAGAAGGAGATGATGAATTGGAGAAGAGTAGGAAGAGAAAGTTGAAGGTGTTAAGAAAACAACAACAAAAGACAGCAGATGATTCTAATGTATCAACATACTTTTATGTTGGTAAATTATTTGGGACAGCTAAAGAGGCAAAAGATATGATTAAACTGCACTCCATAGAAACAAGGAGGGAACTTTTTTTGAAAAAGAATGACAAGGTCAGGATTAGAGCTGAATGTTCAGGTACTATTCCAACATTAGGGTCTAGTGAACAAGTTGGGCCTTCAAAAGATGGGCGCAGTAAAGATGTGCCAAGTAAAGATGTTGTTAAGTGGACAAGGACTAGCATTGTTAATGCTTCTCCAGCTAAGAAGAAGTCAGTTGAGTTGAAAAAGTCAAGGATAATAAATGGTGGGCAACCTAACAAGAATAATAAAGCAGATCCAAATAAATGTCCTTGGTGTTTACAAATAGGAAAGGATGATGATGAAACCTGGTTAGTTAGAACATACAAAGCTGAGCACAAGTGTCTACAAACAAGGAAAGTGAAAGCCTGTACATCAGATTTCATAGCCAAAGAGTTAGTAAGAGAAATTACATCAAATCCAGGGATTCCAATTAAAGCAATACAAGACCAAAGTCAAAGGAAGTATAGATTGGAGATTTCCAGGATGAAAGCATTTAGGGCTAAGTCAAAAGTTGTGGATCAAATCAGAGGTGACCACACTAAGCAGTATGCTAATCTGAGGAATTATGTTCTAGAATTGAAGGGAAATAACCCCAACACAAATGTTAAGATAAAGTGTGAACATCTAGATGATCCAGAAGATACTCATAGGGTGTTTCAAAGGATTTACATTTGCATTGGAGCTTTAAAAGAGGGGTTTAAAGCAGGAAAGAGGGACTTATTGGGATTTGATGGAACCTTCATGAAGGGTCCATTCCCAGGTCAGCTTTTGACTGCTGTTTCCTTGGATCCCAACAATGGCATATATCCTCTGGCCTATTGCATTGCTGAAGCTGAGAATAAAGAGTCATGGACTTGGTTTTTGGAGCAACTAGGTGAAGATCTAGACCTACAAAGGGATTCACATTTCACTTTCATTAGTGACAGGCAGAAGGTGATTTCACTTCCATTACTTAACAATTTTATTTGCTTGTATAATATGTATACTTATATACTTACATTGTAACAGGGCATAATTCCAGCTATAGCCAATTTGTTTCCATCAGCTGAGCATAGATTCTGCCTAAAACACATTCATGAGAATATGAAACAAAAGTGGAGTGGTCAAGTTTACAAAGATATGTTGTGGAAGTGTGCTAATTCTACCACTGTCCAATGGTTCAATAAAGCAATGGATGATTTGAAGAACTACAACAAGGAAGCATATGGGTGGTTATGCAAGATACCTCCTCATCATTGGTCTAGGTCCCACTTTTCAGGTAAAATAATATTCAATAAGTTACTAGGTCCAATATGTTAAAAAAGAGTATATGAACAAATATGTTTTTCAATTTATTACAGGTAGGGCAAAGTCAGATGTTTTATTGAATAATATGTGTGAGGTTTTCAATGGCAAAATTGTTGAGGGTAGGGACATGCCAATTATAAGTGCTTTAGAGTATATTAGAGAGTATCTGATGAGAAGGATAGTGACTGTGAATAAACTTATAGCTAAGTGTGATGGCCCCTTAACACCTACTGCTACTAGGTTGCTAGAAATGAGAAAAGAGAAAGCTGTAGATTATGTTGTGTCTTGGAATGGAGATGACATGTACCAAGTTACTGGTGGTTCTTTTGAGCAGTATGTGGTTAATATGTCAGAAAGGAGTTGCACTTGTTATGGACCAAGTTTATGGTTATTTTCACTTGTTATAGAGACTAATGCTTGGTTTAGAAATGGGTCATTTTGACTTTTATGTGTCAATTTTGACATTCAAAACAATAACAACCAACTGTAATTCCATTAATACATCAAAGTTGTTGCAACATACAAAATTGACTGCATAAGTCAAAGCCTACAACAATTTCTTCAATCTTTCACCATACTTGAAAAATTCAACCACAACATAAGTCAAATCCTACAACTAAATTAACCATACTTGAAAAATTCAACCACTACAAATATTAGCCATGAAACAACCAACAATTTCTTCATTCTTTCACGTCCCCTTTGTGCTTCCAACAACTGAGCTTCTTACCTATTTCTTGCCCTCAATAGTCCTGGAATTATACTTACAGCACGACGGCACATAGAGGGATCAAACCAATCCACTATACCCTAATAAACAAGAAACATAACATATTAACGATTGCAAATTGTAACCCTATTAAACAATAAAACACTTACATGATCTGGGCATCCATAGAAATGTCTTCCGGGGTTTTCATTGGTCCAGGATGTGATTATATTTGTTCTTCTACCACAATTACAATATACCATTCTTTTGATTTGAATGTTTTAATTAAATGGAAGAAAAAAAAAATAAAAGAAAAAAAAGGAAGAAGATGAAATTTGTGGTGGGGGTGGGTTTTCTTAAATAGGGACTAAATACAAACGTTGAAACGTGTAAAGACAAAAATACCCCCTTTTTTGCCACGTGATACAAGTATTTTAATAGATTAACGGCAGTTTAACGTTTGGACCAAGTGTGTTATTTGTTTACACACTTAGGGACTGCCCATGCAACTTTCAAATTCTAGGGACGAAACTTGTTATTTAGGGCAAACCACAGGGACCAACCATGTAATTTACTCTTTTAGTTATTTGGATTTGTAGATGCTTTAGAAACCACCTAGGGTAGTCTTGTGGTAGGCCTCATGATTTTCTGACAATAGGTCTCACCTTCGAAGCTCACTTATATACATCTTGAGGGTGGTAATTGTTAGAATTTAAGTATCATAACAATTACATAATTAAACATATAAACATCAATAACGCGCAACGGAAGCATAAAGATCAAATACTCATAATTAATTAACTGAAAACATAAACATGAACGTACCATGGTGATTCTAGCCCGAACAAGAATCAAAAGCAATAGTCTTGAACAATATGATGAACCCTAATTAGGGTTTATATGGATCAATGATTAACCCCTTACCGTTTTGTTAATCGATCCCTTGATAATTACTATAGTGAGTAATTACCTCGTTCTTGTACACATGAATTAAACCGTATTAAGGTTATGCTAGTAACAACACAAGAAACAATTTTTGATGAAAAAAATTCGATCCCGCACACCCTAGGGGTTGTACGATCGGCTATAGGCAAAGAAGAGGAGAAAAAACACTTAGGGATAATTGTGTGTACAAAAGATTCACCCAACAATGACCCTATGTGTTTATATTTATACTAAATAGAAAACTTGGAGCAAAAGCTAGGGTTTGGGTTGCCCCATCCCCATGGCCGGTCGATCTAGAACCCAAGGAGGGGTTCTAGATCCTTCTCTTGTTTCCTAATTGTATAAACACAATTCTTTCCTTATTTGCGTCTAACGGTCGTTAGTCATTAACGGTAAATACCAACGATCGCTACATACTTTGTATAATAATAAATATATAAATATATAAATTATTATTTCTTAATACTCATTCGTAACGTGTGCAATCCCGATGTCTCGAGTTCGATTCTAGTCATACAAATATTAATATTTATCCATAAACTTTAACAGCTCCCACTTGGATATCTATTAATAGTGTAATGACATTGGTAAGCGTCTAGCAACACGCTAATGCCCCTAGTTCAACTCGAGGAAGGTTTCCTAGAAAAACCTTTAATGATTCATCATTATTATTATCCTTTTGTTTCTAATACCACGTTAATAAAGATATGGATCATAGTCATTCTTTAATTAACAATTCTGTTTCTCGTTGTTGTTTATGATTGAGCAAGATTACCAGAACATCTGAACGTATTCCAGATAGACTTTGGGCGTGCGCACGCAAACATCTTGTCAACCCTACGAGGGGGCCATCAGTATTAAACTTCAAAACAAATTTGAAGGAACAAATTCTTTCTTGACTACAAGAATAACCCATGGACTTTGCAACACTTCTGAAAACAACCCTTATAACTCCCTATTACGGTGAGCGGTAAATTGCTTCACATAAATGCACTACATCCATGACACTTATCTGGTATCTCAAGTCTGAGGATAACAAATTCATGATTTACTTACTGACAAGATCCATAAAGTAAAATCATGTAGTTGGGATAAGTCCTATATTCAATTCATTGAATATCATGTGAGATTGGTATGTCAACGCATCAATATACTTTCAAGTATATTCTAACCAATACTCAGATTTGTCTTAGTTTAATGATATTCCCATATCATTAATCGACAGCGGACAATTTAGAATAACATAAGTTATTCATGGATTTAAACATGCAAATATAGGACACAATTTATTATTAATGAAAACAAACGTACTAAGTACTTTAATTCATTATAAATAATAATTGCTTAATGTTCTTTATCCAAATACTAAATAGATCAATGCATGATACTTCTAGTTAATGAATTTTGTCTCAAGTACTGACTTGTTGACAATTATGCCTCAAGTAATGACAATCATACTTGTTGACAAGGCATTATTTCATCTAACTTTGATCTATCCAAATTTTGAGAATACTTATTTCAAGAATTCAATAAGCAAAATTCTTGTATGTGTATATCCAACTATCTTGATATAGTTACACATAATTTTTCATAAATGGTGTGTCATCCTCAATCACCATTTTATGACTATCAAACTTTCAAACCTTTTAAAGTTTAAGTATTCTAATTCTTTAATGTATAATGCAACTGTGCTCTTAGTTGAGCACAACTAGTTCACATGGCTAAGGATAAAATCCTTCCATGACTAGTTATTGAGTGTCATCTCAATTTAAACCAGCATCATTGTATATAAAAGACAATATGCTCTTTAAATTCCGTAAACTTAATATCCATTGTGTAACGTTTAGGAGCTTTTCCAGGTTGAGGGTCATTATTCTAAGTTCAAACATATTTTATTAGAATATCTATTACACAAGATATCAAACATTGTTAAATCATTATGCATTTAAGCATGATACAACAATAATATGATTCACATGAAAAATCCTTCAGTCATACTTAGATTTTATTCATGTTCTATCTTTACAAATATGTATATCCATTTACTAAATGATATATCATATTCTATTAGAATTTATTTACCGCACATGTTTATTAAATAATAAGCTTTAGTTCCAAGGTTGTATGTTTTATTTTCTAAACCATTTAAAGTAAAGTTTCATTCCAAACTAAGTCTAACCTATTTCTTATATGGAATGTTACTCGATAACATATATGATTTAGTAAATCAAACATAATACTCCCACTAGCCTTTAGGAATACTTAGAAATTATCTTATTTCAATTACAAATCAATGCATGGATTTAATAATTAAACATAAGAGCAATTTCCTAGATGCATGCATTTATCCATTCATGGATTATTACACGTTGTACACTTCCAAAGATTTATTCGAATTCATAAACTCCTTTTAATTACTTTTCGTCCTCGCTCAAGTAATCATTCAAGAAAGAGTTTTTGTTATTCATTGTCAAATTTCATATTCATATAAATATGACAATTACCATCTTTGTATCTTTAATATGCTTAGGAAAGAGTATTCAATCATAGTTTATTGCTTAAGTATGATTAATAATCTTGTCATAAGACATATATTAAGATATGTATACAATTTTGTCCATATGATTATTACACAGAGATTTAAATCACTAGGGTTACATAATCTTTGAATAAACTCATCTTCGTTCTCTAACTATTAAGAATTAAGATAAACCAAATTTTCTAAATTTGAATATCTTTATGAACAGCATCTACAACATTCATAATGTGAGCAATTTACCCAATTCATTATTCTTGGTAATACTACATCATATAATCGTCAGCATATTAATTAAATATTTGAGATATCCAAGTGGATCTATGAATGAGAATTCCATCATCTTGAGGTTTATCATTGACATGTTAAGCCTCATCATGATTTTCACTAGTGTGGTTTTAGAAGATTATGTATCTTGTAATTAAAACACTCCCACTTGCCTTTAGTATTATATAGAATATTAATACTTAGCAATTAAAGCGACAATACAATATTATCTTTTTGGGATATTACAAATAAATATTGACAGTTTCTGACATTCTTTTGTTAACAACCTACTTATAAGTAGCTTAACAAATTCAGAACTCCAATTTAAGACTTAATGTGATTCATCACATTTCATAATTCAGTAGTGTCTTATTAATCTTCTAGGAGTGTCTAATCGAGTATATACAATCCATACTCAATTTTCTAACCTTGATAAATTTAGGAAGAAAAGAAGTCATAGTTATCTTTAATCAAACAATCTAATAAGAGTTTGATTTCCCTAACAGAACATACCATAAAAATGTGGTATTTCATTAGAGTAAATATTGTAAGGCAATCTAACAATATATAGATAACTATAATCCTTTTGGTATACATATTTATCAATTAAGTCAACTTAATAGTATAATAGTATTTCCAAACCAATTGCATGCTTTATATAACACAAGTACTTTTGACCAAGTCACTTCATGTTCATGTCTTATTAAAACATGAACGTGTTATAATCCCACTATACGTTATTAATAATTTATTATCTCAATGACTTCTTGTATATGTCTTAATTAAAAACATAACAAGTTAACGTCTTACTTTATTATAAGTCTTGTAATACTTAAAAGACTTCATGTTTATAACTATACAATAAAGTATAAACATGTATAATTAAAGTAATCATGAACACCATCATTTGGTTTCAATAATATTTTCAAGTTAACACACTACTTCATTTATTTATGTCATTCTAAGAATACATAATTATTGAAGTAGTATTATATTACTTATTTTATTTATGTCATTCCAATAATACATAAATTTAAAGCTGAAGTAGTATTGTTATTGACACATGTTCTAATAGATGTCTAATTTAGAAACAGTAAATTATCTATGATGGTCTCACGCATACATGGAAATTCACTTTGTTGTTAATGTTTAGCCTGCGTCTCACGTTTACTAAATTTCAACAGCAAGTGTTTCTTAGATTAGATGTATATTAATCATATTAGGATTATAGTCTCTTACTTTGTAGTTAAGAGAATCCATTAAATCATATTTTTATGTGTTGTACCTTGCACACAATGTAGATTTCTCCCACTTGTGCATGGAACAACATCATATATCACATAAACAATACGCACGCGTTTGTTAATGTGAACAATATGATTTGTGTCATTGGTATAACTAGTAGATATAGAGTTACTCAATCAATCAAGGAAACGCACATGACTATCCTTGAAAATATTAGTGTCTATATTTGAAAAGTAATTACCTTGAGACATTCAAAAGATAATCTGAGTTACAATCAAGACAATAAGTCTTGTAACTCCCACTAAATTAGAGAACATTACAATAATCCCTTATTCAGCCATAAGAACACAATACTCCCACTGAATTTGACAACATTGTAAATGTTTCATTAATCAGTGAAAGAAAATAGTGTACTATTTACTTTCCTACATCTTTTAAGAAAACCCATTCCAACAATTATATATAGGTTCTAAAAGAATGTATTCTACTACGTAAATGTGATTCATCATATTCCAAACTTTTAACTTGGAAAACTGGGCATGCAATTTCTTCCTGTATAGATCTACCATTTCAACAATTGTATGTAGTATCTTTAAATGGTCAAATCAAAATAACTAGATAAAATAATCTAATTCGTCTTTTACCATTGTGCAGTAATCAGTCTAGCTTCTAATTTAACAACTCATAAAGTGCAAAAATCTTACTATTAAATTTTGCTATGAGTTATGTATTTAGAATTTAGACTATTCTAATCATCCTATGGAAAGAATAGGATTAAGTCTCACACTTCTCCTAATGGAAAGAAGACTTTGTTTATTCTTTTAGTAAAATTGACTCTAACAAAAAAAAAAAAAAAAAACCATGCGGGTGTAGATCAATTTACTTGATAAAAGAATAACTTACGTTTACGGTTTTAATGTTGCATTAATACATTTAAAAGAATTTACAAAATTCAATTTTAGTATTTTCGATAATTTATATTTCCAAGAAAATATAATACCCAAGGATATATTCATATAACCAACATATTTTCTTGAAAATCTAGGATCCAACTTTACATAGATTCCACCACATCAGTTGATCTGCTAGTGGTGAAAGTATAAAAGATGGTAATCTGTCGAACAATAATTGGCAAACAAGATTTCCAATTCCTAGAGAATTATGGGATTTACATCAAATTGATTCATCAATTTGTCATGTAAGCATGTTTCATCCCATCTCATGCCTTAAGTTCTAGGTCTTACGCATCAACTTAATTAAGTCGTCTAACATAGAAACTGCAAATTCTCCATGTGTGGTCTCACGCACACTCGGAAATTTACCTTGTCATTAAAATTTAGCCTGCGTCTCACGTTTACTAAATAATAACTTCAAGTGTTTCTTATAGTTAGATGGCATGTAACTTAAATTTTAAGGGTATTCAATTTTGATGTGTCAATCAAAATATGTATAAAGATGCATGCACTCATCTTTATAGCATAAGTTTTCAAAAAAAAAAAACTTTTAATTACCAATTCTTGAGATTAATACACAAAGTTTTGCTTGAGGTTTAAAAAACCCTAAGATGACTTTCTACAAGAATGATTTTAAAAGAAAATCGTTTAAAACGTATTTGTAAGTGTGATAACCAAGACAGACTCTAAGGCTCTTTCTAAGCCTTCTTACCACGACTATGAATTTTGTCTTAAAGAAGTTACTTTTAAAAAACATGTTGTACAAAACATCAATCAAGCAAAAGTTTATGGATTTAATCTCAAAACATGTAATAAAGTATGAATCTTGCTAGTCTCGCCTTGGAGCGAATTACCGTGCGAAGCGAATCGTTGTTGGCACATAAGACACCGCAAGATTCAATCTTTATCACTTAAAGTTTCACCATTATTAGTCCATACTATTTTCTTTATAAAAATTACCCTTTTATTGCTTACAATCATGTCCAACAAAATAAAACAATAAAACAAGTAATCAAAGACAAATCAAAACAACTAATAAACATAACAATTATAAGGTGAAACAATTAGCCACATGCAATCTTGATTAGAAAAGATCCTAATAAAATCAATTCTAGGTTTCAATATGCATATAATTAACTAGGACTTTCACCTCTTAATGGAAGTGAGCCACATACATTGACGAATCAATTGCGTAGGCCAAAGTCAATCACATAGCACATAAATTGATTTTAATAATTATGAGGTCTTCCCCAATTTAGATCTATCTAAAACATGTGACATATCTTCACAATTAAAACAATTAATAACCATGACTAACATGCATGTTTCGTCACGGATCAAAGCATAACAATTACCAATAAGCCACAAGATACGCACATAATCCATGTCACACAACAATTATTCATGATTAAACCACATAAAAAAAATATATATATTTGCATGCAACCTAGGGTTTCTATAAATGAACTGTGTTCGGTGAACATTGTTCTCGGTTGAATAGTGTTTTTGGATGAACAGTGTTCGTGAACAGTAACATGAACAGTAAAAAATATTTTTTAGGGTTTCAAAAATTAACACCAAGGAACCTTTAAGCATGCAATAATAATCAAAGATTTCAAATTTTTATGTATTTCAGTAATTAATTACACAGTATTAACCGCTCTTGATGCTACTGTTAGAATTTAAGTATCATAACAATTACATAATTAAACATATAAACATCAATAACGCGCAACGGAAGCATAAAGATCAAATACTCATAATTAATTAACTGAAAACATAAACATGAACGTACCATGGTGATTCTAGCCCGAACAAGAATCAAAAGCAATAGTCTTGAATAATATGATGAACCCTAATTAGGGTTTATATGGATCAATGATTAACCCCTTACCGTTTTGTTAATCGATCCCTAGATCATTACTATAGTGAGTAATTACCTCGTTCTTGTACACACGAATTAAACCGTATTATGGTGATGCTAGTAACAACACAAGAAACAATTTTTGATGAACAAAAATTCGATCCCGCACACCCTAGGGGTTGTACGATCGGCTATAGGCAAAGAAGAAGAGAAAAAACACTTAAGGATAATTGTGTGTACAAAAGATTCACCAACAATGACCCTATGTGTTTATATTTATACTAAATAGAAAACTTGGAGCAAAAGCTAGGGTTTGGGTTGCCCCATCCCCATGGCCGGTCGATCTAGAGCCCAAGGAGGGGTTCTAGATCCTTCTCTTGTTTCCTAACTGTATAAACACAATTCTTTCCTTATTTGCGTCTAACGGTCGTTAGTCATTAACGGTAAATACCAACGATCGTTACATACTTGTGTATAATAATAAATATATAAATATATTAATTATTATTTCTTAATACTCATTCGTAACGTGTGCAATCCCGAGGTCTCGAGTTCGATTTTAGTCATACAAATATTAATATTTATCCATAAACTTTAACAGTAATTGCAGGAACGAAGCCAGTATGAGGGTTGGAGGGTGCTCGGCCACCCATAACCGGTCCAACCAACCCGCCTTATAGCTTAGATAACTGTGTATGATTCATAGAGTCTTCAATCCAGCTCCTCTGCCAATGACCCATATCTGATAAACAATGCTTCAATTCCCCATCTTCACTATAATTTATGCTAACGTATGCTTTACTCATTTTCTCAAACAAATTAAGTAATTGTATGTTACAGCCGAAAAATATCATTGAACCTATATGTTGAATTGTTCAAACTTCAATCCAGCTTCTAAAACAGGGAATTGTATGTTACTACTGAACAAAAATTGAGCTTCTTTTAATACAAATTTCTGACTTTGTCCTGATAATTGAGGAAGGTTCTTAAAATAGTCACAAGGATCCCAATCCATACTTAGGCCACATATATCTGGATTAAAATGACTCACCCTCTCCAGATAATCTTAACAGATTCAAACCTCGTCCGTTTACGGTATGAAAATTATATAAAAGTATTTTGTATATTTTTTCATATATGTAACCTGTTAAATACAAAATATCACCAAATTGACATAAAAACATGTTTAAGGAGAAAATCACTTAACTTAGAATGGAATGTAAATGAAGATCAAGGTGCATATAACATGGACCCTAGATGCTTTGCGCTACCATAGGAGATGAAATTGATCAAACCATGTGACAACAACTTAACACACCCGTGGGGTGGAACCCTCCCAAGTTAATACCCAACCAATTTTGCAACGTCTCTAGACATATAAGGTCTTAACCTATTATAATATGGGTCGAAGGTTCGTACACTCTACAAAAAAAGAGTGCACATACGATCGACATATAGAAATTTCTTTTTACTAACAAGGTGGTTTCTTGCGTTGCAAATGAGATACATGCCTTTTTCTAACTATGTCGAGAAAATTCCATTAGACACAAGTTTATACTCTTTAAGCATCAACTTTGGTCCAGCCTTCACACGATTCATGAGGACTTTGCAGGAAGCGGGCGGATTTCTTTTTTTAGCAGGCCGTTGAGTCTCAAAAATTGTCTTTCAAATATTGTTATGGGGTAGTGCATTTAAACTGTTCAGCATTGCCAATTTATCCATAGTAATTATATTTATAAAAAGTTGTCTAAAAGCCTAAAAGCAAAGATTACAAGGGAAATGATGGTTACACAAGCAAATTGCCTGTCAAGCTAGCTTGTAAATCACCTACATGATCATACATAATTCATTAAAAATAAAATAAACGTGGGTTTACTTCAATTTAAGTGTCGTGCCTTTGGGCGGCTTAAGTTGAAGGTTTTCCCCCCATTGGGTTTCAAATTGGACATGGATTTCCCTTAAAAGAAAGTAACCGTTCAAAAAAAAAAAAAAAAAAAAAAAAATTGAGGAATGAAGGAGGAAGCTACAAGATCTTTGTGTCTCATTATTACTTTAAAATTTGACATTCAAAAGTCAACTCATGTATGGGATCACGACAAAATCAAGATTTTTGATTAGAATGAATCCGTATCTAATATTAATAGTTCATCTCTATGATTGTTTGTTACATTGTTTAAACAATATGTGTTATTTTGTGTTAGCATTTGTAAAGCAATCATTGTGTTGCTAAGTTTTATCTAAGCAAAAGACTATGGTTACCATGGTTAAATTGCATCCAATTATTGTGATACGTGTCCGTTTGAATAAGATGAATTTATGAACTACTTGACGTCCTAATCTCTTTAGTAGATGAATTTATGAACTACTTGACGTCCTAATCTCTTTAGTAGAGGGCTGAGCATACCCGACCGATTACCGCCACCCGTCCCGATTCCGACCATCTCGCCGGCCCGATTCCGATTCCGACTAGTAAACGGGTTGGGAGTCGGTTTATGTTTTCTGGCCAATTGGGACTCGGGAATCTCGGTATTGGGTCGGGACGGGATGAAAACCGAAAAACTACAAAGAAAACCGACAAATCCTACCGATCCCGACCAATCGGGACTGTCCTGATACTGAACCGAATGGTTTCGGGTCGGGAGTCGGTTTGATTTTCCGGCCAAATCGGGTTGTCGAGATTCTCGGTATCGGGTCGGGACGGGACGGGACCGGCCCGATGCTCACCTTATTAATGTAACCAAATTTTACACACTATTAAGTGTTAATAAATTAGTAAAATTTTACACACTTTTTAGAAGCGTGGAGAAAAAAATGTGGAGATTGAACTATTTTTTTTGTAGTGTAAACTAAATTGTCAAAACTTAATACGGAGTATTTGTCTTCTACGTACGTATCATTTTCTTAGCTTTAGGAAGCTAGATGACTCATTTGCCAAAAGCATTTTTATGCAAACAAATAAGGTGCAAAATACTATGTACACAATGTCGGCTCTTGCTATTTTATCAAGTAGACGAGAAACATGTTTTAGTCATTAGGGTACATTTGTTAATATCTTAAAACATGAGGGTATTCACATGGCTTTGCATGCATATAACCTTGCTCTACTAACCTTGTTTTTCATTCCAAGTATATCCATCTCCTTCTTCTTCTCTCTCTTTCTAAAATGTACAAACCTTTAGCTATGAAAGCAGCCACCATGGTGTCGGTTTTGCTGTTATGCGCCACCATCCACACCGCTTTCGCAGTCACCGATGGTAAGCTACAATTGAAAGAACTCCCTGTTTTCATTTTACTAGATGATTAAGGTTTTGTTACATATTAACTAGTCAATCTAGTCTGTGTGTCGGTGCGTTCAAAACCTTGTAGGTTACTCGGCCAAAAGGTCGGAAACTATGGTTATCAGAAACAAAAATAAGACTAGTTACTCTACGCCTCAAGAATTAATGTATCAAGCATGCTAAGTAGAGATTGAAGTTAATATTTGTTTTTATGCTGAACAAAAAGAAAAAAATTAAAGGAAGTAGAAGTATGATAATATAGTTTTTAATCTTGGTGAAAGTTATATAGTCTTTTGGTCAGCATTTCACTAAAGGGAACTTTTAACTTTTTAAGTTATGTTTAACTAGGCTATGTCATTCAACTGATTTGTAACATAACGACAACTCTAAATATCATAGTGTTATTAGCTTATACTAGTAGTTTTCTACTAATGTCTGTATATTGAGTATTTCTTTCAAAAGATTTCATTAACAGAAAGATGAAGAATATTGGCAGAATTAGCCCCAATAGACCCGACACATTTGACTAGTAACAAAATAAAAACTACGTAGTACATATTTTATCTCGTTACCAAGCCTTCAAATGGAGGTAATTATATCAAACGTGCATGTATGTTTTATAGTATGAAAAAGTTGCTTCAAGCACTGTTAAACATGTTTTATAACACATGTTGATAATCATGTATGAACTTTTAGACTACACTTTCCACACACATCGATCAGTTTCATGCCAACAATAATACATACTCTCGTCAATAAAAAATGCAAGATGTAAGCAGTCACACCAGTATTCGAGACTCGAGAGTAAGCAAGAAAACGCCTCCAGTTTATGTGTCGAAATCCGATAAGTAAAAGTATAAATGTCATGTTGAGTTCCACCTATAAATATGTGTTTTATCTATTTTTGTTGTATAAAAACTCGAACAGAATACAGAAATTGGGCCATAAAGTGGTACCAATCGACGATTGTACATGATGGGTCTGCATTTGCACGTGGGTGGGCACATGCTCACGCCACTCTGTCTATATTTAGAATTAAAATTGATACAAGTCGGTATATGCTAGAGTTTAATTGTTTCCATCATTTAATACTTTTATTCTATAGTTTTATACATGTATATTTTTAAAATAATGACGATCTTGTTCATTTAATATTAGATCTTCTCCTAGCTAGACGTCATTATGACTTGTTCCACGCAATATTTACATCACAAACTATCTCACATGTTTAACAGTACTTGAACTCACAACTACACTTTGTTAAAGACAAATAAGGACGGGTAAAAGTGAGACACGAGTCTTTTGTATAGATAGATACAGTTGTAAATATATATGTAACTTGATATTTGGTTGTAAAAATGCAGGATTGTTATACAATGGGAATTTTGAGATGGGACCGAAACCTTCGGACATGAAAGGCACGGAAGTGCTAAAGCACGACGCGATCCCAGGGTGGACAGCCTTCGGTTTTGTGGAGTATATCAAATCAGGCCAAAAACAAGGTGACATGTTGCTAGTTGTCCCTGAGGGAGCCTTTGCAGTTAGGCTAGGGAACGAAGCAACTATCGAGCAGTCCATAAACGTGACTAAAGGAATGTATTATTCCATCACGTTTAGTGCTGCTCGAACATGTGCTCAAGAAGAGAAGTTGAATGTATCAGTAGCACCAGATTTTGGGGTGCTACCGATGCAAACGTTGTATAGCAGCAATGGATGGGACTCGTATGCGTGGGCTTTCCAGGCGGAGTATAGTAAGGTTACCATCAAGCTACATAATCCAGGTGTCGAGGAGGATCCCGCGTGTGGCCCGCTTATTGATTCAATTGCCATCAAAACTTTGTACCCTCCTAGACCATCAAGAGGTAAATCAAAGTTCTACATATATGACTCGTTTAATTGATGACTTTACATTAGAAAGGCAACATATGAGTATTTCTTAAATATCAATGCCTATATAATTTATCTCCCCGTATCCTGCCAGTTTTGTTGTTGCTGTATTTAGGTGGTCAACATCTAGTAAAGTGGTAAGTAGGACCATATTACGATTGAATTATTGAATGGTAGACCATTTTTATATGCAAGTTGTGTTCATAGTTCAATTACAAAATCCAGCACTTTAATGGTCCTTTACCACATGAAAATTGAAGTACATGGTGTCATTGATGCATCAAGTCTAGTGGATGCAAAATTGGCACATCTCCATGTTTATCTATTAAATGATGTCTCTAATGTCATGTTCAAAATATAAAAGATGTTAATATTTGAATTGATGCAGACAACATCTTGAAAAATGGAGGATTTGAAGAAGGCCCATATATATTTCCTAACACGTCGTGGGGTGTTCTGGTACCACCAAATATTGAAGATGACCACTCTCCACTCCCAGCATGGATGGTCGAGTCACTTAAAGCCGTAAAATACATTGATGCGCAACATTTTTCTGTGCCACAAGGAAGACGTGCTGTTGAGCTTGTGGCAGGGAAAGAGAGCGCGATAGCTCAAGTGGCTAGAACAATTGTTGGAAAGACTTATGAACTTTTCTTTGCAGTGGGAGATGCTAATAACGCGTGTGAAGGGTCTATGATAGTTGAGGCATTCGCCAATAGAGAAACGCTCAAGGTCCCTTATCAATCTAAGGGTAAAGGAGGATTTAAGCGCGCGGTTCTTAAGTTTGTGGCAACTAGTACAAGAACAAGAATCATGTTCTATAGTACTTTTTACACTATGAGAAGTGACGACTTTTCTTCGCTATGTGGACCTGTAATCGATGATGTTAAGCTTTTAAGCGTTCGAAAGCCACGTAGAATGGCTTAAATGAGTTGGGAGTCTAAAGTTGATTTGGTTCCAAATTAAATCGTTTGGAATATTTGGGTAATAAGAGTGTTTTCTTATTTAGTAAAGAATAAGCAAGTTTTTGGTTTGGTTTCAAAATTAGTTAATGGACTTGAAACATAATAGTAGTAGTACTAAGAGTGGTATATAAGATAATTGAAAAGTGGTATGTTTTGTATTCTATATGTAACCTTACTTCATTTAATGAAAAATATGATACATATTGTGTATTTTTCCTTCTACTCTTCTTGTATTTGTTTTTATCATGTCTGAAAGAGTAAATAGAATAACTGTTGAATGCATTTTGGCGTTCAAGATCAACAGAAGACAATAAACATAAAGATTTTAGACACCAAAACAACAAATTAAAATCTAAGCTTTTAACGATATTTTTTTAAAAAAATGTGAGTAAAAACTTAAAATTTTGAGATTTAATGACATTTTTATAAACAAAATATGTTGCAAGAGGCAAAAACTATGTACTCACCCTTTTTTGTGTCACTATAAATAGACGTTTACCTACTAGACTTATGTCTATACTTTTTTAAGTGTGAGAGAAACACATAAATTTTTTAGTGACACTTCTTTTATATTTTTGGTGACATTAGTGACACTTTTTTTATGACACTTTTATGTGTCACTTAATCATTATTATTATTATTCACCAAATTTTTTTATGTTTTTACCACAACTTATGCATTACAGTATTGTACCGTACAACACTACAATGCATAGTTGTGGTATTTGCATCAAAAAATGTGATGGAAGTATCCACTCCCAATTTTTTTGTAATGAGACATTTTAGATATCATGAGATTTGGATATGATTGATATGATTTACTCATTATTGATCCCCAAGCTTGCTCCACAAAACTCCAATAATTGACATTACTGCTCGACGAATTATGCAATCAATCAAGCCTATGTCGGTATGCATTGGTGTTCAACTCCTATAACAGGTAACTATATGTATAGTATTTTTAACTTATGGTCGTTATCACTTTCAAATCCTGAGTCACATTGGATTTCACTAATCATTATATTGCATGCTTAATAGATTTGGACCTCTTCTAATTTTAGAAACACGTTGTATCACTCCACCTCTAAACCACATCAAATTTGATGATAATACACTTTGGCGATGTTACCCACGGCCTTCTAGGTCTTTTTGTCTAAGGTGGTTTTCGGGCACCACCTACTAACAACGTAGGCAGGGACGGAGCATATAAGGGCCGATGGGGTTGTGGCCCTCCCAAAATTTTTGACGCTATATACATTTTACACCTTTTTATTTTTAGTTTTATTCGTTTTTAATACAAAAATTTCAGTATTGTGTATATCAGCCCCCCTAAAATAAATATTTTACAAGTTGGCCCCTCTAACAAAAATGTTCAAGTTCCGTCTATGAACGTAGGTCCGCCCTTGTCAAGAGTAACGACTTTTGTGTGTCGTTAGTCGTTACACTCTATGTCTCTAAGAGTCATTTCTCACACAACGCCACAATTCCGGTCGAGCAAAATGCATGGTGTCGTATAACATTGGTGCTTGGTAATATTGTTGCAACTGTCAAGAACCTTAAATATGTCACAACAACTTTTTAAATTAGGTCAAATCAGTAGTATGGTATGAGTTAAGTTTGATTCAAGTTTAATGTAGGTCAATTTCATGTTTTGTAATATATTTCGAATTATAGTCTAATTTTAGAGTTTTAGTTAACATCAATGTTTCTGTTCCTTCTTTTTTTGATTTTTTCTATCAATGGTATTCTTTATGTACACAATAAGTTGTGTTAAAACATTACTGATTTGCTAAAATATATACAAGGTTTGCTTATCTTTTCATTTCTGCTGTCATTTCTATATCATTAAATTTGTACAAAGGTTCTGAAAAAAAAGGGAACATTTTGCTCATATACAGCTAATTACTCGCTGAAAAATAGTGTTCATTTGGCAATATTTCTTTATTTATTCAAACAACTGTCTTGGATTGTTTGAAAAACAGTACACTGAAAAGATGGCAATAAAGCCCGACAAGGTAACAATATGTCGGTTTTTATATAGATTTTAGTTTTGCTTTCGGTGCTTTCGTATTGCTACTGGAAAGTGGAAATGGAAATCGGTGAGTGGAGAGAGACTATTGAGTATGGCTGAGCAAACCACTCGAACAGATTGGATCGACTGACGGATTGACTGAGACAGGACCGATTACATCAGTCCGATCCTCGGTCTCGACTTTTGGGTTAATTCGGTCTTGGTCTTGGTCGGTCCGGTCCGGAGCACAAACCGACTATTTTGTCTTGTTGGACTGGACCGACGACATTCGATCCGGTCTTTGCTCTCGATTTTTGAGCTAATTCGGTCTCAATTTTGGTCGGTCCGGTCCGGGACTAATGCTCAGCCCTAATTGAGTGTTGAGTGGTGACTTACTTGAACTCGTTTTTACATTTTGGGTTGGAGTATTGGATTATAGATAAAATTATAGCGAAAATGGTGGCTTAACTTGTTCGGCTTTATGGTATGGCCCAATAACATTCTAAACTGGACTATGGGTGTTCGTCAGTTCGGTTATCTAGTTGTTTGGTTTATTCAGTTCGGTTAATTTGGTGTAATATTTTTCTGGGCAAAACCGAACCGAACCGAATTCAAATTGGATTAAACTGAACCGAAAATCGATCCAAATAACCGCAAACCAAACCGAATAACCCGAATTATATAATTTTAATTAATTAATTCTTAATTATTTATATAGAATTTTTGTAAAAAACAAAAAGAAAAATCAAGCTTAAAAGATGTTATGTTTGTTTTAATATTTTTTTTTTTAAATATAAATATATAAAAGAAATTTATATATTTATGTGAATTCGGTTTTCGGCTCGGTTCGGTTTTCACTTGCCAAAACATAACCGAACCGAAAACCGAATATTTAATTCGGTTCGGTTCGATTTTAGCGATTCGGTTTTGGTTTTTCTCGGTTTGGGTCGGCTTTGATTTTGGTGTTTGTGGCTCAAACCAGAATTTTGCGCAACCCTGAAACTGGTTTTTGCGTAGGTCGTGATTGGCATAACCAGTTGTTAGCCGAGGCTGTAGCCTGGACGGGGCCTAATCCTGAAGCTTGTAAAAATTGAAGCTTTTAAGTTTAGACAAATTAGCTTGAACTGTAGCTTATTAATGTAAAACGACAAAAATTGATATTCGAACTAGTATATTACGTAGTAATACTATCTTCTCTTGAACAACAATTAACTGTAGCTACACTACAAATCTATCTCACATGTCCTAATTATTACTTGAACTCACAACT
Source organism: Artemisia argyi (assembly GCA_030686995.1). Lineage (NCBI taxonomy): Eukaryota > Viridiplantae > Streptophyta > Magnoliopsida > Asterales > Asteraceae > Artemisia > Artemisia argyi. Next base: position 52,118,394 of record CM060695.1, read on the forward strand.
AGAACTCACAACCATGAGGTATCAATTAGACATTATATTAAAAACTTTTACTGATCACGTATAGTACTCCCGGACCCAAGAACAATGGGCCGGGCTCGCCTAAACTAACCCAACCCGGACCGAGACAAGGGCAGGCCGCGTCACAACACTTCTCTAAAGAGTCCCGCGGCTCTGAGACCTAACTACGGGACGCACTCCGCGTCCGGGATCAACTTAAACGTCAGGACCACGGACTAACTCAAAAAGAGTAAGAAGTGTTATCAGCTATCATATAGCTGACCAAGGCAGACCCAAAATAGTAAAGGCGACAACCCCTTTCCGAAGGAGTCGCCACTCACGACAAAAAGACAAGAAGAAAAGGGGACCTAAGGGCTTGGCACCTAAAAACTTCGCCATCATAGTACAGGATATCAGGAAACCGACAACAGAAGCCATGGTATAAATAGAGGGTATTCGCCGCCCTCGAACGGTAACACACACATCACTCTCACAATCTAAATACTTCATCTCTCTAAGCTATTACTTACTCTCACGCCGGAGGTTGAGCGCGGAAGTCCCTCTTCTGCGGTGAGGCTAACGGTGATTTCTTTCTTAGCAGCTAATCAACAACTCTTAAAGTCCGAAATTCACTCCATCAAGAGCTAGCCTAAACTAGGTCTTGCATTGAGCCAAAGTTTTGTACTAACACGTGGCGCCATCCGCATTGTGACTCGTTAACTTAACTACGTTTCAAAAGATACTCTAACCAATATGAGTAAACCGACAAGAAGTGGCTCTACTCCTACCCAAGAACACTCCACGGTATGGAACACTTTGGGAATGGAGAAGAGCCAAGGAGTGAGTGAACCACTGCCTGATGCGGCAATAAGGGAGTTTTGCAGCAAGCATTACGACCAGTTATTGCCCTTAACGGCCGAAAAGGTTCACCAGGAGAAGTTAAGGCAGGTACAAACGCGCCTTGACTACGATAATGATGAGGGAAAAAGTGGGAGGTCTCGAGAAAAATCTCGAAACTCTGAGTCAAAATCCCTGGAAGAAAGAAAAGCCAAAAGGAAGCGATAGGCCAGTCCAAGTGTCAAATCCGGACCCTCCGAGTACTCTTACTCCCAAAGCGCTTTTTCCTGACTCAGCAGTGGAGAGACCAAAACCTCCAAAGAAGATTGTGAGAGGAAAATGTATCCCCGGTCGGTCGTCTTCTCGCATCTAGGAGAAAAACAACGAGACGTCAAGTCACGACTAGGAGATAAGAAAGCAGATGTATTCTCCTGGCTAAAGTCCAAAAGCCGCGCTCGAAGAGAGCGGAGAGCGGAAGCCAGACACAGTCGGCGTGAAGCTATGTGCGGGAGTGAGGGAAGACCCGAAAGGTAGAGAAGGAGAAGCCCAAGCCCAACCCTCATCAGTACCCCCCACCCTAGGGAAAGAGGCGTCGGAGATAGATCTGTGTGCTCTAACCCCGGGAGGTGGAGAGAACGCTCACCACTGGAAAGTGAGGATAGCACCGGAGGGCATTGGAAATCTAAATCCAGAAAAGACAAAGGTGACGAGGATGACCTCTATCGTCCATACGATATTGAGGATACTGATCCCTTCACACATCGAATCAGGAACTTTGAATTCCCCAAAAGAACCAGAATGTCGTCCAATGTCAAAATCTATAACGGGACCGGTGACCCAGAAGATCATCTAAAGAATTTCTGTACCACGGTGATGAGGCGAAAAGTGTTACGCCTTTAGGGGGTCATTTAAGCCCTAAGTCGTGATTATTTGATCAAATATTGCCTCAAATCGTTCCTTTTGTCATTTTAGGTACTTTGGAGAAGAAATATGGAAAAGGAAGCATTATGGACATTTTTGGAGTGAAAAGTGAATAAAACGAAAAAGTCTCCAAAATCAAGCTGGAAATAGTACCTGACGGCGTCATGTGTTGGCAAAGAGGTGGATATAAAATTTACACGAGACGCGCCAGAATTTTTTTGGGATTTAAAGAGTGGCGGCGTCATGCTTAGGGACGTCAAGGCCGTCAAGAGCAAATTTACAAGTGACGGCCAAGAGATGAATTACAAGTGACGGCGTCAGATCTGGATCTAGGAAATCCGAGAAGAGTATTGGCGGCTAGTTGACGGCATCAGAGTTACAACGTGACGCCGTCAGACGTGTAATCTCTATATATAGTTTTCTAATTTTCATTCATTAGGGAGAGAACTTTTGGAGGAACTTTACCACAAACCCTAGGTCGAATTTTCACCTTGTTGTAAGGGTTTCAAACCCTTCTTTCATCCATGTTTGAATAAAGATAAGTCTTCCAATAATCATTCAATATGTCTATGTATTGTTTGATTCTATCTTATGCTTGTCTTTACTTTAACATGCTAAGCTAGGTTTGTTTGCGTTTGCTTAGATGTAATGAAACCTAACTATTGATTGTTGGTTGATTGTTTGTTATTAATTGTTGTGGATGAATGATTTCGATGTTAGGCTTAAGAAAACTGGCTAATCTCCAATTGGTAACTTGCTTGAACGTCTTAAGAAACATGAATCGGATGTGTACTACGATTTTAATGGTTGTATTTAATGCACGAGTGACTACTAAGGATGCCATGTTAGGAGCTAGTTGTCGGCTCGACATAGGAAGAGGTAGAAGCTTATAGAGTTGGGGAAGATCGTACACGGCCCCACGAATGGTATTAAGGAATATAACCCGTCATCCACGCAATTGTAACAAACTAGTCAATTAATGAAAGATAGCTAGGGAGTAGTGAAATCTATGTAAACACGTTTCCCTCATTATTGTTTTTCTCATATTTACTTTCTTGTTATTTTATTTTCATTGCATTTGTAGTTAATCGGGTTAGTTGACTAGCAACTAATTCTGCCCACTCTTCCAATACCCGAGATTTTTACTTGCTTTCCATAAACCATAACAATACAAAAAGAATCATCCCTCACCTCTAGACCTAGTTCAATTAAGTTTTGATCCTAACGAACACTATTCCCCAAGTAGAACGATCAATCCCCCGGTACTTGCCACTACACTATACTACATCGGTCAGGTACACTGCCTGGTAGGGATTGTAAGCTTCTCGAGATCCCTCGAGAGGTAAAACCTTTTGCGTAGGAGCAATCCCACACATCAAGTTTTTGGCGCCGCTGCCAGGGAATAGTTATTGTTTAGGTTGAAATTTATTTTGATTAGGTCTACTCATTAGATTCATATCAAGTGAGATTTTTATTTTCTTTTTATTAGCTTTCTTTTAGTCTATCTTTTTCTTTGTGCCCTTTGTTTGTAAAACCATTTTCACTTGTCACTATAGCGGATGAAATTCCATTTAGATAATTGACAATAGAGGAACAATTATATTTCACTAATAGATTTGCTTCCTATCATTCCAATGAATTTTTGTGTGATCTTAGTGACATTCAAGAGGAGTTGGGGGTAAAGTTAGATGGGTTTGATGAATTCTATGCATGTGTGATTTCTATTAGACGATCATTATCAGGATCAATTCCTTTTAGTGAGACCCGTTTGATGAATTTTGAGGAAAGCTTCCTAACCATGACCCATAAGTTCAACGAATTGGTGGATTCGTATAAGCAAGATGACCTAGTTTCTAAGAACATGAACTTAGAATCAAACTAAGATTCTGAGATGGTCCGTGTTGAACTACCTAGTTGCATGAGTGGGATAGATTTCTCCAAAACATACAACACACATGAGGGTAGAGTTGAGCCACCTAAGTGCATGTCATGGTTAGGCACTACCATAATACAGGATGAACATATAGGTGATCTTGATACGAGGAATGATGAGGAAAATAACGCAAGCCCACTAAGTACTCCACAAGTCCTACCATCATTTGAGGCACACACACCACCCGTGACATACCCGGAAGAAGTAGAAGATACTTTAGGAACCCCGATGGAGGTAGATCCTTTTAACCAAACACAATTAGAGGATATAGGTTTGAATACTTTCAGTGATGACCTTACCCTTAGTTCTAGCGAATTTCCTAGTGTTGATGAACCGGAACCTCAAACTTTACACAAGTTTTCATCCTTAGATTTGCATCTAGGAGGCAAAAGAGGAACCGACTGATACGGGGGATTGTACCCTCGCAACAGGTTTTACCTCTCAAGGGATCTCGAGAAGCTTACAACCCCCACTAGGCAGTGTACCTGATCGTTGTAGTATAGTATAGTGACAAATACCGGGGGATTGATCGTTCAACTCAGGAATAGTGTCACTAGGATTAGAAAGTCTACTAAACTAGGTCTAGAGGTGAGAGATGATTCTTTTTGTATTTTTATATATATTTTTTTAAAAGCAATTAAAATCTCGGGTTTTTGAAGGAGTGGGCGGAATTAGTTGCTAGCCAACTAACCCAAATAACTACTAATGCAATCAAAATAAAATAAAAGAAATGAAAACAAAACTAATTATACTAATGTGGTGTAAACAATGATGAGGAAAGTTGTGTTTACTTAGATTTCATTACTCCCTAGATATCTTTTACAGGTTGATAGCTTGTTACAATTGCATGGATAACGGGTCATATTCCTTAATACTAGTCGTAGGGCCGTGTACAATATTCCCTAACTCTATAGGATCCTACTTCACTCCTATGTCGAGCCGTTAGAAGCTCATAACATGGGATCATTAGAATTCTCCTACGCATTAAATACAACCAAAAATCGTAGTACACCTCCGATCATGTTTCTTAAGACGTTCAAGCAAGTTACCAATGGAAGTCTGCCAGCTTTCTTAAGCCTAACATCGAATACAATCATCCGTAACAATTATAAACAAACAATCAACCCATAATTAACATCTAGGTTTCACTACATCTAAGCAAACACAAAAGAAATCTAGCCTAGCATGTTAAATAAAAGACAAGTGTAAGATATAATCAAACAACACATAGACATATTGAATGATTTGGAAGAGTACTTATCTTTAATTGAACATGAAAGGTTCATGGGGTTGAAACCCTTGAAAAAGTTGCACACTTATGAATGAAATTTGGAAAACTATATATAGATTTTACATTGTGACAGCGTCATGTATTGGGTTGTGACGCCGTCAACTCGCCGCCATAATGAAATCGTATTGCCTAGATCTATTTGTGACGCCGTCATGTGTGATTTTCTTCTGGGCAGTCACTAATACTTGGACCATGACGGCCTTAGGTGACGCCATCATCTCCTATGCACAAAAAACTCTCTGGATCGTCACGTGTATTTTCCACATCCACCTCTTTTGTAACTCTTGACGCCGTCATGTGGAGAGACTTGACGCTTTCAGGTACTGTTCCAACAAGGAAAATTGAGACTTTGCCGTTTTCTTCACTTTTATGCTCCAAAAACGTCCAAAATGCTTCCTTTTCCAGATTTCTCTCCAAAAGTACCTAAAATGACAAAAGGAACGATTTAGGGCAATATTTGATCAAATAATCTCGAATTCGGTCTTAAATGACCCTTTAAAAGCGGTACACTTTTCGCCTCATCACCGACCCACCCATCAATCAATATTATCCGGGTAGTTTTAGGATGAAGGAAGCCATTCACTCACCCCATTCACCTCACGTGGCATATTTCACCCGAAGGGTGTGTATCACTACTTCCACCCGCACTTAATCCTAAGTGTAGGGAAAACCTCCCCAATTTCCGTTAAATAAGGATAGAGTCAGGCTCGTGACTCGAACAAAAACAAGCGCTTCTTGGGAGGCAACCCAACCCATGTTTTTAATCGTTTGATGTTTTTACTTTATTTGTTTGTTTGTGTCATATATGCTTAATCATAATTGTTTAATTTTCATGTTTCGGATAATTTGTGAAAATGCTTTATTTTTTTTTAACTTCGTCTTGATTACATATAAAGGTATTTTGCAAAAGATAAGTGTAATGGAAATATAAATTTGTTTCTAAGAACGAGATTGAACATGAATCACAACAATATTAAACGAATATGCATATTAGTATTTGTGTGAGTCAAATGTTTGTATCGAGTCATAATGATGTTTTGCAGGATTTCCAGGAATTAAGGCACGAGTTTTTCCAAAAATTTTTCGGAAACTTAACATAAAATTTCTGCAGGTCACTTCTGACGACGTCAGGATTATAACCTGACGGCGTCAAGTGTAAAATTCTGATTTTTTTTTTTTTTTTTTTTCTGATGGAGTTTTAGAGTTTTTGTTAAATATTTAGTTTTATAACCTCTAGAAAATTGCAAATATTCATTCCACAAGCATTATATCTTAATTTGCTTTCTAGGATTTTAGTATATATAGAGTTTGCCGCCGATTTTATGCGAGGTTTGCCATGATTGTTTTCTCAGGTTTAACAGGTTATATTGGACAAGAAGATGATTTATATTTCTGGAGGGAAGCTTTCAAAGTTCATTTTCTTGGAGGAAGATCTAACCATGTTAACGCATTATCCACACCGAACGAATCAGGGGAGTATTTGTTTCATTCTTTTACCTTCGTTACTTTTACATCCTTTTTATTGAACATTGGGGACAATGTTCAGCCTAAGTGTAAAGGGAGGTTAAATGATGATACCTTAGAGAATGCAATTGCACTTGATTTTGTTTGTTTAATAGTAGGTGTGTAATAAAACTAAGAGAAACACTTGTTAGGTTAATTTTAGCGCCAAATTTAAATTTTTTTACAACATATAGGAGTGAAGCTTTAGCCTTAATAAGCGTCTCATGGATAGGAGTTGTATGACTAGCACAAAAAACCGTACAACTCAAAATTTTCCACCACAAATATGTGAGGTTTGCCCCTAGATTTGTTAGGAAAAGATGCTTATGAGTGTACCGATAGTATTTAGATTCTAGAATTTGTGATAGTGATGCATCCCGAGACCGCTAGTGAGACTACATTCGTGTAGTAGGATTTACAACATGATAAGAGGCATTAGGATAACCTTTGTGGTAAACCCGTATCATACTTGACTAATAAAGTCAATACACTTGACTACTAAAGTCAATTAATTTTTCCACACCTTTGCGATGTACTCATTTTTAGTACACGATACCCCTAGTACACCCCTTCGAGCCTATCTTTTTCGTTTCTATCTTTAAGCATTTTACTTAAAGGAAGAATTTGTTTACAATCCACCCCAAATGTACATCCAAATCGCCTTAGCCTTCCTTATATGCACTCATCTTTAGTGCATTATTGTTACATGTTTAAACCTTTAGTTAATTATCTCATTGATTACATGGTTGCTAAGTCGAGTCATATCTTGTACATATTGTTTTGGGATGATTGGGACTCATGGGTAAAGTACTATTGTTATGGAGTATTGGGGAAGACGTCAATTATTACCCCCATATATGCGTTAAATATCTAAAAAGTACTCTAAGTGTTTTGATTATCTTAATTCGAGTCATTAGAATAGTTGATTATAAAGTATGTAAAAGTTCAAGTGTAAGGGGAATGCAAATTCCCTACAATGTATTATTTTGGATGGTAGGGCAAGAATGTATGAAATAAATAAATAAATAAATAAATAAATAAATAAACGAAAAAATCAAGAAAAAGAAAAAAAAGAAAAAAAGAAAAAGAGAAAAAACATACGGACTACCATCCCGTTTCCTTTTATGTTTGTTTTATGTTTTTGTTAGTTTTTCATTAGCTTAAGTCGAGTCGAGTCTTGGCTTAGCAACGCCACATTGTACATGTAATTGACCAAGATGATTAACTTGCCACCAGTAAAGATTGCCTTTATCCAACAAAACCGTGTTTATCATATCCCTACACCTCACGTTACAACCCTTTAAAAGACCTATTTGATAGTTTATCCTAGGTGCTTACGCCAAGTGGTGGAGGTTTGATCATTTCCCAATCCTATGGTAATCTATGTGCTATGACAGGTAGTGAGAGATATTTTCCATTTTCATTTGTGATATACTCCCTCCGTCTCAGAATAATAGTCCATATTTCCTTTTTATGATGTCCCAAATTAATTGTCCACTTTCTTTTTTTAGTAAAAACTAGAAATTCTATTGTGGGTATATTCTATTTTAGTGGTTGAAAATAAAAGTGACCCCACTTTTATTAAACTTTGTGTTTTTTGTCTCCTGACAATAATTTTGAGACGGAGGGAGTATATACTTTTATTACACCCGAGAGATGTGAGTATCTAAACACTATTTATTAGGTGCTAGTGTATAATTTCCGTGCTTGTTTTGGTTGAAGTGAAACAATTATTTGTTGCAATTACTTTTATATTAGTGTTAAATGACCCCTAGCTTTTATTTTGATTAGAATAAAAGCGCATTTGCTTGAGGACAAGCAAATCTTAAGTGTAAGTGTTGTGTGCTTATTCACACACCTTTTTCTGGCCATATTAAGACCAAAACAGACACAAACTAACAATAATTGCCAAAGATATTGTACTTTTGTGTTTGTGATCGTGCAGGAACAGATATTTTAGAAATTGGCATAAATCAGGCCAAAAAGGACAAAAACGAGCACGAGTTTGGAAAACGTGTCAAAAGCCAGAGCTGGGGTAGCAAATTACCACTTTTGAGCTCAGATTATCAAAACACACCTTGTGGAGTCACAAAATGCTAGAAATAGTCCTTGGAGCAAAAGTTTGCAATGTTGGCAGAAATGGTCCCTCAAGTTTAGAAATTGACAGAATTGGCCACTGAACATTGGATTTGGATGAAAAGTCAACATAGGCCCTTGGGAATTCAAAGTTGTCACAAATTAGTCCTTTGGTGGAAAGTTTGAGGGAATTATAGTTTCACTCCCTCAACTTTCAAATTTGGCAAATTTATCATCTAAGGTCCTCTGGGAATTAAAGAATGGAAAATCTGGTCCTTGGAATAACTTTGGATTTTAGCAGAGAAGACCCTTCAATTTCAGATTTTTACATAAATGGTCCTTGTGATTTCCTAGTTACTAAACCAAATGGACCATTTATAAAATTAAACAAACAAACACAACACCCCTTTCTTAAACCCAACTACAACACTCTCACCAGTCAACCCATTACACTCCCAGGCCCAGTCCACTAAGAAAACCAACCCACTCCCCCGTTTTAATAAAACCCGGTCAAACCTAGGTCAAACTTGACCCTTCTCCCTCACTTACCTCCAAATGCCACCACCCCCACTTGGACCTGCAACCCTACACCTATGCCATCACCACCCCTCTCATCCAATCCCAAAATAAAAATACAACAAGGAATCAATGCACCAGGTTTTACTTCTCAAGGGATCTCGAGAAGCTTACAGCCCCCACCAGGCAGTGTACCTGATCGTTGTAGTATAGTATAGTGACAAGTACCGGGGGATTGATCGTTCAACTCAGGAATAGTGTCGCTAGGATTAGAAAGCCTAAAAACTAGGTCTAGAGGTGAGGGATGATTCTTTTTGTATTTTTATATATTTATAAAAGCAATTAAAATCTCGGGTTTCGGAAGAGTGGGCGGAATTAGTTGCTAGTCAACTAACCCAATAACTAAAGATGCAATCAAAATAAAATAGCAAAAATATAAATAAAGCTAATTAAACTAGTGGTGTGAACAATAAATGGGAAAATTGTGTTTACTTAGATTTCATTACTCCCTAGATATCTTTTACAGGTTGATAGTTTGTTACAGTTGCGTGGATGACGGGTTATATTCCTTAATACCAATCGTGGGGTGGCGTACGTACTTCCCCAACTCTATAAGCTCCTACTTCACTCCTATGTCGAGCCTGCAATAAGCTCCTAACATGGGATCACTAGAATTCGCTCATGCATTAAATACAACCATAAAAACCTAGTACGCATTGGTTCATGTTTCTTAAGACGTTCAAGCAAGTTACACTATGGAAGTCTGCCAGTTTTCTTAAGCCTAACATCGAAATCATTCATCCGTAACAACTATAAACAAGCAATCAACCCATAATCAACATCTAGGTTTCACTACATCTAAGCAAACACAAAAGAGATCTAGCCTAGCATGTTAAAATCAAGACAAGCGTAAGATATATTCAAACAACACATAGACATATTGAATGAATTTAAAGGATACTTTTCTTAATTGAACATGAAAGGTTTCAAAGGGTGAAAACCCTTGAAAATACTGATAAAAATCGTGCTAGGGTTTCTCCTCTAATTGTCCTCCCTAATGAATGAAAATTACAAAACTATATATAGATTTTCCAACGTGACAGCGTCAAGAAGAGAATTCTGACGCCGTCAACCCACCGCCTATAATAATATCGGATTGCCTAGATCCAGATCTGATGCGTTCAAGAGCAATTTTCCTCTGGGCCGTCACGTGTAAAGGGACCATGACGGCCTGTGGTGACGCCGTCATGCCCTAGTGTAAAAACTCTCTGGACCGTCACGTACTCTATCCACTTCACCTCTTGTTTTACGCTTGACGCCTTCATGTAGGAATTGGTGACGCCGTCAGGTACTGTTCCCAGCAAGGAAAATTGAGACTTTGCCGTTTTCTTCACTTTTATGCTCCAAAAATGTCCAAAATGCTTCCTTTTCCAGAATTTACTCCAAAAGTACCTAGAATCACAAAAGGAACGATTTAGGGCAATATTTGATCAAATAAATTCGATTCCGGGCTTAAATGACCCCCTAAAAACGGATCATTTTTCGCCTTATCATTAGCTCAGGCAGTTTGCAATCAACCATTTTCCCGCCAAATCCAATTTAAGGGCCAAGATCAAATTAAACTCATCCAAAGGCTCAGAAACAAAGTGGGAAAGAGCCAAGGACCCTTTTCGAAGCCTATAAAAGAAGAAAGAATGAGAAGGAGAAAGTAGTAGTTAACAATAGTTATAGTTTTAGTGTGGAAATGTCGTTTTGGTTTAATTATCAATTCTGGTTGTAATTTTCAGTTTAAAAAGGTTGTATTAAACATCTTCAGAGTAATTTCATCTTTATTTAAGCTTAATTTCAATTTATCTTTGCAAACTCAGTTCATGTCATTTTTACTTAAAATCTCAAATTTACTTAATATTGTGAAAGTTGTTGTTTAATGTTTTAATAAGCTCATTTTAGTCATTGTTAAGCTTTTACAAGCTTCCAAAATATTCTCACCAGTTTTCATTCAATAACCTCAAAAATACCAAAAATACTAGGAAATAATGGGAAATTCAAAAAACAGTGTGTAAAAAAGAAGAAGCAAAGGAGCCTGGTGGATTTTGGATTTTCATGGTTGTAGGGTCTCATGGGAGACATTAGGATAGTTTGGTTCTTGGTTCTTGGTTGGATCACACAGGATCACTTTTGAGTCCATTTTTCCATTTTCTTGGCATTGTCCTGTTCACCTGCTCATTTATGCTTATTATCTGTCTATTCTTACTTATTTATGCATGTCATTGAAAGTTATGCTTATTTGGTAGCTTAGAGTAACTTAGTTTGAGATTTGCTTCTTGACTGTCTAGTACTTGCCATATTAGCTTATTCATGTTTGCTTATTTTGTACTACCTATCATTAAGTCATTTGTGCTTAATTAATTATAAAATAGGTCAGTGAATACTTATTTCTCATATTGAAGGTCTAAATTAGTTGGTTCCTTTGAGAACACCTTGACAGACAAGGTTAAAGGAGTGTTTGGATCTGTGTTGTTCAAGAGGTTCCCCTGTGTTTCAATTAAAGTCTTTGGTTAAAACATGTCACTGTAGGTCCTAATAACACAGTCAAAGCTTAAAAACCTGACCTCATTTGAATAAAAGTCAAAATTCATATTGAATCCCATTCTAGTTTAACTGATGAAATTTTAAGTTTGCATAATCATTAATATAGTAGCATAATTGTTAGGTTTGCTTAAATTTGTTGCATTTTAGTTTATAACAACATTTCAGGTCATTAGATTAAGATTCAAGTTTATTTTAGTCAAAGTTTCAAGAAAATAGAAAAATTCAAAATTCCACAAGTGTTCAAATGCAAGTTTAGAACCGGATTTTTAATTCATTCATCTTTAGGAGTTATGATCTGTAATTTATGATTTTGAATATTTGGTAGCTTGTGTTTCTTGGACTATTTTTATTACAATTTTAGAATTTTTTTAGTAGCTTATTGGAGGCTTGAACTTGCCTGTTTGAAACATTCATGCCCTACACCAGGGTACTCTATCTCACAAGCTACTTTTCAATTGCATCTAGCTTGTTCATTATTTTATATTAACCTGAGATTTTTGTTAATTTGGAGAGCTTGTTGCATAATCTCTTCATTCATGTGCTAGTTGTTCATTTTTATGCTTATTCTAGTGCTTATTTTGGTTCCAAATATTAACTCACTAAGCTCATCCACACTGACCCATCAGTGTGGACAAGCCCCCTTCTCAAGCTCATTGTGAGCTTCTCAGTGGGTCCCACACCTTGTATTTTGGCTTTTTGGAAAGACTAGAGTACAAGCTTGGTGGTTCCAAGCTTTATTTTGGCTTCTTAGCTTAATTGGATAAGCTTAAGCAAGCCTGCAAGTGCCCTACAGGCCTGTTTGGGCAGGAGTATGGGGTTTGCTTATTTCTTGCTTATTATAGCTTTTCAGTGTATTCCCTTAGGTGTTTGTGATCATCTCTTGCTTATGTCACTTGTTCTAGCTTATTTAACCTCAGTGTTCAGTTGTTTATCTTATTATAATCCTTTTCAAAATCAAAATCTTATTTCAAGCTTAAAAGCTTATCTATTGAGTCAAAAAGCTCCTAGAGAGCTTATTCTTCAGTTTCAAAAACGTTGTTTTTGTAAAATTTGCTTATTAGTCAGTGTTTGTTAGTTTTGTAAAAAGAAAAGAAAAATAGTTTAGCAAAAAGTGGGGTTAATGGGATTCGAACCTGGGACCTTGGCAACCAAATAGACACAAGCACACACACTCTAAACCAGGCGCCCTTGGGACTTTTTTCATTATTATCTTCCTAAATGTAATACTTAATATAGTTTTCCTTTTTTACCTTATTAGCTTATTTTGAGTGTTTGAGCTTAGTACAGCTTATCTGTGGTAGCTTTTTCAAATACAATATTTTTCTTAGATTAGTTTTAGTCCAATTTAATTACCATAAAATTTTCAGATTTATTAAAATTAGTTTAGTATTTTTAGTAATTAATTTAGTTTAAAAGTTAATTTAATTAATAATAAATAATTTAAATGTCAAAAAAATATTTTTCTTTTTCTCAAAATTTTTCTTTTATCATTAGGATCTTAGAAAACTTAATTTCATGCCCGTAGGACTAGTATAGCATAAATTTACAAGAAAAACCAAAAATAAAGTAATTGATAGCTTCTATTTAAGCCATTTGGCTTATTTTTCTGCTTTTTCAAAAAGCAATTTTCAAATTTTATATTTTTCTTAAGACCCTAATATATTAAATTAGTTTTATAAAAAATTTCATAATTTTCTGATTAGATTTAGTATTTTTAATAATTAATTTTAGTTTATTTAGTTTTAATTAAAAAAATCAAAAATAAAAATCCTTACTGCCTAATTTTAATATCTAGTACATTTTTATATTTTTCCAAGGTTTTATAATTAATAAAGTATTTTTAGAAAAAATTTCACAATTTTTACTATTCATTTAGTATTTTTCATTATTAAATTAGTTTAATTAGGTTTTAATTATTAATTAAGTATTTAATTTATAAAATAACTTAATTTTAATTTTATTAAACTTTTAATAATTTTATAGGATTCCTGTAATGGTTAATTAGTTTTAGAAAAAATTTCATAATTTTCTAAATCATTTTAGTATTTTTCTTAATTTAAATTAATATAAATTAGTTTTAATTAATTATTAAATAGTTTTTAATTAATATTAAATAATAAAATAATCAAAAAAATAATTTTCTTTTTTATAAAATTTTCTTTTAATATAAATTTTGTAAAAAAAAGTCATTTTACCCCCACTAGTTTATTTTAACTTAAATCTCACCTTTTTTCCTGTACGCAAATACGTTTATTTTAATTCTGAGTTACATTTTTGACTTAAATACATATCTGAAATCTTATAATTGTTAATATTGTTCATTTAGCTTAATTTATATCATTTCCAGTAGTGTAATCAATCCTAATCGTATTCTGGTTACTTTCTCAATCACTGAATCACTCAAACGTTTTTTTCAAAATACAATTTCAATCTCGTCGGGACATAACGACCCAGGAACACACTGTGCTTACACCGGATCATAAATTGATCACTACTCCCACTCAGGCTTGACCTTTTGACCATTCCTGGTTGATCTGTGAGGTTGTTTGGGAGGAGTCAAATTTTGGCGCCGCTGCCGGGGAGGTTTGTTGCGTGTTTTCAAAAACGTTTAACAGTTTAGTGATTTTCAAAACCTTCCTTGTATAAATTTCACCACTTTGTAAATTTTTTGTAAAAATCAAAATCATATCAGAAAAAGTCATTAACACTTTTCCTAAAGTGTTAACAACACCAAAAAAATCAAAAACAACAAAACAAATAGTGAAGTTAAATTACTTCGTATTCTTTAAGATTACAACCTATACAGGTGGTAAAGGAAAGTTCTGACATTAAATTACGAACTGAAAAGAGATCCATTCTTCTTTTCCGCCACCCTGCGAGTAATCTTTAATGAAACGATTTTGGTTAACGAATCGATCCCAAAAATAATTTCCAAAAGTTTTTTCACACACACCCACGAAAAGCCAAAAACATTTTGTTTTTCTGTTAATAAATACATAAAAGACATTATCGAGAAACATTCGACAGAATACCTACTGATACGTGGGAATTGCGCCCTCGCAACAGGTTTTACCTTTCAAGGGATCTTGAGAAGCTTACAACCCCCACCAGGCAGTGTACCTGATCATTGTAGTATACTATAGTGACAAGTACCGGGGGATTGATCATTCATCTCAGGAATAGTGTCGCTAGGATTAGAAAGCCTAATAAACTAGGTCTAGAGGTGAGGGATGATTCTTTTTGTATTTTTATATTTTTATAAAAGCAAGTAAAATCTCGGGTTTTGAAGGAGTGGGCGGAATTAATTGCTAGCCAACTAACCCAATGAACTACAAATGCAATCAAAATAAAATAACAAAAATGAAAATGAAATTATTAAACTAATGTGGTGTAAACAATGATGAGGAAAGTTGTGTTTACTTAGATTTCATTACTCCCTAAATATCTTTTACAAGTTGATTAGCTTGTTACCAATGGAAGTCTGCTAGTTTTCGTAAGCCTAACATCGAATACAATCATCCGTAACAATTATAAACAAACAATCAACCTATAATCAACATCTAGGTTTCACTACATCTAAGCAAACACAAGAGAAATCTAGCCTAGCATGTTAAATAGAAGACAAGCGTAAGATATAATCAAACAACACATAGACATATTAAATGATTTGAAGGAATACTTATCTTTTATTGAACATGAAAGATTCAAGGGGTTGGAACCCTTGAAAAGCTGATAAAATTCGGACTAGGGTTTATTCCCTCAAAGTTGCACAATAATGAATGAAATTTGGAAAACTATATATAGATTACACATCGTGACGGCGTCATGTGCTAGATTGTGACGCCGTCAACTCGCCACCATAATAAAATCGTATTGCCTAGATCTATTTGTGACGCCGTCATGTGGAGAAAAGCTCTGGGCCGTCACTATTGTTTGGACCCTGACGGCCTTGGGTGAAGCCGTCAGGTCCTAGGCTTAAAAACTCTCTGGATCGTCACGTGTATTTTCCACTTCCACCTCCTTTGTAACTCTTGACGCCGTCAGGTACTGTTCCAGCAAGGAAATTTGATACTTTGCCGTTTTCTTCACTTTTATGCTCAAAAAAGTCCAAAATGCTTCCTTTTCCAGATTTCTCTCCAAAAGTACCTAAAATGACAAAAGGAACGATTTAGGGCAATATTTGATCAAATAATCACGAATTCGGGCTTAAATGACCCCTTAAAAATGGTACACTTTTCGCCTCATCAAATACCCTTACACTTGAGATTTGCTTGTCCTCAAGCAAATGCGCTTTTATTCTAATCAAAATACAAGTTAGGGGTAATTTAACACTAATATAAAAGTAATTACAACAAATAATCGTTCCACTAAAAAGCAAAGACAAGCACGGAGGTCATACACTAGCAACTTACAAATAGTGTTTAGATACTCACATCTCTCGGGTGTAATAAAGTACATATCACAATATAGAAATGGAAAACAGCTCTCACTACCTGTCATAGCAAATAGATTACCATAGGCTTGGTAAAGGATCAAACCTCCACCACTTGGCGTAAGCACCTAGGATAAACTATCATAGAGGTCTTTTAAAGGGTTATAACGTTAGGTGTAGGGATACGGAATACACGGTTTTGTTAGATAAAGGCAATATTTACTGGTGGCGAGTTAATCATCTTGGTTAATTACATGTACAATATGGCGTTGCTAAGCCAAGACTCGACTTGACTCGACTTAAGCTAATGAATCAAGAATAACAAAAACATAAAATAAACATAGAATGAAACGGGATGGTAGTCCGTATGTTTTTTCTCTTTTCTTTTTCTATTTTTTTTCTTTTTTCTTGATTTTTTCGATTTTTTCAATTTTTTTTTTATTTTATTTATTTATTTATTTTTTTGCATACACTCTTGCCCTACCATCCAAAATAATACATCATAGGGAATGTACATTCCCTTTACACTTGACTTTTTACATACTTTACAATGAACTAATCTGATGACTCGAATCAAGATAATAAAAACACTTGGAGTACTTTTTAAGATTAATGCATCTATGGGGGTAATATATGATGTTCTTCCCCATTACTCCATAACACAAGTACTTTACCCATGAGTCCCAATCGTCCCAAAACAATATGTACAAGATATGACTCGACTTAGCAACCATGTAATCAATTAGACAATTAACTAAGGGTTTAAACATGTAACAATAATGCACTAAAGATGAGTGCATACACGGAAGGCTAAGGCGATTTGGTTGCACATTTGGGTGGTGATAAGCAATCTCATCGTTCACTTCCTTGAATCTAACTATCCCTAGGGTCGGGTCATAACTCATCTTAGAGGCCTCAACAAATGGTTTTCCAAACACTACTTGACTTAGGCAATCATCTATTACCGGACGAGTATCCTCTACTATCACAAAGTCGATAACATAAGTGAAGTTCCCTACAAAGACATGTAATCCTTTCATTCTTCCTACAAAATTGCTCATCCAATTCGTGTTAGGCATCATCCTATACCTAAGTTGCTTCTTCATTACCCAATTATAATAGGTCCTAGTCATGGTGTTTATTGGAGACCTAAGATCGATGTAAGCTTTCCACACATGCATATGCCCAATGTTGCATGGTATGTTGATGTTAGAGGGATCACCTACTTTAATAAGGGGTGAACCAAGGACGTATGGTGTCTCGGGATCATCGAATAGATCCTTGTGATATTCTCGTTCTTCCTTGGTGGGTAACTTAACAAAGTATTCTTCTACTTTTTCTACTTCCTCTAACTTTTCTCCCTTGATATCTGATGCGTGGGGTTTGCACCAGGCTTTACCTCTCAAGGGATCTTGAGAAGCTTACAACCCCCACCAGGCAGTGTACCTGATCGATGTAGTATAGTATAATGACAAGTACCGGGGGATTGATCGTTCAGCTAGGAATAGTGTCGCTAGGATTAGAAAACCTAAAGACTAGGTCTAGAGATGAGGGATGATTCTTTTTGTATTTTTATATTTTTTAGAAAGCAAATTAAAATCTGGGGTTTGAAGGATTTGGGCGGAATTAGTTGCTAGTCAACTAACCCAATACTAAAGATGCAATCAAAATAAATTACTAGAAATGAAAATAAACTAAATTAAACTAAAGTTGTGAGCAATATGTGGGAGAAATGTGTTTACTTAGATTTCACTACTCCCTAGATATCTTTTACACGTTAATTACTTGTTATAGTTGCGTGGATGACGGATTGTATTCCTTAATACCATTCATGGGGTGGCGTACTTACTTCCCCAATCCTATGAGTGCCTACTTCACTCCTATGTCGAGCCGGCTAAGAAGCTCCTAACATGGGATCATTAGAATTTACTCATGCATTAAATACAACCAATAAAACCTAGTACACATTGGTTCATGTTTCCTAAGACGTTCAAGCATGTTACACAATGGAGATCTGCCAGTTTTCTTAAGCCTAACATTGAAATCATTCATCCAATACAACCATAAACAAGTAATCAACACATAATTAACATCTAGGTTTCATTAGATCCAAGCAAATACAAGATAGATCTAGCCTAGCATGTTAAAATCAAGACAAGTACAAGATATAGACAACCAACACATAGACATATTGATTGAATTAAAGAGAAGACTTATCTTAACAGCACATGAAAGGATTCAAGTGGTGAAAACCCTTGAAAATACTGTAAAATACGAGCTAGGGTTTACAAAGTTCGGCCCTAGGGTTCTCCACACAAGTTCCTCTTTTATAAATGAAAAATAGAAAACTATATATAGAGTTTAGAAGGTGATGGCGTCAAGAACAAATGTCTGACGCCGTCATCTCGCCGCCAAATAGTTCCTCGGACCGCCTAGATCTGGGTCTGACGCCGTCATGTAGTCTCCTTATGCAGGCCGTCACAAAATTAACTCTTGACACCCTTCTTGTGACGCCGTCAGGTTTGCACTGGGTCGTCACCACTTTTACTCTTGACGCCGTCATGATTTTCCTCTTGACGCCGTCAGGTACTGTTCTCAGCTTGGAAAATTAAGTCTTTGGCGTTTTCTTGACTTTTATGCTCCAAAAACATCCGAATTGGTTCGTTTTCCAGATTTCACTCCCAAAGTACCTAAAATCACAAAAGGAACGATTTAGGGTAATATTTGATCAAATAAATTCAATTCCGGGCTTAAATGACCCCCTAAAAGTGGTTCATTTTTCGCCTCATCATATACCCTTACACTTGAGATTTGCTTGTCCTCAAGCAAATGCGCTTTTATTCTAATCAAAAGACAAGTTAGGGGTCATTTAACACTAATATAAAAGTAATTACAATAAATAATCGTTCCACTAAAGACCAAAGATAAGCACGGAGGTCATATACTAGCACCTCACAAATAGTGTTTAGATACTCACATCTCTCGGGTGTAATAAAGTTATATCACAATATGGAAACGGAAAATATCTCTCACTACCTGTCATAGCAAAATAGATTACCATAGGCTTGGGAAAGGATCAAACCTCCACCACATGGCGTAAGCACCTAGGATAAACTATCAAAGAGGTCTTTTAAAAGGTTGTAACGTTAGGTGTAGGGATATGAAATACACGGTTTTGTTGGATATAGGCAGTTTTTACTGGTGGCGAGTTAACAATCTTGGTTAATTACATGTACAATATGGCATTGCTAAGCCAAGACTAGACTCGACTTAAGCTAATAAATGAAAAATAACAAAAACATGGAATGAAAAGGGATGGTAGTCCGTATGTTTTTCTTTTTTCTCTTTTTTTTTTTTTTTTTTTTTTTTTTTTTTTTTTTTTTTTTTTTTTTTAACATACACTCTTACCCTACCATCCAAAATAATACATCATAGGGGATGAACATTCCCCTTACACTTGAATTTTTACATACTTTACAATAAACTAATCTAATGACTCGAATTAAGAAAATCAAAACACTTGGAGTACTTTTAAGATTAACGTACATATGGGGGTAATAATATTATGTTCTTCCCCATTACTCCATAAAATAAGTACTTCGTCCCAAAACAATATGTACAAGGATATGACTCGACTTAGCAACCATGTAATCAATTAGATAATTAACTTAGGGTTTAACATATAACAATAATGCACTAAAGATGAGTGCATACACGGAAGGCTAAGGCGATTTGGGCGTACATTTCAGTGGGGTGTAACAAATTCTTCCTTTAAGTAAGATGCTTAAAGTTAAAAACGAAAAGATAGGCTCGGAGGGGTGTACTAGGGGTTTCGTGTACTAAAAATGAGTACAACGCTAAGGGTGTGGGAAAAATTAATTAACTTAACTAGCCAAGTAATATGACTTAAATGGTCAAGTAATTATGATACAGGTTTAACACAAGGGTGATCCTAATGCCTCTTATCATGTAGTAAATCCTACTACACGAATGTAGTCTCACTAGCGGTCTCGGGATGCATCACTAACGCAAGTTCTAGAATCTAAATGCTACCGGTACACTCATAAGCACTAATAGTAAATGCTTTTCCTATCAAATCTAAAGGCGAACCTCACATATTTGGGTGGAAAATTTTTCTGAATGATACGGTTTTGTGCTAGTCATACAATCTCCTATCCATGAGACGCTTGCTATGGCTAAAGTTTCACTCCTAAATGTTGTAAAAAATTTTAAATTTGGCGCTAAAATTACACTAACAAGTATTTCTCATAGTTTTATTACACATCTACCGTCAAACAAACAAACTAAAACGAAAGTGTATTTGTAAGGTATCATCATTTTACCCTCCCCTTATACTTAGGATGAACATTGTCCCCAATGTTCAAGTAAAGAATGTAAAAGTGAAATAAGTAAAACAAATGAAATCAAATACTCCCCTGATTCGCTCGGTATGGATAATAAGGTGGCCATGTTAGATCTTCCTCCAAGAAAATGAACAATCAAAGCTTCCCTTCCTGAAAAATAAATCATCTTCTTGTCATACATAACCTGTAAAACCTGAGAAAACAGACAAGGCAACCTCGCATAAAATCGGCGGCAATCTACATATACTAATAAATCCTAGAAAACAAAATAAGATATAATGCTTGTGGAATGATTTTTGCAGATTTCCCGGAGATTATAAAACTAATGATTCACAAAAACTTTAAGACTCCGTTAGAAAAACAAAACCGGTAAAATTTTCAGATTTTTACACGTGACGCCGTCAAGAGTAAACTCATGACGCCGTCAGAAGTGACCTGCAGAAATTCTTATGTTAAGTTTCCGGAAAATTTCTGGAAAAACTTGGTCCTACTTCCTGGAAAATCCTGAGAAACATCATTATGACTCGATACAAGCATTTGACTCTAACAAATACGAATATTCATATTCACTTAATATTGTGGAAAATCATGATCGGTTTGTTTCTTAAAAACACATTTGGGGTTTCCCCTTACACTTATCTTTTGCAAAAATACCTTTGGGTGAGGTTAATACTAGGCCAAAACAACAAAGTAAAGTATTTCCACTATTTAGTTTAGAAACATGATCTACCAACAATAAAAATAAAGCATGCATACGGAACCAAATAACAAACAAACAAAATAAAAATCACACAAAACATGGGTTGCCTCCCAAGAAGCGCTTGTTTTTGTTCGAGTCACAAGCCTGACTCTACCCTTATTTAACGGAAATAGGGGATGTTTTCCCTACACTTAGGATTAAGTGCGGGTGAAAGTAGCGATACACACCCTTAGGGTGAAAATATGCCACATGCGGTAAGAGTGGTGGATGAATTATATGCTCAAAGGGGTGTGCTCCTATCATCATAACCTTAACAAATTCAATCGGGTTAATGGGTGGATTAAGATTTTCTCCTAGAAAGGGATCATTTTCTATCAACTTCAAGAGACTCCTAGTTGGGAATCCATCTTGACCTAATAAACCCGGTTTAAACCCATAATGTTTCTTGTGATCAATCATGAATGGGTGATGTAAGCATGTAAGGTCATTTTCCACTCCTATATTGGCTTCCTCTCTACAAGGCTTAGAGTCCACTACCTTTATCCTAAGACTACCCGGACTAAATGGGTTGATGGGTGGGTCGGCTCCTCTTTTGTCTCCTAGATGTATATCTAAGGATGGAAAGTTGTGCGAAGATTGAGGTTCCGATTCATCAACACTAGGTAATTCCCTAGAACTAAGAGTAAGGTTATCACTACTAGTATTCAAACCTATATCCTCTAGTGGTGTTTGGTACAAGGGTTCTACCTCTATTGGGGCTCCTATAGTCTCTTCTACTTCTTCCGGGTAAGTCATGGGCGGTGTGTGTGCCTCAAATGATGGTAGGACTTGTGGGGTACTTAGTGAGCTTATGTTATTTACTTCATCATTCCCCGTGTCACGGTCACCTATATCCTCAACATGTGTTTTATTATAATCTAACCCTAACATTTTCCCAAGTATCTCAAGTGCTTCTCTAGGCATCTCAACTTCTATATCCGAATCATAAGGATCATCCTCAGTATTCTGACTACTATATACAAATTGCCCAAAAGATTCATCATCTGTTTCTTGAGATTCATCATCATTGATCATAAAACCTAGGTCTTTTTTTATCAATGTGATCATGTTCGGCTACATCCTCCATCACATCAAGGTCACCTATGGGTTCAGCTTGTATTGTGGTGAAAACAAACCACTCCGTATGCCCAGTTATCTCATCTATAGTTTTATCCCCAAACAAACTTCTTGGCTTGTTCCCTCAAACTTGCTATCAATTGATCTGTAACAGCATTTGTTGGGTTGTCCATTTTTTTGGCAAGTAGGGCACAATTCTCTATGGTTTCCCATGCTTCATCAGCACTTAATCCCCAAAGGTCCCCATCTGCGTCATGGTCAATGTCCATTTTGGTATAGTGGTCGACACGATGGTAAAATATTTCAATTTAGGACCACAGATCGAAATTATGATGAGGGACTTTTCGGAGTAAATATTTAAAACGAGCCCATGCATCATAGATAGGTTCATCCTCATGTTGTTTAAACATCAAGATGTCATTTGGAGTGGGTGAATTTCGTGGTTGGTAGTATGGTGGATTCGCGTTCTCCATAATGGCTAACGGAATAGTCAATGGAAAGGTTTTTACAAACAAAGAAACAAAGAAAAGATAGACTAAAGAAAAACTAAACATAAAAATAAAATCTTACTAGAAAAAAATCTAGCAAGTAGACCTAATAAAAAGAGATTCTAACCTAAACAATAACTATTCCCCGACAACGGCGCCAAAAACTTGATGCGTGGGGTTTGCACCAGGCTTTACCTCTCAAGGGATCTTGAGAAGCTTACAACCCCCACCAGGCAGTGTACCTGATCGATGTAGTATAGTACAATGACAAGTACCAGGGGATTGATCGTTCAGCTAGGAATAGTGTCGCTAGGATTAGAAAACCTAAAGACTAGGTCTAGAGATGAGGGATGATTCTTTTTGTATTTTTATATTTTTTAGAAAGCAAATTAAAATCTGGGGTTTGAAGGATTTGGGCGGAATTAGTTGCTAGTCAACTAACCCAATACTAAAGATGCAATCAAAATAAAATACTAGAAATGAAAATAAACTAAATTAAACTAAAGTTGTGAGCAATATGTGGGAGAAATGTGTTTACTTAGATTTCACTACTCCCTAGATATCTTTTACACGTTAATTACTTGTTATAGTTGCGTGGATGACGGATTGTATTCCTTAATACCATTCATGGGGTGGCGTACTTACTTCCCCAATCCTATGAGTGCCTACTTCATTCCTATGTCGAGCCGGCTATCATTAGAATTTACTCATGCATTAAATACAACCAATAAAACCTAGTACACATCGGTTCATGTTTCCTAAGACGTTCAAGCATGTTACACAATGGAGATCTGCCAGTTTTCTTAAGCCTAACATTGAAATCATTCATCCAATACAACCATAAACAAGTAATCAACACATAATTAACATCTAGGTTTCATTAGATCCAAGCAAACACAAGATAGATCTAGCCTAGCATGTTGAAATCAAGACAAGCACAAGATATAGACAACCAACACATAGACATATTGATTGAATTAAAGAGAAGACTTATCTTAATAGCACATGAAAGGATTCAAGGGGTGAAAACCCTTGAAAATACTGTAAAATACGAACTAGGGTTTACAAAGTTCGGCCCTAGGGTTCTCCACACAAGTTCCTCTTTTATGAATGAAAAATAGAAAACTATATATAGAGTTTAGAAGGTGATGGCATCAAGAACAACTGTCTGACGCCGTCATCTCGCCGCCAAATAGTTCCTCGGACTGCCTAGATCTGGGTCTGACGCCGTCATGTAGTCTCCTTATGCAGGCCGTCACAAAATTAACTCTTGACACCCTTCTTGTGACACCGTCAGGTTTGCACTGGGTCGTCACCACTTTTACTCTTGACGCCGTCATGATTTTCCTCTTGACGCCGTCAGGTACTGTTCTCAGCTTGGAAAATTAAGTCTTTGGCGTTTTCTTGACTTTTATGCTCCAAAAACGTCCGAATTGGTTTGTTTTCCAGATTTCACTCCCAAAGTACCTAAAATCACAAAAGGAACGATTTAGGGTAATATTTGATCAAATAAATTCAATTCCGGGCTTAAATGACCCCCTAAAAGTGGTTCATTTTTCGCCTCATCAATATCCTCAACTTCCTTAATCTCATCCTTAGTCCCGGTTTCTATTCCAACTTTATCCTTGTCACTTTCTTCTATATTCTTATCTATTGGCTTAATGGTGACAACGTTGACAAAGTGGACGTGTTTGGATGATGAGGGGTCCTTAATTTGTATTCCGCTACTAGTGTCCCTAGTTTCTTTCCTAGGTGTAGTTAGCACTTGGTTGTTGAGGGCTTTCAACATGTTGTCAATCTTATTGGTCATCTCCGTTTGTTGTTGATTGAATTCGGTTTCAAACTTAGCTATGCGAGCTTCTTGAGATGCCATAAACTTGGACATGAACCCTTTAAGATTATTGGTACTACCATAGTTATTGGAAGGATTGTTGTTGAAAGTACGGTTAGAGGGTGGACCGTTTGGTTGATAAAGATTACGTGGGTTGGAAGAATTGTTTTGGGGCATGTTTTCGTTTTGTTTCCACCTAAGGTTCGGGTGATTTTTCCAAGAAGGGTTGTAGGAATCACCGTAAGGGTTTAGCTATGGTTTGAAAGTGCACCACTTGTCTCCCGCTTCGTCGGTACGCGAGGATGCGTAATCCGCAAAAGCTTGTCCGGGGAGTTCCACGCAATCACGAGTGTCATGGGGACCACTACATAATTCGCATGAAGAAGTGATTTTGTTCACTTGGCTTGAAGGCTTGGGAGCTTCGTAAGATTTCATGAGAAACTTGACTTGGTCCTCAAGTTCCATGATCCTACAATCGGGAGTGCTAGAATTGTTCGAAGGCAAAGATATTGCCTTGACCGTTTTGTTCAAATCACGGGGATCATTCCAACTTTCGTTGTCATAGAGAGCAAGATCTTATATGAGTTCCCATGATTCTTCTGCACTTAGATCACGTAGCTTGCCACCGGCCGATTGGTCAATGATTCGCCTTGTGGAGAGATCGATATGGTCATAGAAGATTTGGACTTGGAGCCAAAGATCTATGCCATGATGAGGGACTTTTTGGAGTAAGTCCTTGAAATGAGTCCATGCTTCATATAGAGTTTCACCTTGACGTTGTTGGAACATCAAGATATCATTTCTAAGCTTGGTAGTTCTCCCCGGTGGGAAAAATTAAGCAAGGAATCGGGTGGTGAGATCATCCCATGAGGTGATGGATCCCGCTGGTAAACGTTCAAGCCATTGAGTAGCTTGATCACGTAGAGAGAATTGGAATAGGCGTAATCGGGTCGACTCTCTAGTTACAACATCAAGGTCTATGGAATCTATGATTTTTAAGAAATCCTTGAGATGTTGATTAGGATCTTCGGAACGAAGTCCATGGAATGCACATCCGCTTTTCACCAACCGGATGGTGTCGGATCGCAAGGCGGACACATTGGCTCCTTGAGTGAGATCAATGGTGTTTCGATAGCCTTGGTGGCTAGGAGGGGAATACTCTCCTAAATTCTGGGCCTAGGAGGTTGGTTTGCTAGTGGTGGGTTTTGTGGGTGGTTTTGTTGTGGTGGGTTGATGGGTTCAAAGATGTTACCACCTTCCATGATGTCGGATGGTAAGGGTTACGAACAAAGACACGAAGAAATAAGATAGACTAAAGAAAACCTCAAAATAAACATAAAATCTTACTAGAAAGGAATCTAGCAAGTAGACCTAATAAAAAGAAATCCTAATCTAGACAATAACTATTCTCCGGGCTACGACACCAAAAACTTGATACGTGGGAATTGCGCCCTCGCAACAGGTTTTACCTCTCAAGGGATCTTGGGAGGCTTACAACCCCCTGATGAGTGTGTAAATACTCATCATTTTTACCTTTTCTGAGCTGCCAAAACATCTAAAAACACTCAATATTGAACTGAAATAGTGAAAATATCCCAGGAAAGTGTTTTACATGTTTCAAATGCAAAACAATCAAAAACAGATGAAAACGCACAAAGTTTGCATAATTGGCAGTTTCAGTCCCTCATCTTTCAAAAGTTGTCAAATCTAGTCCCTGGTTATTCTAAAAATATGAAAAAGTCACCAAAGGTCCTTTTAAATCATAAAGTTACAAAATTAGTCCTTTGGTGCAAAGTTTCACAAAATGTCAAGTTTAGTCCCTGAACTTTGAAAATTATCAAAAATGGTCCCTGGGATATTAAAAACTTTGAGAAAAACAAATTTTGTCCTTGCACTAACCTTTTATGGCAGGATTGGTCCTTGGTGGAAAAGTTTGGTGAAATTACATAAATGGTCCCTGAAGTTTGGAAGTTTGGCAGTTTTAGTCCCTGGTGCATTTAAAATGGAAAAATCAAATTTGGACCATGCACTATTCATAACTTGGCATAATATACCCTTGGAAATAATTTGGAAGAATGCCAAGTTCACACCTCCAACTTTCGAAAAATTACAAAAATGGTCCTTGTGAAACTAAAAACCACACCGGACCCTTTCTAATAATCCTACTCCAAACCAAAACTAACCCAATCCAATATCCTAACCAAGCCCATTCCCCTTTTAGGCCCAAGACACCACAAGCCCACCCACACCCCAAAATATTAATACCGGGGTCAAATATTTGACCCTTGGTCAAAACCGGTCAAACACCACCCCTTCCCCTTTTTCCCTCTCAACCAAAACCACCAACAAAACCACCTGGTTTTGCAGCCTCCATCACCACTTGCCTATCAATTCACGACCGTCCAACTCATCATGCACCCTCACCTCAGCATTAAATGCACCACCCCCTTGTCTGATATCCAGAGCCAATTGCAAAAATAAAGTTTCCCGCCAAAACACGTGGCATCAAATTGAAGTGTCTCAGACATCCAATGGCTCAGATAACTTGTGGGATTTGATCAGAAGAGCAAAGAAACCCTAGAAGATGGCTATAAAAGGCAGAGGAGTGCAAGGAAGACTTCAAGTAGTTTATTAAGTAATTCTTAGTGTCGAATTAAGTTTAGTTTTAAAAATCAGTTGTAATTGTCTTAATTCAAGCATTGTAGCAGCTTAATTATTGTACTTTAAATCTTTTTAAGTTATAAAATTCCAAGGTTCAAGTCTGTTTTGTGTTATTGCCATTTTCTCAATTTCTGCATTTCTTAATAAGTCTGATTGTCACTTATATCAAGCTTCATGGATTGAGATAGGACACTTAGGTTACCATAAAGCTCATTGAAGCTTTTAGAGACTTTAAAACTCAGTTATACTAGAAAAAGATCAAAAAGATAAAAAAATCAAACATGGTCAACTGTCTTGGTTCTAACTTGTTTTCAGGTATTGAGGATCATTGAAGAGCAAGATTGAAGTTGGATTGTGCCTATCTAAAGATAGGCAACTGTGGAAAACCTCTTGTTCATGCTAGAGGTGTTCTGTAAGCTTTTGCTCATTTACTTTTTCCTCTAAAAAGTTTAGTTTCTAAATTCCTTGCTTATAGTGGTTAATCTGTGCCTGCTTGTGCTATTTGATTATTGTTCAAGTGATTTTTAGCTTAATATTAATAACTTGTCTGTTAGAATAATTAGCTACTTAAAATTTTAGATTTAACTGTCAAAAATAGTTTAAGTGGTATACTTGTGTTTTTGTAGTTGTATTCTGTGTTCAAGTGCTTAAACTAGTCTACCTAATCATAAAAAGAAGTTGTGAATCAAGATCTTAAACCCTAGTAACCATTTGCTTTGAAAATACAAAACAGATTCCCTACAAAGGGGTGTTTGGCATTGCATAGATCTGAGGGTAGTAGGTGTTTTAAGAACTTGTTCCTTGTTTCATTAGACTACATTAGAGTCCCATTTGTCATTTAAGTCATAAAAACTTAGGCTCCAATAGTTAAAAGTCAAAATCAAGAGAAAAAGCCCTTACACAGTTAACTGTGTAAGTATTGGGGATCTCAACCTCTAAATTTGTTGTACAAGTATTTAAGTAAACTTGATTTAACCTAATTACAGTTAGATGCTTCATAACAAATCAGTAAATCAGCACCAAAGTTCACCATAGTCAAAGTTCTTCAAAAACTTGAAAAGTCAAAAAGTAGCCCATCAGATTTTTACAAAACTTGTGGGATTTTTCTTGAATTTTGTGGAATGAGTTCGGACTTGAAACTTGTTGTAGTTAAACTCTACCACCTCAACTTTTGATTCCCATTGTTGTTTCAATTTTGTGAATTTTTGTGTGGGTTCCACAAGCCCTGGAACACAGTTGCAGGGAAGAAACCTTCCCCTGCACCAGCAGAACCATTTCACCACCACCACTTTGGTGGCTGTTGTAGACCAACCCAGTGGGCCCCAGAGGTTAAATTTGGTTTTTCCCAACCCCCTCCTACCAGGGAACAAGGATTGACCATTTGTTTGACCTAGATCCTAGTGGACCCCACCTGGATTTGTTACCAAAGTCTGTCCCCAATCTATGTTAAGTTTCAGTTGCAAAAGTGCTTATTTCATTTCAAACAGCTTAATTGTGATCATTGCTTGCTATTTTTAGCTTATTTAAGTTTGTTTAACTTATTTGTATCAAGTTTCATCATTGTGGACCCCACCCAAAGTCATTTGTGCTTATTTGCTTGATCAGTCAACAAAAGTCAAACTGCTTAAGTTTAGGGGGTGCACACAACTTATTTATAAGCTATTTCAAAAGTGTTTTCACAAAAGTTTTCTATTTTCAGTAGTAAAGTAAGTTTGTAAAAGAAAATCCAAGAAAAACCAATTTATTTTTAAGTGATAGTTTCTATTTAATTTAATTTAAATTTTATTTTTCATTTTTAGATTTTTATTATGTACTTAGTATTTTTATATTTTTATTAATTACCTCTTATGTTAAATTAAATTCAGTAATTTTTCTAGATTTTTATTTTGTCATTTAGTATTTATTAGATTTAAGATTAGTTTTCTTAATTATTAATTAATATTAAGTTTTAAATAGCATATTTAGTTTTTATAAAGCATAACCTAGTTTTTATATTTTTCCTAACTCTAATATAATATTATAGACTTTTAGAAAATAAATGTTTAGTTTCTACTGTTCATTTTCCATTTTTCTTATTTTAATTATTTAAATTAGATTTAAGTTAATTAAAAGGTAATTAATTAGTGGATTAGCCTTAAACATAATTTTTAGAAGTTTTTATAATTTTGTAGGATTCCTGTGATGGTTAAATAATTTTTTAAATTTTTTCTTAATTTTCTAAGTTAATTTAGTATTAATAATAATTTAAAATAGTTTAATTAGTTTAATTAAGTTAAATAGTTTTTAATTAATAATAAAACCATAAAAAGACAAAAATATTTATTTTTATTTTTTATACTTTCTTCAAGTTCTAATTTAAGTTTAGAAATTATTTTTACAAGTTTTTAGGTTAATTTGTAACATTTGTCCTTTTTAAGTTAATTTAAATTAGATTTTAATTAGTTTAATTAATTAAATAATATTTAAATTGTAAAATATTCACTTTTATAATTTCATTTTCATTTTCATTTTTCTTTTTAAATTTTAAGTTTCAAAAGTTTCAAAAGCACCCCCTGTAGTTTGTAATTTACCAAATCCCACTTTTCCAGTCTGTTACGTGATCTTAAATTGTGAATTTGTGCATATACCTGTATATCTGATTTTTGTGAATATTATATCTGTGTACCAATACCAAAATAAACAGTAGCAAAATCAATTTCATATCATCTGGGCTACTGTCCTCAGTGCCACTCACTCATAAACGATTTCAAACGACACCATTTCAATCTCGCTGGGACTTTAACGACCAGGGGACACACTATACTATCCACGGAGCATTGGGATAAGCTGTTTTTGACTAGTTGACCTTGGTCAATTGTATCTGACGGTTTAGACCCAATCAAAATTTGGCGCCGCTGCCGGGGAGGTTGTTGCGTGTTTTAAAAAATCGTTTTAAGTTTAGTGGTTTTCAAAACCCTCCCTGTACAAATTTCACACAAATTTGTAAAAAGTTTTTGTAAAAACATAATCATATCAAAAAAGTTCATTAACACTTTTCCTAAAGTGTTAAAAACACCAAAAAAATCAAAAACAAATTGTGAAGTTAAATTACTTCGTTTTCTTTAAGATTACAACCTGAAACAGTTGGTTTAAGGTAAGTTCTGACATTAAATTGCGAACTGAAGAGGAAACCTATTTACTTCCTCCCGCCAGCCTGCGAGTAATCTTAAAAGAACGATTTCGGTTAACTAATCAGTTCCAAAAATATTTCCCAAGTTTTCTGCACACACACCCATAAGCCTAAAGCAGTTTTTCAAATTAATAAATACATAAAATCTTACCACCGCAAACCAAGGCTGAACACCTACCAACTGGGGGTGTGGACATAATAAGTTCTCAAACTTAAGATTAAAACTTGCCTTTATATCCCTGTGAGTGGTGTACCTTTTTTAAAGAAGCCATTCACTTGTGATAATTGGTTTAAGTTCACTGTGGTTTTGCCTCGATCTTGTTTTGAAAAATTATTTTTAGTGCATGCGCACTCGGTCACAAACAAAACGTAAACTTCAGAAAAACGTACCCGAGCTACGTTCTGATACACAAGAACCAAAAACCGAGATGGCCGCTGGGCCACCACCACCATTACCACCCCCTGACCCTCCCAGGGATGTGCCAGCTCCCGATCTCCGAACGATGGAGGAGCTGTGCCAGCCTACTATGCAAGGGCGGGGTGGGCCTATTGCACCACTCACTATTGGGGCTACGGACTTTGGCCTCAAGCACCACATGATCCAACAAGTCCAGAATTCGTGTCAATTTCACGGATTACCGGGTGACGATGCTAACAAGCATCTTGACAAATATCTCACGGTCACCCAGAGTATGAAACAGCATGGTGTCACTGATGATGCCCTCCGGCTGTATCTCTTCCCCTATTCTCTCACTCATCATGCCACAGCATGGTTTGACCGACTCCCAAAGAATTCTATTCGTACCTTTGATGAAATGGTAACCAAGTTTTTAGCAAAATATTTTCCACCTTCCATGGTTACCAAGTTACGAAATGATATCAGCAACTTCCGGCAACGTCCTGATGAGTCTCTTTTTGAGGCTTGGGAACGTTATAAGCTAGCTATTGATCGGTGCCCTAACCACAATATGTTACAAGTTACCATCATAGATACCTTCTATAATGGTCTGACATTGAGGCACCGGGATATTCTCAATGCTGCTGCTGGTGGGACCTTTATGAAAAGGCGTCCCGAAGAGTGCTATGACTTGATTGAGAACATGACTGCCCACCATAACTTTTGGGATTCCTCTGCGGAGAGGGATGCGTCATGTAATTCAGTTACTCCTTCATCATAATCTCCTGAAATAATTGCTCTTACCAAAAAGATGGATGATATTTCTACGGCTGTGTTGAGAATGAACCAAACGATGCAAAATCAGGTTCAAAATCAACAAGTGAAAGCCGTGGCCCGAAGTTTTGAAACTTGTGGGGGCCCACATCTGTATTCCGAGTGTCCAGCTACTGCTGATTTTCCTCAAGAGAGCGTTTATGCTGCTCACGGTTCCTACAAAACGGGGGGTAATTCTTACCAACCACAAGGGGACCGTAATCTCTTAAGCTATCGTTCCAACAATTTTCTCGGACCTCCCGGTTTTAACCAAAATCAAAACCGTAACGCGAATCAGAATTTTAACCAAGGTCAAAGCTCAAATTTCCAAAACCCGAACCAAAATCAAGGCCAGTTTAATCAAAACAATTTTCAAAATGGCAATCAAAATCAAGGTTTTCAAGGAAATTTTCAAAGAAACCAAAATCAAGGGAATTACAATCAGGGTAATTTCAATCAGAGAAACAATTTTCAGGGTAACAACAATCAAAATCAAGGGAATTTTCAAAACAACTGTGTTCAAAATCCTCCTGTTGAAAATCAAAACGTTGTTCTACCCTCGTCTTCCTCCGATGAAGTGCTAAAACAATTCATGAAAGCACAAGAGGAAACGAATCGGTTGTTGATCGGCAAGATCTCTGAACTTCAGAAGTCTTTAAATGATCGACCCTCGGGCTCGGGTACACTACCAAGTAACACGATCGCTAACCCGAGGGGCGATGTCAAAGCGATCACTACCCGAAGTGGGGTATCATACAATGGACCCGCGATTCCCTCTACCTCTTCTTCTCCTCCTACTAAGGTAGCGGAACGTGAACCTGAGGTTACCACGGACACGGTACTTCCTACTAATAACGGAGGTATCAACAACGTCCACCCTCAAGTTGTCCCGGTCCCGGCTCGTAAGCCGAAAGTTGTATTTGATCCTCCTGTGAGTTCTGATGAAATTCCAAAGAATGATCCTAAGCCTTCAATTCCATATCCTTCACGTTTGAATGATCAAAAGAACCGCGAAACAGCTAATCATCAGATGGAAAAATTTTATCAAATTTTCCAAGAATTACACTTCGATATTAGCTTCGCGGACGCTCTTCTTCTCATGCCTAAGTTTGCTTCAACAATCAAAAATCTGATAAGCAACAAAGAAAAACTCTGTGAGATGGCAAAAACTTCACTCAATGAACATTGCTCAGCAGTGCTCTTGAAAAAGCTTCCCGAAAAGCTTGGAGATCCCGGGAAATTTCTCATTCCTTGTATTTTCCCTGGGATGGTTGAATGCTTTGCCTTGGCCGATCTTGGCGCAAGCATTAACCTAATGCCTTACTCAGTCTGGAAAAGACTTTCTCTACCTACTCTCACTCCGACCTGCATGACACTCGAGCTTGCAGACCGTACTATATCCCGTCCTCTCGGCATTGCCGAAGATATCTTCGTGAAAGTAGGAAAGTTCCATTTTCTGGCAGATTTCGTGATTGTTGATTTCGATGCTGACCCAAGAGTTCCTCTCATTCTCGGGAGGGGATTCTTAAGAACGGGTCGTACTCTAATCGCTGTATTTGAAGAAGAAATCACTCTACGTGTTGGTGGCGAAGCCATCACATTCAATCTTGATCAGACTTCAAGATACTCCTCCAACTACGACGCTGAAACGGTTAACCGAATTGACATCATCGATGTTGCGTCTGAGGAGTATTCTCAAGAAGTCCTTGGTTTCTCAGCAAGTGGCAGTACCACTCCTTCTACTGACCCTATCATTTCCGACCCTTCCCCTTCCCTCACTCCGTTTGAGGGAAGTGACTTCCTTCTGGAAGAGGTCGAGGCTTTTCTTGCTCAAGATAGCTCAATCCCAAGTGGGGTTGATGAAAACTATCTTGACCCGGAGGGGGACATTCTTCTCCTTGAAAGATTGTTAAATGACGATCCTTCACCCTCTCCGTCTCCAAAAATACTTCATAAAGCGGAGGTAAAAAATGTTGAAATAACTGAAGACTTTCCCGAGGTTGAGCTCAAGGACTTGCCTCCTCATCTAGAATATGCATTTCTGGAGGGTGATAATAAATTGCCCGTCATCATTGCTAAAGACTTGAAAGATGAGGAAAAGGCTGCACTCCTAAAGGTTCTTAAGGCAAACAAGCAAGCAATTGCTTGGAAATTCTCCGACATTAAGGGCATAAGCCCGAACTTTTGTACTCATAAAATCTTAATGGAGGATGACTTTAAGCCAGCAGTGCAACAACAGAGAAGGGTAAATCCCAAAATCCACGAAGTTATCAAACAAGAGGTTCTAAAACTTCTTGATGCGGGATTGATTTATCCTATATCTGACAGTCCTTGGGTTAGCCCAATTCATTGTGTTCCTAAAAAGGGTGGCATTACCGTTGTCACCAACAAGGATAACGAGTTGATTCCGACTCGTTTGGTCATGGGTTGGCGAGTATGTATTGACTATCGAAAGTTAAATGAAGCCACCCGCAAAGACCATTTCCTCTCCCTTTTATGGATCAGATGCTCGAAAGACTTGCGGGGAATGAATACTACTGCTTCCTTGATGGTTTTTCGGGTTACTTCCAAATCCCCATTGATCCCCAGGATCAAGAGAAGACTACCTTCGCATGCCCCTACGGAACTTTTGCTTACAGACGTATGCCTTTCGGCTTATGTAATGCACCAGGCACGTTCCAGAGGTGCATGATGTCTATCTTTTCCGACATGATCGGGAAAACCATGGAGGTATTCATGGATGACTTTTCGATCATCGGGGATTCATTCCAGACCTGTCTCTCCCACTTGGAACAGATGCTTAAACGTTGCAAAGAAACGAATTTAAGTCTCAACTGGGAGAAGAGTCACTTTATGGTTAAAGAGGGCATTGTCCTCAGCCATAAAATTTCAAAGAACGGGATTGAGGTTGACAGAGCCAAAATTGATGTCATCGCTAAATTACCTCATCCCACCACCGTTAAAGGTGTTAGGAGCTTTTTGGGTCATGCCGGCTTCTACCGTAGGTTTATCCAAGATTTTTCTAAGATTGCCCGGCCTATGACCCATCTCCTCGAGAAGGATGCTCCTTTCGTCTTCTCTCCTGAGTGCATCGAAGCTTTTGAAACATTAAAGAAAAAGCTTACCGAGGCACCGATTCTTGTTGCCCCCGATTGGGACCTACCTTTTGAGCTTATGTGCGATGCTAGTGATTTTGCCATAGGTGCGGTCTTGGGGCAACGTAAAGCAAAGTACTTTTAGCCTATACACTACGCAAGCAAAACTATGACTGAGGCTCAAGGTCATTACACCACCACCGAAAAAGAACTCCTAGCAGTGGTGTATGCCTTTGAAAAATTCCGGTCATACTTAATCTTGACTAAATGCGTGGTGTACACGGATCACTCGGCTTTGAAGTACCTATTTGAAAAGTAAGATGCAAAGCCGAGGCTTCTCCATTGGGTTCTCCTCCTCCAAGAATTTGATATCATTATCCGTGATAAAAAAGGAGCTGAGAACCTTGCTGCTGATCATCTCTCACGATTAGAAAACCCTCATCAGGATGTGTCCGAGAAACAGGAAATAAATGAAACATTTCCTCTCGAGACGCTCAATACGGTTGCTTTTCATGGTGACTCTACTACCCCATGGTTTGCCGACTTTGCAAATTACCATGCGGGTAACTTCATCGTGAAGGGGATGACGTCCCAACAGAAGAAAAAATTCTTCAAAGACATTAAACATTACTTCTGGGACGACCCCTATCTCTTCAAAATCTGTGCCGATCAAGTCATCAGGCGATGTGGATACGGACAGGAAGCCACTGATATTCTCAAGGCTTGCCATGCTGGACCCACTGGGGGCCACCATAGTCCTAACTACACTGCCAAAAAGGTGTTTGATTCCGGTTTCTATTGGCCCATGATCTATAAGGATGCCCACGAGTTAGTCAAAGCTTGTGATGCTTGTCAGCGTCACGGGAATATTTCACAAAAGAACGAAATGCCACAAAATGCCATTCAAGTTTGTGAAATCTTTGACGTCTGGGGCATTGATTTTATGGGGCCATTCCCATCTTCTCGTGGAAACAAATACATACTCATGGCTGTTGACTACTTGTCAAAATGGGTTGAGGCTAAGGCCTTACCCACTAACGATGCCCGCGTTGTTATGAAATTCTTGAAATCCCTCTTTGCTCGTTTTGGAACTCCACGTGCCATCATTAGTGATCGCGGTACTCACTTTTGCAATGATCAATTTGCAAAAGTCATGCTAAAGTACGGTGTTACTCATCGTCTTTCTACTGCGTATCACCCACAAACAAGTGGGCAGGTGGAGGTTTCCAACCGTGGTATTAAACAGATTCTTGAGAGGACAGTAGGTGAAAACCGTGCTTCCTGGTCGGATAAACTAGATGATGCACTCTGGGCCTTCCGTACAGCTTACAAAACACCCATCGGGTGTACTCTATACTAGCTTGTATACGGGAAGGCGTGTCATTTACCGATCGAGCTCGAGCACAAAGCCTATTGGGCCTTGAAACATGCAAACTACGACCTTCATAAAGCGGGTGATCACCGTAAGGTTCAAATCAATGAATTAAACGAACTTCGTGATCAAGCCTACGAGAACTCTTTGATCTACAAAGAAAAGACAAAGAAGATTCACGACTCTAAGATTAAGAACCGCGTTTTCAACGTTGGTGACAGAGTCCTTCTTTTCAACTCAAGATTAAAGATCTTCTCGGGGAAATTAAAAACCCGATGACTGGACCATTCACTATTGCTAAAGTATATCCATACGGGACTGTTGAGTTATCACAACCCGAAGGTCCCAACTTTAAAGTGAATGGTCGTCGTTTGAAACATTATTTTGGAGAGGACATACCACCCATGGTTGTCCCGGATCTCCAAACTTTCCCCATGGACAAATGAATTCAGGGATCGAGTCAAACTAGTGACTCAGTGAACAAAAATTAGCAACATATATGGGTTTTCACCCGTATTTCTGACTTCTTTCTACTTTCTACCACCCTAGTGTGGGGGAGTGGCCGTCCCCCACCTTTTGAAAAGTAAATATGTATATAAGTTTCAGTTCAAAAAAAAAAAAATGTGTGATTGTATGTACAGATAAATAAAGTGAAAAATAAAATCGATATTTCCACAGTTAGATTCGAATATTAGCTTTTTCCGTTCAGAGATTCGGCATAATAGCCGGGACTTTGAATATTGAGGACAATATTCAATTCTAGTGAGGGGGGGGGGGGGGAATTCTTACGAATTTTATCATAAAACTTTCTAAGTACCCCCATTTTTTAGGCCTAAATTTTTCAAAAATTTTTCACTTTATTTCAAAATTTTTGTGGTAATCAGTCCGCCAAAGTCTAAATGACAAATGGATTGGCTAGACCAGGAGCAAACGGCTCTTGGGAAAGACATCTCAAACCCGTTGATGGCTTGCAACTTGCCAAAAATTGTATGGTTCCTCAACTCCCCATATCCCATAAAGTAAATGAGTTGGCTAGCCCACAAGATTATGGCTTGTGGTAAAGGCCGTGGAAAATCCATAATTGGTAATCAGCTCACCAAGATGTTGACTTAGTCCATCAAGATGCTGGCTAGTCCAGAAGCAAACGGCTGTTGGTAAAGACTAATCAAATCCGTTGACAGCTGGTGGTTTGCTCAAAATCACACGGTTATCAGGTGTGCCACAGTTCTTACACCTGGCTACTCCAGAAGTGATGGATTTTGGTAAAGATATTTTCAAATCCATCAGGTTTTTCTCGAAAGATTGCTAGGGACTAGCAATGTTTTATTGTGGGGGATTGATGAGTGTGTAAATACTCATCATTTTTACCTTTTCTGAGCTGCCAAAACATCTAAAAACACTCAATATTGAACCAAAATAGTGAAAATATCCCAGGAAAGTGTTTTACATGTTTCAAATGCAAAACAATCAAAAACAGATGAAAAACGCACAAAGTTTGCATAATTGGCAGTTTCAGTCCCTCATCTTTCAAAAGTTGTCAAATCTAGTCCCTGGTTATTCTAAAAACTTGAAAAAGTCACCAAAGGTCCTTTTAAATCATAAAGTTACAAAATTAGTCCTTTGGTGCA
Source organism: Artemisia argyi (assembly GCA_030686995.1). Classification (NCBI taxonomy): domain Eukaryota; kingdom Viridiplantae; phylum Streptophyta; class Magnoliopsida; order Asterales; family Asteraceae; genus Artemisia; species Artemisia argyi. The sequence continues at coordinate 52,156,126 of CM060695.1, forward strand.
AAGTTTCACAAAATGTCAAGTTTAGTCCCTGAACTTTGAAAATTATCAAAAATGGTCCCTGGGATATTAAAAACTTTGAGAAAAACAAATTTTGTCCTTGTACTAACCTTTTATGGCAGGATTGGTCCTTGGTGGAAAAGTTAGGTGAAATTACACAAATGGTCCCTGAAGTTTGGAAGTTTGGCAGTTTTAGTCCCTGGTGCATTTAAAATGGAAAAATCAAATTTGGACCACGCACTATTCATAACTTGGAATAATATACCCTTGGAAATAATTTGGAAGAATGCCAAGTTCACACCTCCAACTTTCGAAAAATTACAAAAATGGTCCTTGTGAAACTAAAAACCAAACCGGACCCTTTCTAATAATACTACTCCAAACCAAAACTAACCCAATCCAATATCCTAACCAAGCCCATTCCCCTTTTAGGCCCAAGACACCACAAGCCCACCCACACCCCAAAATATTAATACCGGGGTCAAATATTTGACCCTTGGCCAAAACCGGTCAAACACCACCCCCTTCCCCTTTTTCCCTCTCAACCAAAACCACCAACAAAACCACCTGGTTTTGCAGCCTCCATCACCACTTGCCTATCAATTCACCACCGCCCAACTCATCATGCACCCTCACCTCAGCATTAAATGCACCACCCCCCTTGTCTGATATCCAGAGCCAATTGCAAAAATAAAGTTTCCCGCCAAAACACGTGGCATCAAATTGAAGCGTCTCAGACATCCAATGGCTCAGATAACTTGTGGGATTTGATCAAAGGATCAAAGAAACCCTAGAAGATGGCTATAAAAGGCAGAGGAGTGCAAGGAAGACTTCAAGTAGTTTATTAAGTAATTCTTAATGTCGAATTAAGTTTAGTTTTAAAAATCAGTTGTAATTGTCTTAATTCAAGCATTGTAGCAGCTTAATTATTGTACTTTAAATCTTTTTAAGTTATAAAATTCCAAGGTTCAAGTCTGTTTTGTGTTATTGCCATTTTCTCAATTTCTGCATTTCTTAATAAGTCTGATTGTCACTTATATCAAGCTTCATGGATTGAGATAGGACACTTAGGTTACCATAAAGCTCATTGAAGCTTTTAGAGACTTTAAAACTCAGTTATACTAGAAAAAGATCAAAAAGATAAAAAAATCAAACATGGTCAACTGTCTTGGTTCTAACTTGTTTTCAGGTATTGAGGATCATTGAAGAGCAAGATTGGAGTTGGATTGTGCCTATCTAAAGATAGGCAACTGTGGAAAACCTCTTGTTCATGCTAGAGGTGTTCTGTAAGCTTTTGCTCATTTAATTTTTCCTCTAAAAAGTTTAGTTTCTAAATTCCTTGCTTATAGTGGTTAATCTGTGCCTGCTTGTGCTATTTGTGTTGGACCTTAAATAACACAACTTTATCACACCAATATAGAAGCAAAGATGAAGTAGAGATTGAAAGATGGTGACTTGATATGTATATAAGTATTTCGTATGTTAGAGAGAGAGAGAGAGAGAGATGGAAATGAGAGCTTTTATTCAAGAGAAAACACACACAAATACACACACAAGAACACCTTACAAATGAGAGGTAAGGTGCCTTATATAGTTCCATATATAGGCTTTGATGGGCTTGGGCTTGGACTTGGTTACATGGTTGGATAACTAGGCTTATGAAACATAGCATATAACATATTAGCTTGCCAAGTCCAAGGCCCAATGACTAAACCTTTACTAATCTTAACAAACGACACAAAGTTACAATATGAGAATGACCATCACTTATATATATATATTTTTAATGCTAACAATCTCCCCCTAAGGGGTGGTCATTCGAATGATGCTCCACGTGAGTGGTTCTTCCGTGTTCTTTGTCTTTAACTTTGTGTGTCGTTGTAGAATAGTCTTTAGTCTTTGTTCCTTCATGCTTTGTGATCTTTGATAATTGATTTTTCATCGTTCTTTGTTCCTTTGTGATGTGGGGTTATCTGCCTTTTGTCACTTCTGCGTCTGTGGTGGTTGTTTGCCATTCCAACATGCTCATACATCTTTGGATTTTAATATTCATATGCACGTAGTTCCCTTTCTTTCACTTTGATCTTTAGTCTTTATACTTTGTAGATTCTTCTTTTTGGCGTAGAATCTTTCTTTGAACTTTGTGTTGTATAGATCTTTGAGGGAGCTTTCTTTAACTTCCAGATGTATGTATGAGCATGTGGAATCTGTCGCCATGGAGATGAAGTGTCCCTGCATATAAACAGTTAGCAATAAATCAACCGGTACTTACAGATAAGGAATTAGAGATCGTCAACAGCATAGTGTGAAGACTCCTTCTAACCCTTACCAAGGCCGTTCCCATGTCAGATACTCTCGAGAGAGCTTACAAGACCTACTAAGTAGCTCAATGACTGGGTGAGTCGCTGGGGATCACTCCACGACTGTAGACCGTTTAAAACCACCATGAACACTAAGCGTAACCCATAAAGAATTACCGAAGTGACCTGCTGTCAGGGCTGCTTGAAGTTGACCTTGGCAGGAATTTCCATTCAATCATTGAGAATCACAAATGTGAATCCCCTAATAAATGTTCTGGCAGATTGCCAAGATCTGCGTAGGACTCTAAAGTTTACATCTAGTGTCCTTAATGATGAACAACCAGTGTAGAAATATCATGTGTTCCTATGAGATCTTTTGATGAATCTCGGGGCTCTAGACTCGATAAGTGCAGATTTGGTTTCCTATGCGGAGATTAGGGAGAGGTCTCCTGCTTCAATATCAACCATCTCTAAGAGACAGGTCGATAGATTACACCGGTTCCCCGTGAGAATGAAACAAGCTCTTTTAAGAGAACTTGAGTGGTTAAGAAGGTTTAGTGCAGTGCGTCACTGGGTCCATGACGTCTTTGTCTTCAATACCGGTGTCACCTTAGTAACAACCAGTAGCATACGAATTGTACCCGGTGTCTGCCCTAAGGTTGAACATTTGGAGGGCTATTTCTTTTCACCCTTTTTCATAACTTTTCTTTTTAATTCTTCAACCCCTTCTTTCTCCTTTCTCATTTTCTCCTTTTTTAATTCATACCTAAGGACTTCTAATTCTAATCTATTGGATTTGTCCTTGGGTAGATCCCTCCGGCTCTGGCGGATCATAGGACGGTTTTTCCTAACCTTAGTCACCTTATAACTCCATGACTATCCTATAATTGATCACATGCCATAAAACCTTTTTGTGAAAAATCTCTCAAAGTGTTTATGATAATAAAACACATTGTTGTTACCACTTTGAGAGTTTTGCAATTTTGAAGGACTCCCCCTTCACATGTGCTCATGTATTTTTTAATAAATTTGCACATGCGAGAGGAGTTTGCACTTTTTGAATTGATCCACTTTCAGCGAACATGACCGATTCGAGACACGCTTACATCACTAGTTAGACTAGCTTGAAATTATTACCCGTCCTGGTCAAGTCCAAAGAAAGTCTCTCGATACGGTACACTCTACTCAGACATGTCCTATTCGAGACACGCTTACATCACTAGTTAGATTAGCTTGAAATTATTACCCGTCCAGGACAAGTCTTTTCGATTACTGACATTTTAAGCTTCGTCAATTCATTGGTACTTACTGAGTCGAGCTCTTTTGAGATTCATTCACAAACTTTAAACATTTTTTATCACATTTTAATCATGTCTTCTCCCCCTCAAAAATAGCATAGCGTGATATTTTTGATATCAACTGATTAAGAAAAAGCTTTTTGGAGAGAGACAGATTTTGCATGAATTTGGAACATTTTTCTTTTTGTACTCCCCCTTAATGATAGCATATTTAAAATTACTTAAGGGTTTTGAGGGAGTTATCTTGAGCACTAATTTTGAGAGATTTTTAGAAATCTTTGGAACAATCTTGAAAAAGTGCTCAAGAATTTTGTTTGAAAACGAGTTTATGCTTGAAATCTTTTTCGTTTGTTTAGACTCGAACATTTTGAAAAAGAGTTCGTCATTGAACGTACGAGTCCTTGATTTGAAAATAATCAGAAGTCGTCATTGAAGTACGGGTTTCGTACTGAAGTATACGAAAGCCATAGTGAAGAAACTTTTGAGAAACGACATGTTTTAGAAAAACATTAAAAAGAACTCCCGCTCAAGCATCTGTACATGTCCGTATCATTGTTGAATGACATTTCTAGAGACGTACAGAATATTGATTTATACGAGAGACATGTCGTAAGAAGAATATTTTTGGATTTTTTGATTTTATATTGTTTTTGTATTTTTTGAAAATTTTATATTTTTGTATATTGTTTTTGTTGGTTTTTCAAATTTTGTATTTTGTTTTTTCAAAAATATTTACAGCGAAGCGATTTTGAAAACATTTTTCAAGAAGATTCGAGAAGACGTTCTAGCTCCTCAGGAGTTAGGCTTCGCATGCCAATTCGTCGAACTAAATAGTCAAACCTTTCTTTTGGAAGGGCTTTTGTGAATAGATCGGCGAGTTGATAATCAGTCTTAACGAAAAATAATTCAACAGTACCCTCTTCCACGTGTTCTTTGATGAAATGGTAGCGGACTTTGATATGCTTCGTCTTAGGGTGATGTACGGGATTGCACGAGATGGCTATGGCACTTTTTGAGTCACAATACATAGGTATTCTGTCAAAAGTAAAGCCATAATCTGTGAGATGTGTCCGCATCCATAGAACTTGGGCACAACACGCAGATAGAGACACATACTCGGCTTCGGCGGTTGATAGCACAGTACAGTCCTGTTTCTTTGAAGACCAGCTTACAAGCTTTTCACCCAAAAATTGTGCTCCACCTGATGTACTCTTTGCTGTAACTTGATCACCAGCATGGTCTGCATCTGAAAATGCTGTTGGATTAAACTCCGAATCCTTCGGATACCAAAGTCCTATGTTAATGGTGCTTCGTAGGTACCGAAAGATCCGTTTAACCTCTTTGAGGTGAAGTTCGGTAGGCTTTGCCTGAAACCTTGCTAATAAATATACAGCAAATTGAATATCGGGGCGGCTAGCAGTTAGGTACATGAGAGAGCCGATCATGCTCCGATATTTCTTCAGATCGATAGGTTTCCCAAACAAATCAGCACCTATTTTTGGTGAAGTGACCATTGGTGTACCAACAGAATCACAATTTTCCATTCCATGTTTTTTCAAAATCTCTATCGTATATTTAGCTTGATTGATAAAAATACCACGAGGGGATTGATGGATTTGTAAACCAAGAAAGAATTTTAGTTCCCCCATTATGGACATTTCAAATTTACTTTTCATGAGATTTTCAAAATGTTTTGAATGGTTAGGATTGGTTGATCCAAAAATAATGTCGTCCACGTAAATTTGAACGATCAAAATGTCATCTTTGAACTTTTTGATAAACAAGGTGTCATCAACCGTTCCTTTTGTGAAATTGTTTTTGAGCAAGAAAGATGATAGTTCGTCATACCACGCTCTTGGAGCTTGTTTTAAACCATAAATTGCTTTCTTAAGCTTGTAGACGTAGTCTGGATGATCTCTGTCGATGAATCCCTCTGGCTGACTCACATACACTTCTTCTTTCAGAGTTCCATTCAAGAAGGCTGTCTTTATGTCCATCTGATAGACTGTGATGTTTTTGTGAGCTGCATAGGCTAAGAAAATCTGGACTGCTTCAAGTCTAGCTACAGGTGCGAATGATTCTTCGAAATCTATCCCTTCTTCTTGTGGATAACCTTTAGCCACGAGATGAGCTTTGTTGCGAATAACAGTCATTTCCTCATCCAGTTTGTTCTTCCACAACCACTTGAGATCAAGAACTCGTTTATCAAGTGGTCGTTCAACAAGTTCCCAACTATCATGTAACAGGTATTGAAGAAATTCCTCCTGCATCGCTTCAATCCAAGGGTTTTCTGCCATTGCTTCCCGAATGTTCTTTGGTTCTTTGAGGCTGATAGAGCAAACGTAGATGCACAATTCGAGATCGGTGGCAAGTTGTCTCCTTGTCTGAACTGGCTTTGAAGGTTCACCAATAATATGTTCTATTGGATGGTCTTTTGTCCATTGAAACGTAGAAGGGTACCTTGGGTGTAACGAATGTGTGTTAGATGGTTCTTGTAACCTTGAAGAAGATTCAGCAGAGTCTGTTGCAAACGGGTTTTCAAATACTTCTTCTTCTTCTTCTTCTAACGTAACATCGTTTGAATTATTTGTTGGTTCTTCTTGAAAATTTGTGTTTTGTTTTTGCTCATCAACTCTTGGTAGAACAGTTTCAAGTACTGGAGTTGCTTGAGTAGATGTAGATGATGTTGATGTAGTTGGTGCTTCAGCTTCGATTGTGGTAGATGCATCTTGTGATGGTGGTGGTGGTTGATGGTTTTGAGCGGGTGCAGCGGAATGTTGTTGAGATGCATTTGTCGAAGTTCCACCATAGTATTCATCAAACATTAACTCGAAGAAGTTTTCCAGTTCTTGTTCTGAAGGTTTATCCGTGTTTGTTGACTGAGCTCCTTGAGGCACGAGTCCTGAACTGATGTGTCCAGAAGTCTGCATGTTTGGTGCGGGTCCTAATCCGTTTTGATTAGAAGCCATCAGATTAAGCGCGGGTTCTAGAGCGAGTCTCTCAGAAGCCATCTATGAAATCTCGTCAAACTTCACATTCATCGTCTCCATTATCTTTTTCGTTCTTCTATTTTACACCCTGAATGCCCTCGAGTTTTCTGAATATCCAATGAAGATTCCAATATCACCCTTAGCTTTTAACTTCCCTAGATCTTCTCTGTCATTCGTTGGATAGCACAAAGCGCCAAATACGTGAAGGTAAGAGATGTCAGGTTTACGGTTGTTCACTAGCTCATATGGGGTTTTATTGAATCTCGGATGGACTAGGGATCGGTTTTGAGTGAAACAAGCAGTGGCTACAGCATCAACCCATAAGAATAGTGGTGCACTAGAAAAAATTAGCATTGTGCGAGCAGCTTCCACAAGAGTTCTATTTCTTCTTTCAACTACCCCATTCTGCTGTGGAGTTCTAACAACTGATGTTTGGTGTGTGATTCCAACATCTTCAAGGTAAGTTCTTAACTCCTGGTTTGTAAATTCTGTGCCATTGTCTGTTCTTATAATCCTTACTGGAGCTTGAAGTAGAACTTGAATACGCTTCAGAAAGGTGATGATGATGCCTGGTGCTTCGTCTTTTGATCTCAAAAACTTTACCCAAGTATATCTTGAATAATCATCAACAATAACAAGAATATACTTCTTCCCATTAATGCTTTCAACTCTCATTGGGCCACATAAGTCCATGTGCAACATATGTAACCTTGCTTCCGAACTAGGTACGGTTTTGGGTTTATATGATGCTCTTTTACTTTTTCCTTGTTCGCATGATGGACATAGGTGTTCCTTGGTGTATTTGAACTTAGGAAGTCCGGTGACGATGTTGTCTTTGGCTAACTTGTTGATGGTGTCAAAATTGAGATGGGATAAACGTCTATGCCACAGCCAGGACTTAGTTTCGGTTGCCCTTGTCATAAGACAAATTGGTGATGTAGAAGCCATTTGATTGATGTCGATAGCGTACAAGTTTGTACCACGATTACCAGTTAAGAGATCATTACCAACCAAATTTCTTATAAAAACTGTGTTTCTTCTGAATGCCACTTCTAAATCTGCATCACAAAACTGCCCGACTGAAAACAAATTGTGTCCCAACCCTTCGACGTAGTAAACTCGAGTGATTAAAAAATTCCCAAATTGTAGATCTCCATAACCCTGAATAGCTGCTACATGATCATTTCCAAAGCGTACAGTTCCCATGAATTTCCAGACAAAATTGATCAGCAGCTTTAAATTCCCGGTCATGTGCTTGGAGCAACCCGAGTCAACGATCCAAAGACATATTTCGATAACCTGCCAAGAACAGAAGAGTTTGTATTTGGAAACCGTGTTGAATTTGGTTCCATGAGGTTAGGAGTAGAATATAAATCACACTCATAGACAGTTGCTACTTGTTTAGCTTGAGCTATTTCTAATTTACCGTCCTTAAGAGTGAACTCTCTACCCGTCGGAATCCACATACAAAACTTTAGTTCCTAGGCATTCGACTAATAGTGGTAGTCCTAAATCGTGCAACTAATCTTTCTATAGATCTGGATCTAGCACTAGGTCTTTTTGGAACATTCTTCTGTTCAAGCGTAACATTCACATTCTTAGAAACACATTCATCGTGAACATCATTAATTAAACATTTCTTGCATATTAAACAAACAGAGTCATTACATGCATTAGAAACAGTACGTTCGACATTACATTCAGATGAAACATGTCTCTTATTACAAAGCGATAAATTCCTAGGGTGTTCTTCTACTTCTTCAACTTTATTCTTGCTACTACTCTTAGAGACAGGCGAGACTCTTGATGAGGCGAAAAATGATCCGTTTTTAGGGGGTCATTTAAGCCCGAATCCGACTTTATTTGATCAAATATTGCCCTAAATCGTTCCTTTTGTGATTTTAGGTGTTTGGAGAGTGAATTCTGGAAAAGAAGCCATTTTGGACGTTTTTGGAGCATAAAAGTGAAGAAAACGGCAAAGTATCAATTTTCCATGCTGAAGACACTAGGTGACGGCGTCAAGAGTTACACCCTGACGGCGTCAGATATCAAGAATAAAACACCGTAGTTGATGACGGTGTCAAAATCCATCCTGACGGCGTCAAAGTCCCAAGAATAAAATACCGTAGGTGGTGACGGCGTCACATAGGCCGTCATAAGTAGATCAAGGCCGTCCGAGGAAGTATTTGGCGGTGAGGTGACAGCGTCACATGCTTGTCTTGACGCCGTCAGCCTAGTTTTCCTATATATAGTTTTCTAGTTTTTTCATTAAAAAAAAGAGAAGTTTTGGTGAAACCCTAAAGACGAATTTGGTGCCTCTTTTACAGGTTTTTCAAGGGTTCCAAACCCTTGATACCTTGCATTGTAATTGAGATAAGTGTTCTTCTAATTCAATCAATATGTCTATGTGTTGGTTGTTTATATATTGTTCTTGTCTCAATTCCATTATGCTAGGCTAGATCTCTCTTGTGTTTGCTTAGATCTAATGAAACCTAGATGTTGATTATGTGTTGATTACTTGTTTATTCTTGTTCTTGGATGAATGATTTATATGTTAGGCTTAAGAAAACTGGCAGATCTCCAAATGGTAACATGCTTAAACGTCTTAAGAAACATGAACCGAGGCGTACTAGGTCTTTATTGGTTGTATTTAATGCATGAGCCACTGTTTACAATCCCTATAGTTGTGCTGGGTCATGGTGTAGGAGGAGATAAGAGCTCATAGAGTTGGGGAGTTATGTATGCCACCCCACGAATGGTATTAAGGAATACAATCCGTCATCCATACAAGTATAACAAGTAATTAACGTGTAAAAGATATCTAGGGAGTAGTGAAGTCTAAGTAAACACAATTTCTCCAATTACTGCTCACAACCTTAGTATAATTAGTTTGTTTTCATTTTTTATTATTTTATTTTGATTATATATTAGTTTTGGGTTAGTTGAACAGCAACTAATTCTGCCCACTCCTTCAAAAACCGAGATTTTAATTGCTTTCATAAAAATATAAAAACACAAAAATAATCATCCCTCATCTTTAGAACTATTAATTAGGTTTTCTAATCCTAGCGACACTATTCCTAAGCTGAACGAACAATCCCCCGGTACTTGTCACTATACTATACTACAACGATCAGGTACACTGCCTGGTGGGAGTTGTAAGCTTCTCGAGATCCCTCGAGAGGTAAAGCCTGGTGCAATTCTCACGCATCAAGTTTTTGGCGCCGCAGCCTGGGGAATAGTTATTGTCTAGGTTAGGATTTCTTTTTATTAGGTCTACTTGCTAGATTCCTTTCTAGTAAGATTTTTATTTTTATTTTTAGGTCTTCTTTAGTCTATCTAATTTCTTTGTGCCTTTGTTAGTAAATTAACCTCATTGACTATTCCGTTGACCATTATGGAAAACGCGAATCCACCCCTTTCCCCTGAAGAAGTGGCTGTGTTACGTGAACAGATTGAGAGTGAGATTAGGGAGCTTAGAGAGCTTAATAGGTTGGTTAAGATTGAACTCGAACATACATTTAGTGACCTAGCAACCGCCTTGTATTCAAATAAGGACCTAGGACCTAATGACTTTGTGAATACTGTTGAGAGACTTGAAGAGGAAGCAATGGATCCGAAGCTTAACGACTACTTTAATCTATACCCCACTAAGGAGGAGATTGCATATTATAATAATCTTATTGATAACCCGCGATCTTCCTTCACCAGAATTGAACCTAAGATCAAGAGAGGCGATCCTAAGAATGCTAAGATACCATGTATGATTGGATATAGGCACATTAGCAATGCTTACATTGACTTTAAATCTCCAATCAACATTATGTCCTCAACGGTTTTTAATGATATAGTGGAAACAAGACTTGAACCTAGAAGGGATCCCAAGTACCCCGGTGGAGTTTGTAACTTTGTCGGGAGAGTTAAAGGTTTACGTGTCTTTGTTGGTAATTTCACTTTTGTCACCGACTTTATGATTGTGGAGGATCTTGCTAATGTTATTGATTGTCGATTATCTAATGTTGTGTTTGGCAAACCATTTGTGGAGGAGTCTAAGTTGGAATACGATGAGGTAGAAGGCACGATCCGATTTGTAAGTAACACCGATAGTATCACATATAGGATGCCCAATAGGATGAAAGAATTTCGCTTTATATCTCGTTTTGATACGGACAACGTTGGTGCTTTTGAGGATATTGATGAGAAGGATAAGAAAAAGGGCATGGACTATGTATGGGAAAAAAGGAGCCTTTACTACAAAGATTGCTTGGCCCTTGGACCAAGGTATAAAGTCGATGAAGAATTTGCCCAAATGATTATGGGAGCGTTTGAGAAAAAGGTGATTGGTTTCTACAAGGAATATCTACAATCGGAGAGTGGAACCAATGATGAGATCACGTAGTAATCCATGACTTTGAGTCTAGCTACAAGACTCGTAAATAAAGAAAAGCACTTCTTGGGAGGCAACCCATGTTTTGTGTGATTTTATTTGTTTGATAGTTATTTGCTTCCGTATGCATGTTTTATTTTTATTGTTGGCTGATCATGTTTCTCAATTAAAATGTGGAAATACTTTACTATGTTGTTTGGCCTAGTCTTAACTTCAACCTAAAAGTATTTTTGCAAAAGATAAGTGTAAGGGGAAACCCCAAATATGTTTTCAAGAAATAAACCGATCATGATTCTCCACAATATTAAATGAACATGTATATTCGTATTTGTTAGAGTCAAATGCTTGTATTGAGTCATAATGAAGTTTTGCAGGATTTTCCAGGAAGTAGGACGAAGTTTTTCCAGAAATTTTCCGGAAACTTAACATAAGAATTTCTGCAGGTCCATTCTGACGGCGTCAGAGTATTACTCTTGACGGCGTCAGGAGTTAAAAATCTGGAAATTTTACCGGTTTTGTTTTTCTAACGGAGTCTTATGGTTTTTGTGAATTATTAAGTTTTATAATCTCCAGGAAATCTGCAAACTTCATTCCACAAGCATTATATCTTACTTTGTTTTCTAGGATTTAGTAACTTATATAGGATGTCGCCGATTTTACGCGAGGTTGCCTTGTCTATTGTTGTCAGGATTTACAGGTTATTTCTGACAAGAAGATGATTTATATTCTGGAAGGGAAGCTTTGATTGTTCGTTTTCTTGGAAGAAGATTTAACCTGGCCAACCTAAAATCCATACCGAGCGAATCAGGGGAGTATTTGATTTCATTCTCTTTACTTTTTCACTTTTACATTCTTTACTTGAACATTGGGGACAATGTTCATCTTAAGTGTAAGGGGAGGGTAAAAAGATGATACCTTACATATGCACTTTCGCTTGAGTTTGTTTCGTTTGATGGTAGATGTGTAATAAAACTACGAGAAATACTTGTTAGTGTAATTTTAGCGCCAAATTTAAAATTTTTTACAACATTTAGGAGTGAAACTTTAGCCATAGCAAGCGTCTCATGGATAGGAGATTGTATGACTAGCACATAACCGTATATTCAGAAAAATTTTCCACCCAAAAATGTGAGGTTCGCCTTTAGATTTGATAGGAAAAGCATTCATTATTAGTGCTTATGAGTGTACCGGTAGCATTTAGATTCTAGAACTTGCGTTAGTGATGCATCCCGAGACCGCTAGTGAGACTACATTCGTGTGGTAGGATTTACTACATGATAAGAGGCATTAGGATCACCCTTTTGTTAAACCCGTATTACAATTACTTGACCATTTAAGTCATATTACTTGGCTAGTTAAGTCAACTAATTTTTCCCACACCCTTAGCGTTGTACTCATTTTTAGTACACGATACCCCTAGTACACCCCTCCGAGCCTATCTTTTCGTTTCTAACTTTAAGCATCTTACTTAAAGGAAGAATTTGTTACACCCCACTTAAATGTACAACCAAATCGCCTTAGCCTTCCGTGTATGCGCTCATTTTTAGTGCATTATTGTTATTTGTTAAACCCTAAGTTAACTTTCTAATTGATTACATGGTTGCTAAGTTGAGTCATATCCTTGTACATATTGTTTTGGGACGATTGGGACTCATGGGTAAGTACTTATTTTGTGGAGTAATGGAGAAGAACATCATTTATTACCCCCATATGTGCGTTAATCTTAAAAGTGCTCCAAGTGTTTTGATTTTCTTAATTCGAGTCATTAGATTAGTTTAATGTAAAGTATGTAAAGATTCAAGTGTAAAGGGAATTCTCATCCCCTATGATGTATTATTTCGGATGGTAGGGTAAGAGTGTATGCAAAAAAAAAAAAAAAAAAAAAAAAAAAAAAAAAAAAAAAAAATCGAAAAAATCAAGAAAAAGAAAAAAAAATAATAATAAAAAAAAAAAAAAAGAAAAAAACATACGGACTACCATCCCGTTTCATTCTATGTTTATTTTATGTTTTCGTTATTTTTCATTTATTAGCTTAAGTCGAGTCTAGTCTTGGCTTAGCAACGCCATATTGTACATGTAATTAACCAAGATTGTTAACTCGCCACCAGTAAAACTTCCTTTATCCAACAAAACCGTGTAATTCATATCCCTATACCTAACGTTACAACCCTTTAAAAGACCTCTTTGATAGTTTATCCTAGGTGCTTACGCCATGTGGTGGAGGTTTGATCCTTTCCCAAGCCTATGGTAATCTATTTTGCTATGACAGGTAGTGAGAGATATCTTCCATTTCCATAATGTTATATTACTTTATTACACCCGAGAGATGTGAGTATCTAAACACTATTTGTGAGGTGCTTGTGTATGACCTCCGTGCTTGTCTATTGGTCTTTAGTGGAACGATTATTTGTTGTAATTACTTTTATATTAGTGTTAAATGACCCCTAACTTGTCTTTTGAGTAGAATAAAAGCTCATTTGCTTGAGGACAAGCAAATCTCAAGTGTAAGGGTATATGATGAGGCGAAAAATGATCCGTTTTTAGGGGGTCATTTAAGCCCGAATCCGACTTTATTTGATAAAATATTGCCCTAAATCGTTCCTTTTGTAATTTTAGGTGTTTGGAGAGTGAATTCTGGAAAAGAAGCCATTTTGGACGTTTTTGGAGCATAAAAGTGAAGAAAACGGCAAAGTATCAATTTTCCATGCTGAAGACACTAGGTGACGGCGTCAAGAGTTACACCCTGACGGCGTCAGATATCAAGAATAAAACACCGTAGTTGATGACGGCGTCAAAATCCATCCTGACGGCGTCAAAGTCCCAAGAATAAAATACCGTAGGTGGTGACGGCGTCACATAGGCCGTCATAAGTAGATCAAGGCCGTCCGAGGAAGTATTTGGCGGCGAGGTGACGACGTCACATGCTTGTCTTGACGCCGTCAGCCCAGTTTTCCTATATATAGTTTTCTAGTTTTTTCATTAAAAAAGAGAGAAGTTTTGGTGAAACCCTAAAGACGAATTTGGTGCCTCTTTTACAGGTTTTTCAAGGGTTCCAAACCCTTGATACCTTGCATTGTAATTGAGATAAGTGTTCTTCTAATTCAATCAATATGTCTATGTGTTGGTTGTTTATATCTTGTTCTTGTCTCAATTCCATTATGCTAGGCTAGATCTCTCTTGTGTTTGCTTAGATCTAATGAAACCTAGATGTTGATTATGTGTTGATTACTTGTTTATTCTTGTTCTTGGATGAATGATTTATATGTTAGGCTTAAGAAAACTGGCAGATCTCCAAATGGTAACATGCTTGAACGTCTTAAGAAACATGAACCGAGGCGTACTAGGTCTTTATTGGTTGTATTTAATGCATGAGCCACTGTTTACAATCCCTATAGTTGTGCTGGGTCATGGTGTAGGAGGAGATAAGAGCTCATAGAGTTGGGGAGTTATGTATGCCACCCCACGAATGGTATTAAGGAATACAATCCGTCATCCATACAAGTATAACAAGTAATTAACGTGTAAAAGATATCTAGGGAGTAGTGAAGTCTAAGTAAACACAATTTCTCCAATTACTGCTCACAACCTTAGTATAATTAGTTTGTTTTCATTTTTTATTATTTTATTTTGATTATATATTAGTTTTGGGTTAGTTGAACAGCAACTAATTCCGCCCACTCCTTCAAAAACCGAGATTTTAATTGCTTTCATAAAAATATAAAAACACAAAAATAATCATCCCTCATCTTTAGAACTATTAATTAGGTTTTCTAATCCTAGCGACACTATTCCTAAGCTGAACGATCAATCCCCCGGTACTTGTCACTATACTATACTACAACGATCAGGTACACTGCCTGGTGGGGGTTGTAAGCTTCTCGAGATCCCTCGAGAGGTAAAGCCTGGTGCAATTCCCACGCATCAACTCTATTGTTCCTTGTATTGCTCTTAGGCTTTAGTCTGCTGCTCCTAGAGGTGCTTTCTAATCCTGTAGAAGGTAAAGCACAGACATTAGGATTTATATTGTTGTCCTTTTTAGCATCCCTAGATTCTTTAGAATTAGCCTTTATGCACTTATCATTTGTCTTAGATGTTGAGGCAGACGCACTAGTGGGACTAATCCTAAAAAGGCCAGGTGCTAACACTTTAGGTGTTTCGACAACCGCTTTTCCTTTATCAACAATCTTATTATTTTCACTTTTCTTGGGCAAGGGTGTTGGAGTGACTGGTTTTGTCAAATCCTTTTTCTCATCGACTTTTGGAGCAAACCGTGAAATTGACATTTTTGGTTTTTGAACCGTGTTAGAAACATTTGGTTTCTCCGAAGTCAATGGTTTTGCAAACTTAGTTTCCTCACCCTTTCCTTTTTGACTTTCAAGCTGAGCTCTTAAAAGATCATTTTGCTCTTTCATTTTCTTTAAGTCACGCTCATACGACAATTTGTCACACTTGCATTCTTCCTTCTTTCGATCAAGTTGTTTAAAATATGACACATTTACTTTTTCAAGCTTTATAAGAGCATTTTCATATTTTGAAACAATTGCGGAGGTCTCAGCTCTTAGTCGTTCATCGTCTTGAACAGAATATGTTTGTAAAATGATGGACATAATATCGGTGGTCATAACAGCTTCGAAGAGAGAATCATTTAGGTTTTCCAAAACATTCATGTTTTCATGAGTTTCATTAGCTTCGTTTACCAGGGATTTGTGGTCCTTGACAAAGTCGGCCGTTTCTTTTAAAAAAGCTTGTTCAAAATGGATTACCCTTGCACTGATGTTATTTAGTGGGATAGTAATTTCGTTTTGAAACACCTTTTTCTGTTCGATATGAAAACTAGAATGCCAGTTGTTAATATTGATGCTAGTTTTTGAAGCAACAATATTTTGAAGTTCTTGAATTCTCTTTTTAACGTCATCCAGAATTTCTCTAGCCTCACTTGTATTAAAAGTGTTGTTAGAGGACATTTGTTCTATTTTTGAAAGAGATTTGGAAACAACTTTCTTTTTAGACAAGAATTTCGCAAATGGTCGTTTTTTGGAAAATGCAGATGGTTCTGTTTGTGGAACAAAAGTGATTCCCGAAAGTTTGTTCAATTTGTTGTAGTCAATGGGATTCAAATCCTTTTGTTTCATTTTATTTATGCTCTCTTCGACATGTTCAATCGTTAGCACAGAATCCCGAACGACGGGAGGATCATGTTTGGTATAAATCACATTACCATTGTACAAAACATTCTGTTCTTGCTGAGCTTTCTTGAGATTACAAGGGGTGTTGTTACCAAGAGCCACTTTATGTTTCGTATGGTAAATCGGATTAGTTTGATTTGAAATCATTTTCATTGTTTGACTTGACTGACCCGACTTAACCACTAATTCTTCTAAATGAGCAATCATGTGTTCTGACTCTACGATTTCTTCCAAAAGTTTGTCTTCTTTCTTTGCAAAATCCTTTTTCAACTCATCCATTTCTTTTTCAAGATTGGTATAAGCTGTTTTTTGTTTAGAAAGTTGGTTTTGTAAATCAGAAATTTCCGCGTTTAAAGATTTTATCTTTTTGAAAGAATTAACATCAAGTGTATCAAACTTGAGTTGCAATTGTTGTTTCTCTGAAACGGAATTTTGATAACCAGTTTCTAATTCAGACAATCTTTTGTTATGAAATTCAAAAGCTTTAACAGTGGATTTGTAACTCTCAAGCTCAGCGGTCAATTTAACATTCGCGGCCTTAACATCGCGATTGACCTTTTGCACATTCTCAATTTCAATACGACAATTATTCAATAATGATTCAAACAAAGCACGTGTTTCCTCATCATTCTTATCATGTGATGAGTGTCTAAAATACTCATCATTTCGTTCACATTTAGGCTACCAAAACATCTGAAAACATATAAATATGCTTCAAAATACTGGAAATATCATGAAACTGTGTTTTTAGGTGTTACAAGTGCAAAAGGGATGAAAACTGATGAAAAACATATAAAATATTCATAATTTACAGTTTCAGTCCCTGAACTTTGACAAATTGGCAAAACTAGTCCCTGGTAAATCAAAACTTGTACAAATGTCATAAAAGGTCCTTGGGATTCATAAGTTGTTAGGAAAAGTCCTTTGAAGTTAAAATTCACAAAATTACAACTTTGGTCCCTAAACTTTGAAAAGTGTCAAAATTAGTCCCTGGGTTATTTAAAAAATGAAATTTATCAAATATAACCCTTGTACTATTCATAAATGGCATATTTGGTCCTTGTGTTAACTTTGTATATTTGGCAGGTTTAACCCTTCAAGAATTCAGAAAATGCAATATTGGTCCTTGGGCTTTAATCAATTACAAACCAAACCGGACCCTATGTTATTATTATAACCCCAAACCAAATCCAAAACACAAACAAGCCCAGCTACAAATCAGGCCCAAACTTAGCCCAGTCCACACCCCGCTTATATTAAAACCGGGTCAAATAAAGTCAAAACACCACCACCCCGCCTTCTACTGTTCACCATCTTCCCAAACCATCCAGTCACCATACCAGGTGGTATTTGGCTACCTTTCACCTCCACCTCACCAATACAGCTCACCCTCCACCTCTCAAACCTATCCCACCTTCATTAAATGCCATTTCCACCCAATTTTCCCTCCAAACTAGTTTTACTCCCCTGTTTTTCTTCCCACTATCACCAACTTGGCTAAATATCTCTCAAACTTGTTCCCTAAGTCTCTACTACAATCCTAAATGCATTAATTGAATTATATCAGGCTGCAAGCAACCTAGAAGACTTTGGCGCCAAAAACGTTTAAACGGCCAAGATTTGCTTGACCCATCCAATGGCCTCCAATCAAAGTGGGAAAGTCTCAGGAAGCTAGTGGGATGCTTTTGAGTCATTATAAAGAAAGAAAGAAGGCAGAAGTGAAGATCCATCATAGAATACGTTTATGATCAACTTTAATTGCTTATCTTTAATATTGTCATTTAAAAGCTTTCAGTACTGTAATAAACCTTGACAAAGTTCAATTACATACTATTTACAGTTGTAGTTTCATAATCTTTCAAATTCATGTCATTTACTTAATTGTCATTTACTTAAAATTGTCATTTAATTACCTTGTCTGTTATAGCTGTTTAGAGGACAATCAATAAGTCACTTAGGCTCCTGACAAAAGCTCTAAGGCTTTTTAGAAACCTTAAAAGCAGTTGTAATCCATAAAGTCAAAAAAATAAAAATACAAAAAGAAATCTTGGAGAAAATTGTCTGCAAGAAAGAACAAGGTGGAGCAGGGTGGAATTTGGATTGCTTGAGGGGTATTAGAAGCTTATTGGAAGCAATAGGTGTAATCTAAGTCCTGGGAGTGGTTCTTGTCACTTTGCATTCATTATGGACACTTTTATAAGCCATTTTCTTATATTTTAGTACTTTACTGTTTACTATCTTAATAGCTGTAATCTTTGTTGTTTTTTGCTTATTATGTGTTGTTTGATGTTGTTCTAGTCTATAATTGATAGGTTGTTCTTTGTTTTCCTAAGTTGTAAAGTTTTCATAAAATCAGTCATATAGCATAATTTCGATTTCCTGTGTATCTTGTTGTTATTATTGTTTATTTATGTTTAATAGATCTATTATGATGATTTTATAAGGTCTGAAAACAGTTTAGAGGTTCATATCATTGTTTTGATTTGAAAATCTTCAAAATAGGTGCTTTAAAGGGTGTTTGGATCTGCTGAGTTCAAGGATTCATAGGCTATGTTTGTTGTTGATTGTTGTTGAAACTAGTCCCACTAGGCTCTAATAACTCAGTTAAACAATAAAAACCATAGTTCTTTTGATTAAAAGTCAAAACTCACCCTAAATCACTCTCACTGATTCACTGTTAGGATTTTGAGATCATAGACTCATCAAATCTGTTCTATAGTTGTTAAGATACCTTAATTAAGTATTATTATACCTTAATACTTCAATTACAGTCATTAGATTAGATTCAAAGTTCACAAAAGTCAAATTTCCAAGTTCTTATCAAAAGTCAAATTGCTTGATACTCAGATTTTTACCAAAACTCCAAGATTTGTTGTGAATTTTGTATTAAGTTTCAAGGTCTGAAATTTGTTGTAGTAATAGCCTACCACCTTGTCTTTAAGTTCCTACATAGCCTATATTTTTAGCATTTTTACCCTGGGCCCCACTCACCCTCAAAGTTACTTGCAGGGAAGAAAGCTCCCCTGCACATCAGCTGACTCAGTCACACCACCAACTTTGGTGGTGATTTGTGACTACCTCAGTGGGCCCCACACCATAATCTTAAGTTCTTACAACCCCCCTCCTACCAGGGAGTGAGGGTTGACCATTTGTTTGACCTGAATCATTGTGGACCCTACCTGAATCAGACCCTAAACTCTGTCCCAATTCTGTGTTCAAATTAGTTTTTGGAATAGCTTATTTTTGCTTATCAGCTTATCTACTGAGCTTATTTGGCAAATTTTAGCTTAGACAAGTCCATTATACGTATTTAGATCAGATTCATCCATAGTGGGTCCCACATAAGCTCATTTGAGCTTATTTGCTTAATCAGTCAACAAAAGTCAACCGTGGTAGCATTAAGCTTCCACAGTGCTTATTATTAGCTTTTAAATTAGTTGTTTTCACAAAAGTTGTTTATTTTTAGGTATAAATTAGTTTTGTAAAAGAAAAATCCAGAAAAGACAACATAAAAATAAGTGATAGTTTCTATTTAATTTAATTTAATTTTAATTTTAATTTTTATATTTTTATTAAGAAAGTTGTGTTTTTATATTTTTATTAATTTCCTTATATATTATAGTATTTTTAATAATTTTCTCAGATTTTTGTTTTGTAATTTAGTATTTATTATAATTAATAATAGTTGTATTAGTAATTAATTAATAAATAAGTTTTAAATAGCATAATTAATTTTTATAAAGTAACACCTAGATTTTATATTTTTCCTATCTTTTATATATTATAAAATAGTTTTATAAATTTTTTCATACTTTTCTAAGTCATTTTAGTATTATTTGTAATTTAAAATAGTTTAATTAGTTTAATTAATATAAATAGTTTTTAATTAATAGAAAATCCGTAAAAAGACAAAAATATTTATTTTTATTTTTTTATACTTTCTTCAAGTTCATTTTTAAGTTTAGAAATTATTTTTACAAGTTTTTAGTTTAAGTTGTAGTATTTATCATTTTTAGTTTGATTTAAATTAGGTTTAATTAAATAGTTAAATAGTTTTTTAAATTAAATAATTAATAATAAATAATAAAATAATCTAAAAAATAATTTTCTTTTAAGTTTAAGTTTATAGAATTTTCATTTTTAACCCCTGTAGTTTATTTTTCTTTAAAACTCACCTTTTTCTCAGTACGCAGTCGCGTACGTTTTTAATTCCTTTTACGTTTTTACGTTTTCTTATTTCAAGGTTTTGTTTATATAGCTTATTAAAGCTATTTTCTTTTCTCCTAGGGTAATCACAATCACATACCCTTTCCTGTTCAATAATTCATGATCCCAGATCCGTTCTAACTCAGGATATCACACTTGCAAGGGACATAAACGACCCGGGGACACTAAACTCCTTGGATATACTTGTATTCAGGTTTCTTTAGTTTGACTTTTATTGGTTGACCATTCACAAGTGGTTGACTAAATAAAGTTGACTAGAAAACTGTGAGTCAATTTTTGGCGCCGCTGCCGGGGAGGTGTGCTGCGTTGAACGATTCTGAAGTATCAGATTTGTTGAATACCTATCCATAGTACATATATCTTATATAATATCGTATTTAAATCTTCCATAAACATATAAAACACCAAAAATATTTTCTTTTTCTTTCTATATATATAACATAAAATAAAAACCTAAAAATACTCATCTCATCCTTATATAAGTTTCCTTCATTTTCTAGGATTCTTAAACTCGTCCTAGTGCATGCGCACTCGTTCTTATAGGTCTACAAGCCCTTTTCGTGAGCTTGCTGACATACCTCGAAGAAACCGTGGACGTTCAGCTCCATCAGTCGTACCCGAGATACGTACTGATCCTAAACCCCCTGTCATCATGACAGAAGACCGTCCGATGAATGAACTTCTCTAAGCACCCACCGAGGGTTACGGAGATGCCATTGTTGTTCCAGCCATCGTGGCTGAGAATTTTGAGCTCAAGACTGGGTTGATAGCTTTGGTAACCCAGCGGCAATTCTATGGTTTTGAAAGGGACGATCCTCATGATCACATTAGATGGTTTAACAAGATCACTTGTACCATCAAATGTAAAAATGTCCCTGAGGAATCAATCAAACTTCTTCTCTTCCCATTTTCTATCAAAGGCAATGCCAGGATTTGGCTTGATAAACAGCCCCCTAAATCGATTGAAACATGGGGAGATTTGGTTCATAAGTTCGTTAATGAATTCTTTCCTCCTTCCAAGACCACATTTCTAAAGAATGAGATCATGAAGTTCTCTCAAAGGTTTGATGAACCATTCGGAGAGGCATGGGATCGTTTCAAAGAATTGCTTCGCAGATGTCCACATCACGGTTTCACCGAATTGATGCAAATGGACACTTTCTACAATGGGTTAAACCCATCTGATCAAAATTCTCTAAACGCCTCAGCTGGAGGTAATTTTCTGAGCAAATCCACAAAGGAAGCCATTGCTTTAATTGAAAACACGTCTAAGGTCCGTACTACACGAGATAGAACTTATAATTCTCATGCTAGTGCTGGTCCTTCTACATCATCTCCCGTGACTTCTAGAACTGATTCTCAGATTGCTGAACTCACGAAGGCTATCCAAGCTTTGGTTTCCAAGAAAGAGTCCGCTCCGCAAACTTCTCAAACTGCTGAAGTTAAAAAGGTAGACGTTTGTGTTACTTGTGGAGGTCCTCATCCATACTACAATTGTACCCACACCGTTGGCAATGCAATTAGAGTCAATGCTATAGCAGGCAGTTCCAATCAAGGAGGAAACCAATTCCATCCTCAAGTGGAAACAAACTACCGTGCTAACAACCAAGGAGGACAACATGGATTATACCAACCAAACAATGCTAATAGGTTCATTCCTAACCAGCAGCGAGGGCAAAACACACAGAATCAATATCATGCCCCGAGCAATCAAATGGTTCCTTTTCAATACCAACCCCACAAGGGGACTTCTAATCCAGGGTATTCAGCTCCTGCTCATCAAATGGTTCCTTATCAAGAATCTCCCTCCAATGAGCTCGCTAACCACATCAAGGTTAATGATGCTAACATGAGGGCAATGCAGAACCAAATCTCCAATTTGAAGAATGAATTTAATTCTTCAATTGCTAAGAACAACAATGAGCTGAGGAACGATATTAAGGACATGTTTGCTGGTTTAGTAAAACAACTAAATCCACCATCTACCTCGGGAACTCTCCCAGGTAACACTGTTCCAAATCCAAAGGGTGAACTTAAAGCTATTACCACTCGTAGTGGTAAAGCTCATGATGGATCATCGATTCCTATTCCTACTTCGAAGAGGAAAATGGAACGAGAAACCAAGGTGACAAAGGACCCGGTACTTCCTTCTAATAATGGAAGTGCTCATTACGTCCAAACCACGGTTGTCCCAAACTCTACACCCCCTATCACTCCTACATCGTCAAGAATAGATCCTACTCTTTCATGATTCACAGTTAAAAGTTTGTCAAGCAATCTTTATGACCAAAGGGCAGCTGTGACTTATTCTCATATGCTTAATTCTGCCCGTAGGAGTGTATTAGACGACAGTGATGATGATGAGGAGGATTCCAATGTCATCAAAGCTATCACCACTCGTAGTGGTGTTGCTTATGATGGACCCTCAATGCCTATCCCTCCTCCATTGTATGATGTGGAAAAAGAGGCGGAGGATACAACGGACGAAGTGCAAATTCCAAGCTCACAAAGTACAGCACAAGTCTCTCCTCCGGTCCTCCCTAAAAAGAAATCCAAACTAGGAGTTGTCTTTGAATCTGTAGAGATTCCTGAGAATACCGTCCCTAAATCCAAACCTTATCTTCCGTACCCAGAACGTATGAATGAGGAAAGGACCCGTGAAAAGAATAGTCAACAAATAGATAAATTCTTTCAAATCTTTAAAGAATTACATTTTGACATTAGTTTCGCGGATTCTCTCATTCTAATGCCTAAGTTTGCAGCGACAATCAAACAACTGCTAAACAACAAGGAAAAGCTGTTTGAGATGGCAAAAACTCCAGTAAGCGAAAACTGCTCTGCAGTTATCTTGAAGAAGCTTCCTGTGAAGCTTGGAGATCCTGGGAAATTCCTAATACCTTGTGTATTCCAATGAATGATTGAATGCTACGCCTTGGCCGATCTCGGTGCTAGCATCAATCTAATGCCTTATTCAGTGTGGAAGAAACTTTCTCTTCCTGAACTCTCCCCTACCTGCATGACTCTCGAGCTTGCAGATCGTACCATATCTATGCCCCTCGGCATCGCTGTGGATGTATTTGTTAAAGTAGGGAGGTTCCATTTTCTAGCAGACTTTGTGGTCGTTGACTTTGATGCCGATCAAAAGGTTCCTCTCATTCTTGGAAGAGGATTCCTTAGAACGGGCCATGCTCTTATTGATGTTTTGGAGCATGAGATCACCTTACGTGTTGGTAAGGAAGCTGTTACATTTGATCAAAATCAAACTTCGAGGTACTCCTCAAACTATAATTCTGAATCGGTTAACCGAATCGATATCATTGATGTTACTTCAAAGGAGTATTCTCAAGAAAATCTTGATTATTTTCATAATTCTGTGAGTGGTAATCCCACTCCATCTTCTACTACTATCTTAGCAGACTCTTCATCTTCTCTCACTCTGGTTGAGGAAAGTGAACCCATTTGGGATGAAGATGAGACTGAAAGTGAACCCATTTGGGATGAAGATGAGACTGAGAGTGATGAGGAGGGAGATATTCTTCTCCTTGAGGAATTAATGCATAATGATCCAATTTCCCCTCCTCCGCTAGAAGAACTTCATAATGAGAGTACAAATTATATTCTGGATGAAATCGATGTTTATCTCGATTTAGAGACATTTATGCCAGGTATTGATGATGCCGAGAGTAATCAGGAGGGAGATGTCAGTCTTCTTCTTGAACAACTTTTATACCCAGAAAATTATCCCACCCTCCCACCCAAACAACTTCACAAGGAGGAATTCAAATCAGTTGAAAAAACTAATAAAATTCCTGAGATCAAGCATAAGACCTTGCCTCCTTCACTTAAATTTCAAATTCTTGAGGAGGAAGTTCTTGTGATTACTGCTGTTCTGATCTCTCTACTACCCTTCACCTACCCGGTGATTTCTCCTTCCCTTCACTCATTCGTGAGTGAGGATGTTACCTTTGACCCTGGCATTTTCCATATAACATTGGTTTAAATGCCATATATATCTCTCTTGGTGTGGAACTTTCATGTACTTCAATGTGTATACAAACATCTTGAATGAAAGTCCGATGGAGATGGTTTCCTCCACTTAATTCCCCATATACTTTTTAAATTGCTTTTTCTCCCGGCCTGTTCAGGAGCTCTTTATTACAGTTAACCGTTCACAAGCGGTTAGCTTGCGTGATAAACCTGACAGTTTGGGAGGAAAGAAATCAAATACGGGGTCGAGTCAAGCTAGTGACTCGGGAATCAAAAACATTAGCAAAAACATAGGCTTGTCACCCGTGTGTAACACCCTAGTGTGGGGGAGATGCCCCACATGTTGTATATATGTAAATATCTTTCAAAAAAAATGTAAATATAGTGATAGCTTCTATTTAAGATGTTTTATCTAAAAAAAATAATTGTATGTATATACATCTTAAATAATGGCTAGTTATATTTCCTTTTTACGTTCTAAGTTCGGTTTAACACCCGGTACTTTGAATATTGAGGGCAATATTCAGTTCTAAGTGTGTGTGGGGGGGGGGGGGATTCTCACTAATTCAAACACATGTTCCATCAGGAACCCCCAATTTAGCCTAAAATTTTAAAATTTTTTCTCACTTAGAACGCAATAAATGGTTATCAATCCGCCATGTCTAACCCACATAAGGATTGGCTAATCCAGGAGCAAACGGTTCTTGGTAAAGATATCTCAAACCCGTTTATGGCTTGCAATTTGCCCAAAATTGTATGGTACCTCAACTCACCATATCCTAAAAAGCGAATGAGTTGGCTAGCCCGCAAGATTATAGCTTGTGGTAAAGGCAGTGGAAAAACCATAATTGGTAATCAGCTCACCAAGATGTTGACTATTCCATCAAGAGTTGGCTAGTCCAGAAGCAAACGACTTTTGGTAAAGACTAATCAAATCCGTTGACAGCTGGTGGTTTGCTCAAAATTACACGGTTATCAGGTGTGCCACAGTTCTTACATCTGGCTACTCCAGAAGTGATGGCTTTTGGTAAAGAATTCTTTGAAATCTATTAAAACTTCATAAAATATTGCTAGGGACTAGCAATAGTTTAGTGTGGGGGATCGACGAGTGTCTAAAATACTCATCATTTCGTTCACATTTAGGCTACTAAAACATCTGAAAACATACAAATATGCTTCAAAATACTGGAAATATCATGAAACTGTGTTTTTAGGTGTTACAAGTGCAAAAGGGATGAAAACTGATGAAAAACATATAAAATATTCATAATTTACATTTTCAGTCCCTAAACTTTGACAAATTGGCAAAACTAGTCCCTGGTAAATCAAAACTTGTACAAATGTCATAAAAGGTCCTTGGGATTCATAAGTTGTTAGGAAAAGTCCTTTGAAGTTAAAATTCACAAAATTACAACTTTGGTCCCTAAACTTTGAAAAGTGTCAAAATTAGTCCCTGGGTTATTTAAAAAATGAAATTTATCAAATATAACCCTTGTACTATTCATAAATGGCATATTTGGTCCTTGTGTTAACTTTGTATATTTGGCAGGTTTAACCTTTCAAGAATTCAGAAAATGCAATATTGGTCCTTGGGCTTTAATCCATTACAAACCAAACCAGACCCTATGTTATTATTATAACCCCAAACCAAATCCAAAACACAAACATGCCCAGCTACAAATTAGGCCCAAACTTAGCCCAGTCCACACCCCGCTTATATTAAAACCGGGTCAAACAAAGTCAAAACACCACCACCCCGCCTTCTACTGTTCACCATCTTCCCAAACCATCCAGTCACCATACCAGGTGGTATTTGGCCACCTTTCACCTCCACCTCACCAATACAGCTCACCCTCCACCTCTCAAACCTATCCCACCTTCATTAAATGCCATTTCCACCCAATTTTCCCTCCAAACTAGTTTCACTCCCCTGTTTTTCTTCCCACTATCACCAACTTGGCTAAATATCTCTCAAACTTGTTCCCTAAGGCTCTACTACAATCCTAAATGCATTCATTGAATTATATCAGGCTGCAAGCAACCTAGAAGACTTTGGCGCCAAAA
The DNA here is from genome assembly GCA_030686995.1 of Artemisia argyi. Classification (NCBI taxonomy): domain Eukaryota; kingdom Viridiplantae; phylum Streptophyta; class Magnoliopsida; order Asterales; family Asteraceae; genus Artemisia; species Artemisia argyi. The sequence goes on from CM060695.1 coordinate 52,182,562, forward strand.
ACGTTTAAACGGCCAAGATTTGCTCGACCTATCCAATGGCCTCCAATCAAAGTAGGAAAGTCTCAGGAAGCTAGTGGGATGCTTTTGAGTCATTATAAAGAAAGAAAGAAGGCAGAAGTGAAGATCCATCATAGAATACGTTTATGATCAACTTTAATTGCTTATCTTTAATATTGTCATTTAAAAGCTTTCAGTACTGTAATAAACCTTGACAAAGTTCAAGTACATACTATTTACAGTTGTAGTTTCATAATCTTTCAAATTCATGTCATTTACTTAATTGTCATTTACTTAAAATTGTCATTTAATTACCTTGTCTGTTATAGCTGTTTAGAGGACAATCAATAAGTCACTTAGGCTCCTGACAAAAGCTCTAAGGCTTTTTAGAAACCTTAAAAGTAGTTGTAATCCATAAACTCAAAAAAAAAAAAAAAAAAAAAAAAAAAGACAAAAAGAAATCTTGGAGAAAATTGTCAGCAAGAAAGAACAAGGTGGAGCAGGGTGGAATTTGGATTGCTTGAGGGGTATTAGAAGCTTATTGGAAGCAATAGGTGTAATCTAAGTCCTGGGAGTGGTTCTTGTCACTTTGCATTCATTATGGACACTTTTATAAGCCATTTTCTTATATTTTAGTACTTTACTGTTTACTATCTTAATAGCTGTAATCTTTGTTGTTTTTTGCTTATTATGTGTTGTTTGATGTTGTTCTAGTCTATAATTGATAGGTTGTTCTTTGTTTTCCTAAGTTGTAAAGTTTTCATAAAATCAGTCATATAGCATAATTTTGATTTCCTGTGTATCTTGTTGTTATTATTGTTTATTTGTGTTTAATAGATCTATTATGATGATCTTATAAGGTCTGAAAACAGTTTATAGGTTCATATCATTGTTTTGATTTGAAAATCTTCAAAACAGTTGCTTTAAAGGGTGTTTGGATCTGCTGAGTTCAAGGATTCATAGGCTGTGTTTGTTGTTGATTGTTGTTGAAACTAGTCCCACTAGGCTCTAATAACTCAGTTAAACAATAAAAACCATAGTTCTTTTGATTAAAAGTCAAAACTCACCCTAAATCACTCTCACTGATTCACTGTTAGGATTTTGAGATCATAGACTCATCAAATATGTTCTATAGTTGTTAAGATACCTTAATTAAATATTATTATACCTTAATACTTCAATTACAGTCATTAGATTAGATTCAAAGTTCACAAAAGTCAAATTTCCAAGTTCTTATCAAAAGTCAAATTGCTTGATACTCAGATTTTTACCAAAACTCCAAGATTTGTTGTGAATTTTGTATTAAGTTTCATGGTCTGAAATTTGTTGTAGTAATAGCCTACCACCTTGTCTTTAAGTTCCTACATAGCCTATATTTTTAGCATTTTTACCCTGGGCCCCACTCACCCTCAAAGTTACTTGCAGGGAAGAAAGCTCCCCTGCACATCAGCTGACTCAGTCACACCACCAACTTTGGTGGTGATTTGTGACTACCTCAGTGGGCCCCACACCATAATCTTAAGTCCTTACAACCCCCCTCCTACCAGGGAGTGAGGGTTGACCATTTGTTTGACCTGAATCATTATGGACCCTACCTGAATCAGACCCTAAACTCTGTCCCAATTCTGTGTTCAAATTAGTTTTTGGAATAGCTTATTTTTGCTTATCAGCTTATCTACTGAGCTTATTTGGCAAATTTTAGCTTAGACAAGTCCATTATACGTATTTAGATCAGATTCATCCATAGTGGGTCCCACATAAGCTCATTTGAGCTTATTTGCTTAATCAGTCAACAAAAGTCAACCGTGGTAGCATTAAGCTTCCACAGTGCTTATTATTAGCTTTTAAATTAGTTGTTTTCACAAAAGTTGTTTATTTTTAGGTATAAATTAGTTTTGTAAAAGAAAAATCCAGAAAAGACAACATAAAAATAAGTGATAGTTTCTATTTTATTTAATTTAATTTTAATTTTCATTTTTATATTTTTATTAAGAAAGTTGTGTTTTTATATTTTTATTAATTTCCTTATATATTTTAGTATTTTTAATAATTTTCTCAGATTTTTGTTTTGTAATTTAGTATTTATTATAAGTAATAATAGTTGTATTAGTAATTAATTAATAAATAAGTTTTAAATAGCATAATTAATTTTTATAAAGTAACACCTAGATTTTATATTTTTCCTAGCTTTTATATATTATAAAATAGTTTTATAAATTTTTTCATAATTTTCTAAGTCATTTTAGTATTATTTGTAATTTAAAATAGTTTAATTAGTTTAATTAATATAAATAGTTTTTAATTAATAGAAAATCCGTAAAAAGACAAAAATATTTATTTTTATTTTTTTATACTTTCTTCTAGTTCATTTTTAAGTTTAGAAATTATTTTTACAAGTTTTTAGTTTAAGTTGTAGTATTTATCATTTTTAGTTTGATTTAAATTAGGTTTAATTAAATAGTTAAATAGTTTTTTAAATTAAATAATTAATAATAAATAATAAAATAATCTAAAAAATAATTTTCTTTTTAATTTAATTTTCTTTTAAGTTTAAGTTTATAGAATTTTCATTTTTAACCCCTGTAGTTTATTTTTCTTTAAAACTCACCTTTTTCTCAGTACGCAGTCGCGTACGTTTTTAATTCCTTTTACGTTTTTACGTTTTTTTATTTCAAGGTTTTGTTTATATAGCTTATTAAAGCTATTTTCTTTTCTCCTAGGGTAATCACAATCACATACCCTTTCCTGTTCAATAATTCCCGATCCCAGATCCGTTCTAACTCAGGATATCACACTTCCAAGGGACATAAACGACCCGGGGACACTAAACTCCTTGGATATACTTGTATTCAGGTTTCTTTAGTTTGACTTTTATTGGTTGACCATTCACAAGTGGTTGACTAAATAAAGTTGACTAGAAATCTGTGAGTCAGCATGCTGTGAAACGAAGCCTCCATTATGATTCATATATGGAGTTGCTGAAGGAGTATTGCTACTACTTGGCGTGTCCAGGAATGTATCATAAGTGGGTGCTTGCTTCTCAAAATGCTGTTCCTCATGAGGAGACATATCAAATATATCATTATTGTGACATGTGTTGAAATTAGATACCTCAGATGGTGCACTGGTGTCATAAACAGGAAGTGTGTCAGAATCCATGTCATACTTAGCTTCCTGAAGATTCGCCATGAATATGCAGTTCGCATCGATATCTTCTCTATCTTCCATGTCATCCATAAGAGCCATAAAGTCATTCTCCTCTGCATTCAACTGAAATCCTGCCTCTGCCTTTTGTGCCAACATCACTGCTTTCTGCAAGTACGTTAGATCTTTCTTGTTTGGCTTAGTAGGACAGTTCCATGCCATATGACCTACACCTTGGCAGTTGAAACACTTTACCGGATTACCCTGATTCACATTTCCCAAATTCCCAACTACTGGAGCTGCAACATTTCTATTCTGATTACCCATTGCCTGATTACCAACATTCTGACCCCTCTGATTTCCAACAGCCTGACCCACCTGATTCCCTGCATACTGACCATACTGATTCCCTGCATACTGACCTGCATTCTGCATATTCTGATTGCCCATATTAAATCCCGTAGCATATCCTTGCTGATTCCCATAAACTCCAACCATTTGGCCTCCGTTGCCCATATTGAAACTCGGCTGAGCGATCTGCCTATTGCGAGTATTCGATGAAATCCTTTGGTTGTTATTTGTTGGTGTAGAATAGCGTCCTTGGAATGCCTTTGAGAGAAAAGCAAACGCTTGTGTCAATGCTGCAGCAGCTTCATCATTGTTAGTGAATTCTGGTTCTTGGAATTGTGGGTATGTCTGTTGTGGAATAACCTGTTGTTGTTGTGGGTAGAATTTTTGTTGGTAGACCGGTGTTGGTTGTTGAATGCATGATGGTTGCATGTAGTTGTGAATAGGTGATGATGGTTGTTGAGTGTTCACTTGTGATGGTGTTGGTGTATTAGCAATTAGTGCGAGAGGATCATGATTCTTTGCCAATCTTTCTTTCCTAACTTCATTAGCCTCAACTTGGTTTTGCTTCAGAAAGTCATAGAGTTGATCATAATTCACCTGATGTAAGTCCTTTGTCTGATTAACAATTGTAACATAACGACCCCATTCCTCTGGAAGGTTATTGAGGAATTTGATGTTTGTTGCAATTGCTCGTGGTGTCAACTTGTTTCTGATTAACTCATTCATCAAAGTGCAAAACCTTGTGTAGTAAGATTCAATCTGTTCACCTTTAGTGGATGTAAAGTTCTCCCATTCAGTAAGAAGTTTGTTCTCAACATCTTGTTGTCCAATTTCTGTTCCATGACATTGATGAGGCGAAAAATGATCCGTTTTTAGGGGGTCATTTAAGCCCGAATTCGAGTTTATTTGATCAAATATTGCCCTAAATCGTTCCTTTTGTGATTTTAGGTACTTTGGGAGTGAAATCTGGAAAAGGAAGCAATTCGAACGTTTTTGGAGCATAAAAGTGAAGAAAACGCCAAAGTCTTAATTTTCCATGCTGGGAACAGTAGGTGACGGGGTCAAGAGTAACTCCCTGACGGCGTCAAGAGCAAAATTCCATGACGATCCAGAAGAGATTTGACGGCGTCATGAAGGTAGGGCGTCAAGAGTAAAAGTCATGACGGCCTGGAAATGATTAAGTCTTGACGGCGTCAAATGTAGATCAAGGCAGTCCGAGATTAGTTTTGGCGGCGAGGTGACGGCGTCACAAGCTTTGTCTTGACGCCGTCAGACCCCTTTTCCTATATATAGTTTTCTAATTTTTACACATTAAAAAAGAGAAGTTTTGGGAGAAACCCTAAGTACGATTTTGGTGTAACTTTACAGGTTTTTCAAGGGTTCCAACCCCTTGATACCTTGCATGTGTAATCAAGATAAGTGTTCTTTTAATTCAATCAATATGTCTATGTGTTGGTTGTCTATATCTTGTTCTTGTCTTAATTCCATCATGCTAGGCTAGATCTATCTTGTGTTTGCTTAGATCTAATAAAACCTAGATGTTGATTATGTGTTGATTACTTGTTTATTCTTGTCTTGGATGAATGATTTATATGTTAGGCTTAAGAAAACTGGCAGATCTCCAATTGGTAACATGCTTGAACGTCTTAAGAAACATGAACCGACGCGCACTAGGTCTTTATTGGTTGTATTTAATGCATGAGCCACTGTTTACAATCCCTATAGTTGTGCTGGGCATGGTGTAGGAGGAGATAAGAGCTCATAGAATTGGGGAGTTAAGTGTGCCACCCCATGAATGGTATTGAGGAATACGATCCGTCATCCATACAATTATAACAAGTAATTAACGTGCAAAAGATGTCTAGGGAGTAGTGAAATCTAAGTAAACACATTTTCTCCAATTACTGCTCACAACTTTAGTATAATTTAGTTTATTTTCATTTCTAGTATTTTATTTTGATTGCATCTTAGTATTGGGTTAGTTGATTAGCAACTAATTCCGCCCAAATCCTTCAAACCCGAGATTTTAAATTGCTTTCTAAAAAAATATAAAAATACAAAAATAATCTTCCTTCACCTTTAGAACTAGTATTTAGGTTTTCTAATCCTAGCGACACTATTCCTAGCTGAACGATCAATCCGCCGGTACTTGTCACTATACTATACTACAACGATCAGGTACACTGCCTGGTGGGGGTTGTAAGCTTCTCAAAATCCCTTGAGAGGTAAAACCTGGTGCGATTCCCACGTATCAAGTTTTTGGCGCCGCAGCCCGGGGAATAGTTATTGTTTAGGTTGAATTTGATTTTTATTAGGTCTACTCATTAGATTCCTTTTTTGTGAGATTTTTATTTTCTTTTTATTAGCTTTCTTGTAGTCTATCTTTTTCTTTGTGCCCTTTGTTTGTGAAACCATTTTCATTTGTCTCCATGGCGGATGAAATTCCATTTAGATCATTAACTATAGAGGAACAATTAGTTTACTCGGATCGATTTGCCTCCTGTTGTTCCAATGAATTTTTAAGTGATCTTACATATATACAAGAGGAGATGGGTGTAAAGTTAGATGGGTTTGATGAATTTTATGCATGGGTGTTTTCTATTAGACGATCATTATCAGGATCAATTCCTTTTAGTGAGACCCTTTGGATGAATTTTGAGAAAAGCTCCTAACCATAACCCATAAGTTCAACGAATTGGTGGATTCGTATGAGCGAGATGGCCTAGTTTCTAAGAACATGAACTTAGAATCAAACCAAGATTATGATATGGTTAGTGTTGAACTACCTAGTTGCATGAGTGGGATAGATTTCACCAAAACATATGACACACATGAGGTTAGAGTTGAGCCACCTAGTTGCATGTCATGGTTAGGTACTACCATAATACAAGATGAACACATAGGTGATATTGATGTGATGAAAGAGATAGTAGAAAACCCAAGCCCACTAAGTACCCCACAAGTCCTACCATCATTTGAGGCATACACACCGCCCGTGACTTACCCGGAAGAAGTAGAAGAAACTTTAGGAATTCCTATGGAGGTAGAACCCTTGGACCCGGCACCACTTGAGGATATAGGTTTGAACACTTGTAGTGATAACCTTACTCCTAGTTCTAGGGAATTTCCTAGTGTTGATGAACCGGAGCCTCAATCTCTACACACCTTTCCATCCTTAGATATATTTCTAGGAGACAAAAGAGGAACCGACCCACCCATCAACCAATATTATCCGGGTAGTTTTAGGATGAAGGAAGCCATTCACTCACCCCCTTCACCTCACGTGGCATATTCACACCCTAAGGGTGTGTATCGCTACTTTCACCCACACTTAATCCTAAGTGTAGGGAGAACCTCCCCTATTTCCGTTAAATAAGGGTAGAGTCAGGCTCGTGACTCGAACAAAAACAAGCGCTTCTTGGGAGGCAACCCATGTTTTGTATGTTTTTATTTGTTTGTTTGTTTGTTTGATTTTATTTGTTTCCGTATGCATGTTTTATTTCTATTGTTTGTGGCTCATGTTTCAAAGTAAATTGTGAAAATGCTTTATTTTGTTTTTAACTTCGTCTTAATTGCATATAAAGGTATTTTGCAAAAGATAAGTGTAAGGGAGATCCAAATTTGTTTATAAGAACGAAATTGAGCATGAACCACAACAATATTAAATGGACATGTGTATTAGTATTTGTTAGAGTCAAATGCTTGTATCGAGTCGTAATGATGTTTTGCAGGATTTTCCAGGAAGTAGGACGAAGTTTTTCCAGAAATTTTCCGGAAACTTAACATAAGAATTTCCGCAGGTCACTTCTGACGGCGTCACGAGTTTACTCTTGACGGCGTCATGTGTAAAATTCTGGAAATCTTGCTAGTTTTGTTTATACCGGAGTCTTAAAGTTTTTGTTGATTCTTTAGTTTTATAAACTCCAGGAAATCTGCAAACATTCATTCCACAAGCATTATATCTTTAATTGTTTTGTTTCTATTCCTAAGTCTGGAATTACATCTAGTTGTGAGTTATCTTTGTTCGGGTTGATGCTTTAGGTTTTTGTTTGTTTTCTCAGGATTTACAGGTTATGTTTGACAAGAAGATGATTTATATTCTGGAAGGGAAGCTTTGATTGTTCATTTTCTTGGAGGAAGATTTAACCTGGCCACCTTATTATCCATACCGAGCGAATTAGGGGAGTATTTGATTTCATTCTTTTTAACTTTTTCACTTTTACATTCTTTACTTGAATATTGGGGACAATGTTCATATTAAGTGTAAGGGGAAGGTAAAAAGATGATACCTTACATATGCACTTTCGCTTGAGTTTGTTTTGTTTAATGGTAGATGTGTAATAAAACTATGAGAAATACTTGTTAGTGCAATTTTAGCTCCAAATTTAAAATTTTTTACAACATTTAGGAGTGAAACTTTAGCCATAGCAAGCGTCTCATGGATAGGAGATTGTATGACTAGCACATAACCGTATATTCAGAAAAAAATTTCCACCCAAATATGTGAGGTTCGCCTTTAGATTTGATAGGAAAAGCATTTACTATTAGTGCTTATGAGTGTACCGGTAGCATTTAGATTCTAGAACTTGCGTTAGTGATGCATCCCGAGACCACTAGTGAGACTACATTCGTGTGGTAGGATTTACTACATGATAAGAGGCATTAGGATCACCCATGTGTTAAACCCGTATTATGATTACTTGACCATTTAAGTCATATTACTTGACTAGTTAAGTCAACTAATTTTTCCCACACCCTTAGCGTTGTACTCATTTTTAGTACACGAAACCCCTAGTACACCCCTCCGAGCCTATCTTTTCGTTTCTAACTTTAAGCATTTTACTTAAAGGAAGAATTTGTTACACCCCACTTAAATGTACAACCAAATCGCCGTAGCCTTCCGTGTATGCGCTCATCTTTAGTGCATTATTGTTATTTGTTAAACCCTAAGTTAACTTTCTAATTGATTACATGGTTGCTAAGTCGAGTCATATCCTTGTACATATTGTTTTGGGATGATTGGGACTCATGGGTAAGTACTTATTTTATGGAGTAATGGGGAAGAACATCATATATTACCCCCATATGTACGTTAATCTTAAAAGTGCTCCAAGTGTTTTGATTTTCTTAATTTGAGTCATTAGTTTAGTTTATTGTAAAGTATGTAAAGATTCAAGTGTAAGGGGAATTCTCATCCCCTATGATGTATTATTTTGGATGGTAGGGTAAGAGTGTATGCAAAAAAAAAAAAAAAAAAAAAAAAAAAAAAAAAAAATCAAGAAAAAGTAAAAAAATACATATAAAAAAAAGAAAAAGAGAAAAAAAAAACATACGGACTACCATCCCTTTTCATTCTATGTTCATTTTATGTTTTTGTTATTTTTCATTTATTAGCTTAAGTCGAGTCTAGTCTTGGCTTAGCAACGCCACATTGTACATGTAATTAACCAAGATTGTTAACTCGCCACCAGAAAAACTTCCTTTATCCAACAAAACCGTGTATTTCATATCCCTACACCTAACGTTACAACCCTTTAAAAGACCTCTTTGATAGTTTATCCTAGGTGCTTACGCCATGTGGTGGAGGTTTGATCCTTTCCCAAGCATATGGTAATCTATTTGGCTATGATAGGTAGTGAGAGATATCTTCCGTTTTCATATTGTAATTTACACTTTATTACACCCGAGAGATGTGAGTATCTAAACACTATTTGTGAGGTGCTAGTGTATGACCTCCGTGCTTGTCTATTGGTCTTTAGTGGAATGATTATTTGTTGTAATTACTTTTATATTAGTGTTAAATGACCCCTAACTTGTCTTTTGAGTAGAATAAAAGCGCATTTGCTTGAGGACAAGCAAATCTCAAGTGTAAGGGTATATGATGAGGCGAAAAATGATCCGTTTTTAGGGGTTCATTTAAGCCCGAATTCGAGTTTATTTGATCAAATATTGCCCTAAATCGTTCCTTTTGTGATTTTAGGTACTTTGGGAGTGAAATCTGGAAAAGGAAGCAATTCGAATGTTTTTGGAGCATAAAAGTGAAGAAAACGCCAAAGTCTTAATTTTCCATGCTGGGAACAGTAGGTGACGGCGTCAAGAGTAACTCCCTGACGGCGTCAAGAGCAAAATTCCATGACGATCCAGAAGAGATTTGACGGCGTCATGAAGGTAGGGCGTCAAGAGTAAAAGTCATGACGGCCTGGAAATGATTAAGTCTTGACGGCGTCAAATGTAGATCAAGGCAGTCCGAGATTAGTTTTGGCGGCGAGGTGACGGCGTCACAAGCTTTGTCTTGACGCCGTCAGACCCCTTTTCCTATATATAGTTTTCTAATTTTTACACATTAAAAAAGAGAAGTTTTGGGAGAAACCCTAAGTACGATTTTGGTGTAACTTTACAGGTTTTTCAAGGGTTCCAACCCCTTGATACCTTGCATGTGTAATCAAGATAAGTGTTCTTTTAATTTAATCAATATGTCTATGTGTTGGTTGTCTATATCTTTTTCTTGTCTTAATTCCATCATGCTAGGCTAGATCTATCTTGTGTTTGCTTAGATCTAATAAAACCTAGATGTTGATTATGTGTTGATTACTTGTTTATTCTTGTCTTGGATGAATGATTTATATGTTAGGCTTAAGAAAACTGGCAGATCTCCAATTGGTAACATGCTTGAACGTCTTAAGAAACATGAACCGACGCGCACTAGGTCTTTATTGGTTGTATTTAATGCATGAGCCACTGTTTACAATCCCTATAGTTGTGCTGGGCATGGTGTAGGAGGAGATAAGAGCTCATAGAATTGGGGAGTTAAGTGTGCCACCCCATGAATGGTATTAAGGAATACGATCCGTCATCCATACAATTATAACAAGTAATTAACGTGCAAAAGATGTCTAGGGAGTAGTGAAATCTAAGTAAACACATTTTCTCCAATTACTGCTCACAACTTTAGTATAATTTAGTTTATTTTCATTTCTAGTATTTTATTTTGATTGCATCTTAGTATTGGGTTAGTTGATTAGCAACTAATTCCGCCCAAATCCTTCAAACCCGAGATTTTAAATTGCTTTCTAAAAAAATATAAAAATACAAAAATAATCTTCCTTCACCTTTAGAACTAGTATTTAGGTTTTCTAATCCTAGCGACACTATTCCTAGCTGAACGATCAATCCCCCGGTACTTGTCACTATACTATACTACAACGATCAGGTACACTGCCTGGTGGGGGTTGTAAGCTTCTCAAAATCCCTTGAGAGGTAAAACCTGGTGCGATTCCCACGTATCAGACATATTCTTCTAACACGTTCCCACATAGCATGAGCACTTTCACAGCTGTCGACCGCAGCAAAGATCTCCCGTGGTAATCCAAGTTGGATTAAATGCATTGCCATATCATCAGCTTTGATCTGCGCCTTGTCTTCATCAGTGTAATCTGCTTCTGTTTGTATACGCACTGATGGTTCAGTAGGAGGTGTTGTATTTGGATTACCTTGATTTTGAACTTGTCTTGGCTGAAATGGACCGTTTTCTATGGATTTTATCATTAGGTGCCCGGTATCCTTTGTTTTGATGTAACGAAGCATACGGCTTGTCCATGGGAGATATCCACCTTTTTCAAGCATTGGAGGTCGGTTTTCCGCACCGGCTGCATGAATGTCTTGCTGAGTTCCCATTGATGAAGTGTAGATGGATAAAGTTGATTCTTGGATCGTTCCAACGAAATAGGAGTAGAGTTTAGAGTGAGTTGATGCAAGTTTTTATGGTGAAAATAAAACCTTAAAACCTTAAAACCTCAATAACTTCTTCTCGGAGCGTTTTTAGGCCTCGAAACTTCGCCTAAATCAATATAGCATTTAGCGTGTCGTTCTCCTCTGTCTCACGGTCATTTTGACAGCTGATTCGTCGAAAACGGAGTTACGGTTCAAAAGTTATGGCCGTTTGAAGTTTGGTCGTCAAAAACCTCACTTTTGCCAAAATTCTCGAAACTTTGTTGTGTTCTCGAAACTTTGGGATTTCGAAACTTTGTGATCTCGAAACTTAGGATTGCGAAATTTAGATTTCGAAATTTGAGTTCTCGAAAACTTTGAGTGATTTCGAAAAGTTTGCAGTGTTTCTCGAAAATTTAGATTTTTCGAAAAGTTTGTTGTGTTGTCGAAAATCTTGAAATTTTCGAAAAGTATGCAGTGTTTTCGAAAATAATGATTTTTTTTCGAAAACCCAATCATACCAAGAAATTTCAAAATTATACAATTTCGAAATTTAGCCAAAAGTCGAAGTAATTTCTTTCTTATACAAGAGAGAAAATACCGAGTATCCAACGGTAAGCACGAACGGAGCCTTTTCTTGTGATTTCGAAAACTAGTCAAAATGGGATTTCGAAATTTGGCAGTTTTTTGATTTACCAAAAAGTTCACCCAAATGACTTTTGCAATCCAAGATTCTTGTACTTCTAGGCTAAAAAACACCAAAACTTGAAGAAAGTTCAAAACTTGATGATTTTTATGAAACTTTTTTGAGATCTAGAAAACAAGTACAAAAACCAAATTCGAATATTTAAGCTAGAAATTTTCAAAAAGATTAAAACTTTCTTGTTAGATAAGGTTTATAACACTAATTTGTAAGCAAAAAAGTGTTAAAAAACCAAGAAAAACAAGAAAAGTGAGAAACTTTTTATAAAAAAACTCGTGTATAAAGCTTAAAAAAAACGAAACACAACAACCCCTCAACCCTCCTAAATCATTGTTAGGCTCTGATACCACTTGTTGGACCTTAAATAACACAACTTTAGCACACCAATATAGAAGCAAAGATGAAGTAGAGATTGAAAAATGGTGACTTGATATGTATTAGTGTAATTCGTGTATATAGAGAGAGAGATAAGAAATATGAGAGCTTTTATTCAAGAGAAAACACACACAAATACACACACAAGCACACCTTACAAATGAGAGGTAAGGTGCCTTATATAGTTCCATACATAGGCTTTGATGGGCTTGGGCTTGGACTTGGTTACATGGTTGGATAACTAGGCTTATGAAACATAGCATATAACATATTAGCTTGCCAAGTCCAAGGCCCAATGACTAAACTATTACTAATCTTAACAAACGACACAAAGTTACAATATGAGAATGACCATCACTTCTATATATATTTTTTTAATGCTAACAATTTGATTATTGTTCAAGTGATTTTTAGCTTAATATTAATAACTTGTTTGTTAGAATAATTAGCTACTTAAAATTTTAGATTTAATTGTCAAAAATAGTTTAAGTGGTATACTTGTGTTTTTGTAGTTGTATTATGTGTTCAAGTGCTTAAACTAGTCTACCTAATCATAAAAAGAAGTTGTGAATCCAGATCTTAAACCCTAGTAACCATTTGCTTTGAAAATACAAAACAAATTCCCTACAAAGGGGTGTTTGGCATTGCATAGTTCTGAGGGTAGTAGGTGTTTTAAGAACTTGTTCCTTGTTTCATTAGACTACATTAGAGTCACATTTGTCATTTAAGTCATAAAAACTTAGGCTCCAATAGTTAAAAGTCAAAATCAAGAGAAAAAGCCCTTACACAGTTAACTGTGTAAGTATTGGGGATCTCAACCTCTAAATTTGTTGTACAAGTGTTTAAGTAAACTTGATTTAGCCTAATTACAGTTAGATACTTCATAACAAATCAGTAAATCAGCACCAAAGTTCACCATAGTCAAAGTTCTTCAAAAACTTGAAAAGTCAAAAAGTAGCCCATCAGATTTTTACAAAACTTGTGGGATTTTTCTTGAATTTTGTGGAATGAGTTAGGACTTGAAACTTGTTGTAGTTAAACTCTACCACCTCAACTTTTGATTCCCATTGTTTTTTCAATTTTGTGAATTTTTGTGTGGGTTCCACAAGCCCTGGAACACAGTTGCAGGGAAGAAACCTTCCCCTGCGCCAGCAGAACCATTTCACCACCACCACTTTGGTGGCTGTTGTAGACCAACCCAGTGGCCCCAGAGGTTAAATTTGGTTTTTCCCAACCCCCCTCCTACCAGGGAACAAGGATTGACCATTTGTTTGACCTAGATCCTAGTGGACCCCACCTGGATTTGTTACCAAAGTCTGTCCCCAATCTATGTTAAGTTTCAGTTGCAACAGTGCTTATTTCATTCCAAATAGCTTAATTGTGATCATTGCTTGCTATTTTCAGCTTATTTAAGTTTGTTTAACTTATTTGTATCAAGTTTCATCATTGTGGACCCCACCCAAAGTCATTTGTGCTTATTTGCTTGATTAGTCAACAAAAGTCAAACTACTTAAGTTTAGGGGGTGCACACAGCTTATTTATAAGCTATTTCAAAAGTGTTTTCACAAAAGTTTTCTATTTTCAGTAGTAAAGTAAGTTTGTAAAAGAAAATCCAAGAAAAACCAATTTATTTTTAAGTGATAGTTTCTATTTAATTTACTTTAAATTTTATTTTTCATTTTTAGATTTTTATTAAGTACTTAGTATTTTTATATTTTTATTAATTACCTCTTATGTTAAAGTAAATTCAGTAATTTTTCTAGATTTTTGTTTTGTCATTTAGTATTTATTAGATTTAAGATTAGTTTTCTTAATTATTAATTAATATTAAGTTTTAAATAGCATATTTAGTTTTTATAAAGCATAACCTAGTTTTTATATTTTTTCTAACTCTAATATAATATAATAGACTTTTAGAAAATAAATTTTTAGTTTCTACTGTTCATTTTCCATTTTTCTTATTTTAATTATTTAAATTAGATTTAAGTTAATTAAAAGGTAATTAATTAGTGGATTAGCCTTAAACATAATTTTTAGAAGTTTTTATAATTTTGTTGGATTCCTGTGATGGTTAAATAATTTTATAAATTTTCTCTTAATTTTCTAAGTTAATTTAGTATTAATAATAATTTAAAATAGTTTAATTAGTTTAATTAAGTTAAATAGTTTTTAATTAATAATAAAACCATAAAAAGACAAAAATATTTATTTTTATTTTTTATACTTTCTTCAAGTTCTAATTTAAGTTTAGAAATTATTTTTGCAAGTTTTTAGGTTAATTTGTAACATTTGTCATTTTTAAGTTAATTTAAATTAGATTTTAATTAGTTTAATTAATTAAATAATATTTAAATAGTAAAATATTCACTTTTATAATTTCATTTTCATTTTCATTTTTCTTTTTAAATTTTAAGTTTCAAATGTTTCAAAAGCACCCCCTGTAGTTTGTAATTTACCAAATCCCACTTTTCCAGTCTGTTACGTGATCTTAAATTGTGAATTTGTGCATATACCTGTATATCTGATTTTTGTGAATATTATATCTGTGTACCAATACCAAAATAAACAGTAGCAAAATCAATTCCATATCATCTGGGCTACTGTCCTTAGTGCCACTCACTCATAAACGATTTCAAACGACACCATTTCAATCTCGCTGGGACTTTAACGACCTGGGGACACACGATACTATCCACGGAGCATTGGGATAAGCTGTTTTTGACTAGTTGACCTTGGTCGATTATATCTGATGGTTTAGACCCAATCACCCCCACCAGGCAGTGTACTTGATTGTTGTAGTATAGTATAGTGACAAGTACCGGGGGATTGATCGTTCAACTTAGGAATAATGTCGCTAGGATTAGAAAGCCTAATAAACTAGGTCTAGAGGTGGGGGATGATTCTTTTTGTATTTTTATATTTTTATAAAAGCAAGTAAAATCTCGGGTTTTGAAGGAGTGGGCGGAATTAGTTGCTAGCCAACTAACCCAATGAACTACAAATGCAATCAAAATAAAATAACAAAAATGAAAATGAAACTATTAAACTAATGTGGTGTAAACAATGATGAGGAAAGTTATGTTTACTTAGATTTCATTACTCACTAGATATCTTTTACAGGTTGATTAGCTTGTTACAATTGCATGGATGACGGGTCATATTCCTTAATACTAGTCGTAGGGCCGTGTACAATATTCCCTAACTCTATAGGATCCTACTTCACTCCTATGTCGAGCCGTTAGAAGCTCCTAAAATGGGATCATTAGAATTCTCCTACGTATTAAATACAACCAAAAATTGTGGTACACCTCCGATCATGTTTCTTAAGACGTTCAAGCAAGTTACCAATGGAAGTCTGCCAGTTTTCTTAAGCCTAACATTGAATACAATCATCTGTAACAATTATAAACAAACAATCAACCCATAATCAACATCTAGGTTTCACTACATCTAAGCAAACACAAGAGAAATCTAGCCTAGCATGTTAAATAGAAGACAAGCGTAAGATATAATCAAACAACACATAGACATATTGAATGATTTGAAGGAATACTTATCTTTTATTGAACATGAAAGATTCAAGGGGTTGGAACCCTTGAAAAGCTGATAAAATTTGGACTAGGGTTTATTCCCTCAAAGTTGCACACTAATGAATGAAATTTGGAAAACTATATATAGATTACACATCGTGACGGTGTCATGTGTTAGATTGTAACGCTGTCAACTCGCCGCTATATTAAAATCGTATTACCTAGATCTATTTGTGACGCCGTCATGTGGAGAAAAGCTCTGGGCCGTCACTATTGTTTGGACCCTGACGGCCTTGGGTGACGCCGTCAGGTCCTAGGCTTAAAAACTCTGGATCATCACGTGTATTTTCCACTTCCACCTCCTTTGTAACTCTTGACGCCATCATTAGGAGAGTCTTGACGCCGTCAGATACTGTTCCGGCAAGGAAATTTGAGACTTTGCCGTTTTCTTCACTTTTATGCTCCAAAAACGCCCAAAATGCTTCCTTTTCGAAATTTCTCTCCAAAAGTACCTAAAATGACAAAAGGAACGATTTAGGGCAATATTTGATCAAATAATCACGAATTCGGGCTTAAATGACCCCTTAAAAGCGGTACACTTTTCGCCTCATCACCTACCAACTGGGGGGTATGAACATTAATAAATTCCCAAACTAAAGATTAAAACTTGCCTTTATATCCTTGTGAATTGGTGTACCTTTTTCAAAGAAGCCATTCATATTGTGATTATTAGTTTAAGTTCTCTGTTGTTTTGCCTCGGTCTTGTTTTAATTGGTTTTGTTTTTAGTGCAGGCGCACTAAGCATGTTTTTCAAAAAGTCCAAAAATATTTACCTTTACCCTCTCACCTTTTTGATTCTTTATCCCTTACCCTCTATAACTATTTGATTATTTTCTATGTCTTATCCACACCAATTTGGTTGTCAAAGGTGTGGTGGTCCTCATAATGGTGGTAATTGTCCCAATTGTGGCATGGTAGAGTCAGGAAATGGGTCTGTCTATAACCAGAATCCCTATTCTTACCATAATACAACTGATTTATTCCATCAGCCCCCACACCATGAGATACAGACATATTGTTGTGAATTTTGTGGAGGTCTTCAACAAGGATTTGAATGTCAAACCAGAAACACGTTTGTCTATGAACAGTTTTTTGGTGACAATCAATGTTTTGAAAATGACCAATATCCATATTATTCACCAAATCAGTCACAACAATCATATTGTTGTGAGTACTATAGAGGTCCACACTTTAGCTCTGATTGTCAAACAAGGAATCCATTTCCTTGTAACAATGACGACTATCCATATCAAGACCAACCTCCACAGTGCCAAATGAATCAAACAACTCCTCGGCAAAACCAGCAAGACCCTTGTCTGGAGGTTCTTAAGTTGTTGAAAGAAGTTAAGGAGTTGACTAATACAGCATTTCAAAAACCACCAAGTTTTTCTTGTTTATATTGTGGGGGTCCTCATGATTATCAATGTCAACCATACTATGAACCTGATCATTGTTCTAGTATTTCCAGTTTTGACAAGTCCCCACCCTCACAATCCCCACTTATTCAAAATTCTCGTGATAAATCTATTGCGGAATTACTTGCAGAAGAACGAGCTGCTTGAAACAAAAAGAGCATGGAAGAATTATTTGTCGAAGAGCGAGCAGCTAGAACACGTACCATATTTTGCAATGTTGCTCTTCTCAATGACGATGATGACAGTGATGATGAAGATACCGTTGAAATTTTACAATTTTTTAATGGTTCATCAGGTTCATCAGTTGCAATTTCATCCATGGAAAACCGGGGAGAAAAGAATGTGACGGAATTACTAGCAGTAGATCAAATGGAATTTATAAAATCCATGAATGCTAGTCCTTCTCAAATCCCTCAGTCTGTTGTTATCACACCCGAAGTTCCCACTAACTCTCTGAGCATGGGGGACGAGCATCTTAGCACTATTCCTGAAAAGGAATCGGACGAATTCATAAAGTCTAGTGTTGAGAACCTTGTCCCAATCCCGAGTGAGTCACAAGGAATTTTTGATCAAATGTGTGATTTTCCTTCCCCTCTTGAGTGTTCAAAAGATCATTTTGAGACTTTCTCCGATTCTAATGATGATTGTACATCTTATGGAGACATCGACTATGTTGAGGCATCACTTCCACATTCTGAAGCTGACCCTCTTCTTATGGAGTTCACCAATGAACTAGCTCACATCGATGCACTTCCACCGGGGAGTGACGATGATCTCTTTGATTTCGAAGCCAATCTAGGAGAGATTGAAAGTCTTTTATATCATGATCAATCACTCAATTCTTATCCCAACATCGAGCTTAGTAATTCACATAATGATGACAATTCTTTATCTTATGGAGACATCAATTATGTGGAGGAATCATCTTCTGAGCTTGTCAGCCTTGAAAAGAATATTAATCACCTTGTCCCCGAAACATTCAAAACAACTATCACTAATCCTCTGTTTGATTTCGAATCTAAATTCACTTTAATTTCTGATAATCCAGTCTTTGATATTCAGAACGAGGAAAGTGATGAGTTTGTAATAGAATAAGGGTTCACAGATTTATATCTTGTGAATAACTCTCTTTACGAGGAGTTCGCCGGTGAACTCACTCACATCATTGGAAATGAGAATCCGATCAATGGGTTATTTGAACAAAATGATCTACATCATTTCTTACCTGAGATTGAATCATTTTCTTTTGAGGATGTTACCGTGGTTGATATTTCCATATCATCCCTCTCGAGGATAAAATCTTCAAACCCGGTATATTTCCTTTTGAGGATACTCACATGAAGTTGACTCACGATAAGAATTTAAAATTACAAACCTCATCCGAGGAACTTCTAATTCTGGAGTATGATTACTTTGATCTTAAGGAAGATCATAGTCTGAGGGGAGATGCTCTCATTCATGAGAATTTGCATATTAATGACAAAGTTCCCACCCTCCCTCCCGGGATGTTTTCTAAATCAAAGAGCTTAACCAATAAAATCCAAAGTAGTGCAACTGCACTTGATCCTGAAAATGAAGATCTTGTCATGATGGTCATCATGACTTTCTTCCTTTTCTTCACTTATCCCATCACTTCCCCTCTTCTAAACTCTTTTGGGAATGAGGATACCAGCTTTGACCCCGGCATCACCGCATATAGTTTCTATTTCTTAGAAATTGGGGTATCTTATCGGTGTGGAACTTTCATGTACTTCAATGTTTATCCAAACATCTTGAATGAAAGTCCGATGGAGATTTTCTATTCCACATGTTACATCCCCAAGAACCAATGAATTCGGGGATCGAGTCAAGCTAGTGACTCGGTGAACAAAAACATTAGCAATCACATGGGTTTCACCCATGTTTTTGACTTTTCTCTTCTTTCTAATAAAGTGACGAGAAGAGGGCAACCTCTTCTGCATCTTGTGTTTGGTTGTTGTTGTGTTTGTACAGGTAATATCCCCAAAGAATGAAGGCTCTCGTGCTCATATTTTTGTCCTTACTCCACTCGAGTCTCATGCTTCATTGTTCATAACGTCTGATATCCTTAACTAACGTTATCTTTTGGCATAATTAATAAACAGCCTTAAATACAACGTAGGATGACCCTCACCTTTGAAACATGAGGACAATGTTTAACTTTAGTCGGGGGGAGGGGGGGGTATCTTCGATTTGACTTGCACCTTTCATGTGCTGTTTTCTCATGCAACTCCGTTTTTCTCGAAATACCCAAAAAAAAATTGAAAAAAATTCACCAAAAAAGTACCAAAAAATTGATTTTTTTTGAATATTTTTGCAAAAATATAATAAGTTTTGACACTTTGTTTTGACTTTCCGCTAGGTAGAGTAGGAATAGAAATTTTGACCTGACCGGGCGTGTTGAGCCCTTGCTTGTTCCCTTAACTTTTTAGGCTAAGCATCCACGGATCTCATTACTTGAGATTTTAAATTTTTGGAGAACGAGGAATGATAGTAAAGTCATTAGTGTGATTAGATGCTAAACTTGGAATAGTTGGATTTCTTTAGAGCTCATAACGGCTACTTGTAGTCCTTGCTCCCGCAAGATTGAAAACCCATAAATAAAATAATTAGAATTACGCGTTTTCAAAAGTTGTCTAAATTTCCGCTCACTTTACGTGATGGCATAAGCATTAAATGGGCATTGGATCCTTTATTCTGAAAGGCGTTTAGGTCTTGGAACTCCCCGTTTTGTTGTATGCCACATGAGGTTCACAAATAACACCATTAATATGTAATAAAAGCCAAGAATTGTTGCGGTTCGACAAGCGGATCCTTTCATCCTTTGTTCTGAAAGGCGCTTAGGTCTGGGAGATTCACCGTGAAGCTCCGTATGCTTGAGGCAAAGTAAATTGAAATAAAGTCATAAGTACCAAAAATAACTGCTGTTCGACAAGCGGATCATTGCATCCTTTGTTCTGAAAGGTGCTTAGGTCTGGGAGATTCACCGTGAAGCTCCTTATGTTTGAGGTACAAGTTATATATAAATTCAAGTAAAAAGAAAAAACAAAAAAATGAATAACAATGAAAAAAATTATGAAAAAAAGTTGAAAAATGAAAAAGTGAAAAATATAATAAATGTGGTTTGAATGTGTGAGCCTTTTGAATTAAAATTTATACGATTTTTAAATCCGTCTAAATCTATCAGACTTTAAACTTATCGGAACGAAAATGTTAAATCATTTCTTTAAAAAGTCTAGATACAATAAGAACTGGGAGCAGGAATTTACAAGTAGCATTTATAAGTAGTGTTAGAATCTTAATGACATTTTTGGCTATGATTTCGTTTTTACGCTTAGCTTGGGAACTCGTAAAAAATCAGGGACGATGAATTCTATCCGTATGGACACTTTTCTCTGAGTTGTGTTTCCTACTCTCTGACCCTAAACGTTATTGAAAAATGATGAAAGTCAAACATCCCGTCACACAATAAGTGTAAAAAGTACATAAATAATAGTGTAGCTAATAAAATTGAAAAATGAAGCGTTCTCAGGAATAAATGATTTTGTACTCTCTTTTGAACATTTTGCTACTTCTTCAATGTTAGTAAAAAGAGTTATGAAAGTTATTTATCTCGTAGGGCATGAAATGATCCCATTGCGTGAGGACACGACAATACCTTAGTTTGGGGGATTTTGGTGTGTGCTTATTCACGCACCTTTTTCTGGCCATATTAAGTCCAAAACATACACAAACTAACCATAATTGCCAAAGATATTGTACTTTTGTGTTTGTGATTGTGCAGGAACGGATATTTCAGAAATTGGCATAAATCAGGCCAAAAAGGACAAAAACGAGCATGAGTTTGGAAAACGTGTCAAAAGCCAGAACCGAGGAAGCAAATTACCATTTTTGAGCTCAGATTGACAAAACACATCTTGTGAAATCACAAAATGCCAGAAATAGTCCTTGGAGCAAAAGTTTGCAAAGTTGGCAAAAATGATCCCTCAAGTTTAGAAATTGACAGAAATGGCCCTTGAGCATTGGATTTAGATGAAAAGTCAACATAGGTCCTTGGGAATTCAAAAGTTGTCACAATTGGCCCTTGAGCATTGGGAGAAACTTGGAGGTGTACGTATATGATTTGGTCATAAAAAGTCACTAGGAGGCTGAAGTACTGAGGGACGCGGAAGAAACCTTTGCAACCCTCAGGAAGATCAACATGAAATTAAATCCAAAGAAATGCACTTTTGGTGCAGAAGAAGGAATGTTCTTGGGATACTTGATCAGCAAGCAAGGAATTCGGGCTTGTCCGGAGAAATCCGAGATTGTCACCCAACTACCGTCCCCAAGAACCTTGAAAGAAGTGCAATGCTTAAACAGGAAGCTGGCAAGTCTCAACCACTTCTTATCCAAGTCCGCAGAAAAATCACTACCGTTTTTCCGAACATTAAAGAAATGCATCAAGAAGAGCGACTTTCATTGGACATCGAAAGCGGAGATAGCCTTAAGAGTAATGAAGAAGCACATTGCCAACCTTCCGACACTCACCGCCCCTCGGCTGAAAGAAGAGTTGATAATGTACTTATCCGCGGCTAGAGAAGCTATCAGTGTCGTCTTACTAGCTGAAAGAGGAACATGCCAGATGCCAGTGTACTTCATCCGTCGCGCCCTGCAAAGTCCGGAGTTAAACTATAGCCCGATGGAAAAGCTGGTGCTAGCACTGATTCACGCGGCTAGAAGACTCCGAAGGTATTTCCAAGCACACCCAATTGTTGTTACCACCAATCAGCTAATCAAACAAGTGTTGGCACAAACAGAGAAAACATGCACAATGAAGAAATGGGCCATCGAGTTAGGAGAGCATGATATGAGTTATAGACTGCGGACAGCGATCAAAGGACAAATCCTGGCTGACTTCATCGCAGAGGTACCAGAGGAAGAAACCGCGACAATGGAATCATCCGCAGAAGAATTACCTTATGCAGAACCATGGAACCTATATACGGATGGATCCTCATGTCAAGAAGGATCCGGGGCTGGACTCATCCTGACAAACCCGGAAGGCATGGAGTTCACATATGCCCTTCGTTTCGAGTTCCAAACGTCAAACAACGAGGCAGAGTATGAGGCATTGATAGTCGGCTTAAGGATAGCGGAGCAGATGGGGGTGAAGGACCTGGCTTCAAACGTGGACTCACGGCTGGTCGCAAATCAGATTAACGGCTCGTATGTAGCTAAAGAAGAATCCATGGTCTAATATCTGGCAAAAGTAAAGGCTTTGATAGAAGGCTTCAAGACATTCTCGATACGACAAGTTCCGCGGAGCCAAAACAAGCAGGCAGACGCGTTGAGCAAGATCGCCTCCACCAGCTTTGCTCATCTAACCAAGCAAGTACTAGTTGAAGTTCTTAGGGAGAAGTCTATCAAAGAAAAAGAAGTCATGCCCATGGTGGAAGAAGAAGGTAATACATGGATGACACCACTCTTCGAATATCTACAAAACGGAGAATTGCTGGCAGAAGAAAAGAAAGCCCAAAAATTGAAGATAAAGTCAAGACAATATGCCATAATCAATGGAGTCCTTTTCCGGAAATCTTTCCTAGAATCATGGCTCCGGTGTGTTGGTTCGCTGCAAGCTAATTACGTAATCAGAGAGATCTACGAAGGGGCGTGCAGCATGCACTCAGGACCGCGGGCAATTGTGGCTAAAGCTCTTCGATCTGGATACTACTGGCCCAGCATGCACAAGGACGCAAGGGAGGTCATTCAAAGGTGTCAAGACTGCCAAGTTCACCGGCCAGTACCCAAGAACCCGTAGCACAACCTGGTTTCCATCACCTCTCCCTGGCTATTCTATAAATGGGGCCTGGACATCAGCGAATGATTGGTCTCAAACAGTCAGATAATATTAACCAAGTAATGGTCAACAAGTCAAATAGTCTAAACCAATACTCCGTGGAGTGTAGTGTTTCCCCGGATCGTTAAATCCCAACGTGGCGTGAAATCTGAAATAAAATGACTTCGAGATCAAGTGAATTGAACAGGAAAAAGGGTTCAAATGAGTGTACTACTGAAATATAAGTGTGACTAGCTTTGATAAGCTATATCAACTAATACGTGAAATCAGATAAGTACAAATGAAAAGGAACTGGAAAACGTATACGTTTAATATTTAAACGTAAACAACAAAAACGATTTTAACTATAGTAGTAATTTGTATGCCTTAGGGGCTTAAATGCAAATTAAATAAACTTAAAATATTTATTTTATAATTACTAAATTATTTAAGAAAATCTAAAAATGTAAAAAGAAATAAAATGTACGTTTAAATTTTAATAAACGTAAACGTACTAAACTAAATGTGAATTCTGTCAAATAAAACTCCCACAAAGATGAAAATTATATTTTTGGAATCCTAAACTTATTAGAAAATTATTAGAAAATTAAAATTATTTTTATAACTATTTAATTAATTATAATTATTTAATAACTATTTTTAATTAATTAATAATTCACTAATAAATAAGAAAATGTAAAATAAGTCTTGAAAAATAAAATTAAAATTTCAAAAAGTCTAAAATATTATAAAACTTATTTTAAAACTAAAATTATATTTTTCACACTATTTATCTAATTATTATTTGATTATTATTTAACTAATTATATTGATTTAAATTATTAAAAATACTAAAAAGACTTAGATAATTAAGAAGATTTTTTTTAATCTAATTAACCATCACAGGAATCCTAAAAAATTATAAAAAAGTTTATTTTATGAATTTTTAAACTAATTTACTAATTATTATTCTATTTATTAATTAATTACCAAATAAACTAATTATATTATAAAAAATAGAAAATGAACAGTATAAATTCTAGAAAAATTTATAAAAATGTTTTACCTTATTTAAAAGCTAGAAAAATTATAAAAACTAGGTGGTACTTTATAAAATATAAATATGCTATTTAATTCTTATTTATTAATTAATAATTAATTAAACTAATATTAATTCTAAAAACCACTAAATGACAAAATAAAAATCCGGAAAAATTTATAAAAGTACTTTAATATAAAAAATATTTAATAAAAATATAAAAATGCAGAAGTGCTTATAAATAAGCTAAAAAGAAAATTAAATAGATAATTTCTATTAAATAGAAGCTATCACTATAATTAAGTTTGGCTTTTTCTGTTTTTTCTTTTACAAAACTATTAAAATACTTAAAATAAGAAACTTTTATAAAGACAACTAATTTGGAAATCAAGAATAAGCACTGTGAGTGCTTATTTGCCTTGACAGTTGACCAAGTTTGACTAAATCAATAGATAAGCTCAAATGAGCTTATGTGGGGTCCACAAGGGTGAAATCTGGTTCACCTAAGTTAGTTGGACTTAAATAAGCTAGACTTGATGAGATAAGCTCATGGGATAAGCTAAAAAGCCACAATAAGCAACTGCTTAATGGGTGACTAAGACAGAAATGGGACAGATTTTAAGTGCAATTCCAACTGGGGTCCACTGATGCACAGGTCAAACAAAGGGTCAACTTATGAACCCTGGTAGGAGGGGGTTGGGAAAAACCAATTACGGATTATGGGACCCACTGGGGTGGCCACAAACAACCACCAAAGGTGGTGGGGTTGAGGGTCTGCGTAGCAGGGGAGTACCTTCCCCTACAAGTGAGATTGGATGGGTGTAACTTGCACAGATAAAATCACAAAAATGAAATAGATGCAGGAAACTCAAGTTCAGCTGGTAGAGTAAACACACAATAAGTTTCAGACCCTAAAACCTTACACAAAAATCATAATAATTCATGCCATTTTTAGTAATTTCTTATCATGCACTTTTGACTTTTTATGAGAAACTTGAATTTTGACTTATATGAAGTTTAATTGATCCTAGCTGATTATAGATGATATGATAAGCTTAATTAAGCTAGTTTAGGCATAAGCTACAACTAGTAAGCTTATGTAATGATTTATGGGACTCAAAACACCACACAGTTAACTGTGAGGAGTAATTCTTGTGATTTTGACTTTCTGTCAAAGTAGATGATGCGTGGGAATTGCACTAGGCTTTACCTCTCAAGGGATCTCGAGAAGCTTACAACCCCCACCAGGCAGTGTACCTGATCGTTGTAGTATAGTATAGTGACAAGTACCGGGGGATTGATCGTTCAGCTAGGAATAGAGTCGCTAGGATTAGAAAACCTAAATACTATTTCTAAAGATGAGGGATGATTATTTTTGTATTTTTATATTTTTTTGGAAAGCAAGTTAAAATCTCGGGTTTGAAGGATTTGGGCGGAATTAGTTGCTAGTCAACTAACCCAATACTAAAGATGCAATCAAAATAAAATACTAAAAATGAAATTAAACTAAATTATACTAAAGTTGTGAGCAATAAGTGGAGAAAATGTGTTTACTTAGATTTCACTACTCCCTAGACATCTTTTACACGTTAATTACTTGTTATAGTTGCATGGATGACGGATTGTATTCCTTAATACCATTCATGGGGTATCGCACATAACTCCCAAATTCTATGAGCTCTTATCTCCTCCTATACCATGCCCAGCACAACCATAGGGATTGTAAACAGTGGCTCATGCATTAAATACAACCAATAAAGACCTTAGTGCAATCGGTTCATGTTTCCTAAGACGTTCAAGCATGTTACCATTTTGAGATCTGCCAGTTTTCTTATGCCTAACATATAAATTCATTCATCTAAAACAAACTATAGATAAGTAATCAACATATAATCAACATCTAGGTTTCATTAGATCCAAGCAAACACAAGATAGATCTAGCCTAGCATGATGGAATTAAGACAAGAACAAGATATAGACAACCAACACATAGACATATTGATTGAATTAAAAGAACACTTATCTTAATTACATATGAAAGGTATCAAGGGCTTGGAACCCTTGAAAAACCTGTAAAATTCGCACCAAGTTCGTACTAGGGTTTCTCCAAAACTTCTCTTTTTTTGTGTGTAAAAAATTAGAAAACTATATATAGGAAATAGGGTCTGTCGGCGTCAAGACCAAATAGGTGACGCTGTCACCTCGCCGCCAAAATAATTCTCGGACTGCCTTGATCTACTTCTGACGCCGTCATGTGTTATGCATTTCCAGGCCGTCATGCATTTTCCTCTTGACGCCCTTCCTTGTGACGCCGTCAAATCTGTACTGGATCGTCATGGAAATTACTCTTGACGCTGTCAGGATGTTGCTCTTGACGCCGTCACCTACTGTTCCCAGCAAGGAAAATTAAGACTTTGGCGTTTTCTTCACTTTTATGCTCCAAAAACGTCCGAATTGCTTCCTTTTCCAGATTTCTCTCCCAAAGTACCTAAAATCACAAAAGGAACGATTTAGGGCAATATTTGATCAAATAAATTCAAATTCCGGCTTAAATGACCCCCTAAAAGTGGTTCATTTTTCGCCTTATCATATACCCTTACACTTGAGATTTGCTTGTCCTCAAGCAAATGCGCTTTTATTCTACTCAAAATACAAGTTAGGGGTCATTTAACACTAATATAAAAGTAAGTACAACAAATAATCGTTCCACTAAAGACCAAAGACAAGCACGGAGGTCATACACTAGCACATCACAAATAGTGTTTAGATACTCATATCTCTCGGGTGTAATAAAGTATAAATTACAATATGGAAACGGAAGATATCTTTCACTACCTGTCATAGCAAAATAGATTACCATAGGCTTGGGAAAGGATCAAACCTCCACCACATGGCGTAAGCACCTAGGATAAACTATCAAAGAGGTCTTTTAAAGGGTTGTAACTTTAGGTGTAGGGATATGAAATACACGGTTTTGTTGGATAAAGGAAGTTTTACTGGTGGCGAGTTAACAATCTTAGTTAATTACATGTACAATATGGCGTTGCTAAGCCAAGACTAGACTCGACTTAAGCTAATAAATGAAAAATAACAAAAACATAAAATGAACATAGAATAAAAAGGGATGGTAGTCCGTATGTTTTTTTTTTTCTTTCTTTTTTTCTTTTTCTATTTTTTTTCTTTTTCTTGATTTTTCGATTTTTTTTTTCATACACTCTTACCCTACCATCCAAAATAATACATCATAGGGAATGGTAATTCCCCTTACACTTGAATCTTTACATACTTTACAACAAACTAAACTAATGATTCGAATTAAGAAAATCAAAACACTTAGAGCACTTTTAAGATTAACGTACATATGAGGGTAATAAATGATGTTCTTCCCCATTACTCCATAAAATAAGTACTTTACCCATGAGTCCCAATCGTCCCAAAATAATATGTACAAGGATATGACTCGACTTAGAAACCATGCAATCAATTAGATAGTTAACTTAGGGTTTAACAAATAACAATAATGCACTAAAAATGAGCGCATACACGGAAGGCTAAGGCGATTTGGGTGTACATTTAAGTGGGGTGTAACAAATTCTTCCTTTAAGTAAAATGCTTAAAGTTAGAAACGAAAAGATAGGCTCGGAGGGGTGTACTAGGGGTTTCGTGTACTAAAAATGAGTACAACGCTAAGGGTTTGGGAAAATTAGTTGACTTAACTAGCCAAATAATATGCCTTAAATGGTCAAGTAATTATAATACGGGTTTAACACAAGGGTGATCCTAATGCCTCTTATCGTGTAGTAAATCCTATTACACGAATGTAGTCTCACTAGCGGTCTCGGGATGCATCACTAACGCAAGTTCTAGAATCTAAATGCTACCGGTACACTCATAAGCACTAATAGTAAATGCTTTTCCTGTCAAATCTAAAGGCGAACCTCACATATTTGGGTGGAAAATTTTTCTGAATATACGGTTATGTGCTAGTCATACAATCTCCTATCCATGAGACGCTTGCTATGGCTAAAGTTTCACTCCTAAATGTTGTAAAAAAATTTAAATTTGGAGCTAAAATTGCACTAACAAGTATTTCTCATAGTTTTATTACACATCTACCATTAAACAAAACAAACTCAAGCGAAAGTGCATATGTAAGGTATCATCTTTTTACCCTCCCCTTACACTTAAGATGAACATTGTCCCCAATGTTCAAGTAAAGAATGTAAAAGTGAAAAAGTAAAAGGAATGAAATCAAATACTCCCCTAATTCGCTCGATATGGATAATAAGGTGGCCAGGTTAAATCTTCCTCCAAG
Organism: Artemisia argyi; assembly: GCA_030686995.1. Lineage (NCBI taxonomy): Eukaryota > Viridiplantae > Streptophyta > Magnoliopsida > Asterales > Asteraceae > Artemisia > Artemisia argyi. Next base: position 52,211,034 of record CM060695.1, read on the forward strand.
AAAATGAACAATCAAAGCTTCCCTTCCAGAATATAAATCATCTTCTTGTCATACATAACCTGTAAATCCTGAGAAAATAGACAAAACAACCTCGCGTAAAATCGGCGGCATCCTATATAAGTTACTAAATCCTAGAAAACAAGATAAGATATAATGCTTGTGGAATGAAGTTTGCAGATTTCCTGGAGATTATAAAACTTAATAATTCACAAAAACCATAAGACTCCGTTAGGAAAACAAAACCGGTAAAATTTCCAAATTTTTACACTTGACGTCGTCAAGAGTTAACTCATGACGCCGTCAGGATTGACCTGCAGAAATTCTTATGTTAAGTTGCCGGAAAATTTCTAGAAAAACTTGGTCCTACTTCCTGGAAAATCCTGCAAAACTTCATTATGACTCAATACAAGCATTTGACTCTAACAAATACGAATATACATGTTCATTTAATATTGTGGAGAATCATGATCGATTTGTTTCTTAAAAACATATTTGGGGTTTCCCCTTACATTTATCTTTTGCAAAAATACTTTTAGGTGGAGTTAAGACTAGGCCAAAACAACAAAGTAAAGTATTTCCACTATTTAGTTTAGAAACATGATCAACCAACAATAAAAATAAATCATGCATACGGAAGCAAATGACAAACAAACAAAAATAAAATCACACAAAACATGGGTTGCCTCCCAAGAAGTGCTTTTCTTTATTTACGAGTCTTGTAGCTAGACTCAAGGTCATGGGTTACTACGTGACCTCATCATCAAATGTCACATCCTCCTCACTAATCATTTCATTGTTATTTTCTTGATAATGTTTTACACGTTGTATGTTAACAGTAAATTCCCTACCTTCATCGTCTAATAACACCACGGCTCCAATTTTAGAGGAATTCTTTACCGTAAATGGTCCATACCATTTAGACTTAAGTTTTCCCGGAAATAATCTCAGCCGAGAATTGTACAATAGGACTTTGTCTCCCTCTGAAAATTCTTTGGGTTTCTTAATCATCTGGTCATGCCATCTTTTTGCTCTCTCTTTATATGTGATGGAAGATTCGTAGGCTTCTAACCTAAGCTCGTCAAGCTCGTGTATTTGCAAGAACCTATTAGTTCCAGCAATTGTGTAATCTAAGTTACACGCCTTAAGCGCCCAATAAGCCTTATGTTCTAATTCCACTGGTAAGTGACATGCCTTACCATACACCATGCGAAACGGGGTCGTTCCAATAGGTGTTTTGTAGGCGGTTCGGAATGCCCATAAGGCTTCGTCGAGTTTAAATGACCAGTCTTTTCTATTTTGACTAACCGTCTTTTCGAGTATTCTTTTAATAGCCCTGTTAGTGTTTTCGACTTGGTCATTGGTTTGTGGATGATAGGCGGTGGAGAACCGATGGGATACTCCATACCTCTTCATAACCTTTTCCATTTGTGCATTGCAAAAATGGGTACCCCTATCACTGATGAGAGCTTTAGGAATTCCGAATCTAGCGAAAAGCTTTTTCAGGAAATGAATAACTACTCTGGCGTCACTGGTCTTAAGGGCTTGTGCCTCAACCCATTTTGAAACATAATCGATGGCGACTAAAATGTATTCGTTCCTCCCTGAAGATGGAAAGGGTCCCATGAAGTCAATTCCCCAAACATCGAAGACCTCACATACTTGTATAAAATTCTGAGGTGCTTCATCCCTATGTGATATGTTCCCGGCCCGTTGACATGCATCGCATGCCTGCACCATTTCTTTTACATCATGGAAAATTGTGGGCCAATAAAATCCCGCATCGAAAATCTTTCGGGCGGTAGTTTTTATCCCCTGATGCCCGCCAGAGGGACCAGAGTGACATTCCCTCATAATCTTTACTGCCTCACTTTCCGAAACACAGCGTCTTATAATTTGGTCAGGACACCTTCGGAATAGAAATGGTTCATCCCAAAAGTAGTATTTTAGTTGAGAAAAGAACCTTTTCCTTTCGTACCTAGTCAAGTGTTCAGGAACAAGTCTACTTGCGAGGTAATTAGCAAAATCGGCGTACCATGGTTCCGAATCAATCATTAACATGAGTTGTTCGTCAGGAAATGAATCCCTAATCTCACTTCTATCGTGCTTATCCAAGGGGTTTTCGAGACGAGATAGATGATCTGCGGCCAGATTTTCTGCCCCCCTCTTATTACGAATCTCAACATCGAATTCTTGTAGCAACAAGATCCACCGAATTAGTCATGGCTTAGCATACTGCTTCGCGAAAAGATATCTAAGAGCCGAGTGATCAGTGAAGACGACTGTTTTTGAAAGGACAAGATATTGTCGGAATTTGTCGAACGCAAACACTACGGCTAATAATTCTTTCTCGGTGGTGGAGTAGTTCTCTTGAGCGGGATTCATGGTTTTGCTAGCGTAGTAAATAGGTTAGAAAAGCTTGTCACGCCGTTGACCTAATACAGCCCCGACAGCGAAGTCGCTAGCGTCACACATGATTTCAAATGGTAACTCCCAGTTGGGTGTGATCATGATTGGAGCTTGTGTGAGTTCCCTTTTTAAGAGATCGAATGCATCCTTGCATTCTTGGGAAAAATTGAACGGAGCATCCTTCACAAGTAATTGAGTCATTGGCCGAGCAATTTTGGAGAAGTCTTTGATGAATCTCCGATAAAACCCGGCATGCCCCAAGAAGCTGCGTATTGCTTTAACAGTCGTGGGGTATGGTAACTTAGATATAGCTTCAACTTTAGCTTGGTCTACCTCTATTCCGTTCCCAGAGATCTTATGCCCTAACACAATCCCTTCTTTTACCATGAAATGACACTTTTCCCAGTTTAGCACCAAGTTGGTTTCCTCACAACTTTTAAGCATCTTTTCTAGATTAGCAAGACAACGGTCAAAGGAGTTCCCGAAGACCGAAAAGTCATCCATGAACACTTCCATGCTGTCTTCCATGAGTTCGCGAAAGATTGCGGTCATGCATCGCTGGAAAGTAGCGGGGGCATTACATAGCCCAAAAGGCATCCTTTTGTAGGCAAATGTTCCATAAGGGCAAGTAAACGTGGTCTTTTCTTGGTCCTCAGGTGCTATGGGAATCTGAAAATACCCAGAGAATCCATCCAAGAAGCAATAGTACTCGTGTCCAGATAATCTCTCTAACATCTGATCAATGAATGGCAAGGGAAAGTGATCTTTCCTCGTGGCATCATTGAGCTTTCGACAGTCAATGCATACCCGCCATCCAGTGACTGTTCTCTGGGGCACCATCTCACCCTTGTCATTCTTAACTACAGTCATTCCACCCTTCTTAGGTACAACCTGCACAGGACTGACCCATGGGCTATCCGAGATCGGGTAAATCAATCCTGCATCCAAAAGTTTGATAACTTCTTTCTTTACTACTTCCTTAATGTTAGGGTTCACCCGCCTCTGGGGTTGCACGGTAGGTTTATAATCTTCTTCCATGAGAATCTTATGTGTGCAAAAAGTTGAGTCAATCCCCTTAATGTCGGCCACACTCCATGCGAGCACCCCTTTGTATTTCTTTAGGACCTTTAAAAGTTTACCTTTTTGTTCATGTTCCAAGGAGGAGTTTTTGATTACCGGCAGTTGGTCCTCTCCCTGAAGGAAGGCATACTCTAAATGGTTAGGGAGCTCTTTAAGATCTAACTCAGGAGGTTCGATAATAGAAGGTTTGAGCTTGTTTTCGGGCTTTCGGAGCTCGAGATGCTCCGTTGCCTCTTGTCTGGGGTAGAAGGAGACTGAACTAACATCCTCCATCTTTTCTACCTCTAGCAAAGGCAGAAAACTCTCGTCCCGTAGCCAGCCCTCATCGATCTGTTCATCGACACAACTATCAATGACATCTGTGAGTTCATCGACTTCCCCGATGAAATAGAGCCGGTTGGCTACTTCGAGGGAGAGGTCCATAGAATCCTTAATGTCGAAGGTTGTGCTATCGGTTCCCACTCGTAAGGTTAATTTGCCATCATAGACATCAATGACTGCACGAGCGGTAGCAAGAAATGGTCTCCCTAAGATGATGGGTACCAAGTCATCCTCTTCCATATCCAGGATTACGAAGTCGACCGGGAATTTGAATTTCCCAACTTTGACTAGCACATTCTCGCATATCCCTACGGGGTACTTGACTGATCTATCGGCTAGTTGGATGTTCATGCGGGTAGACTTTAATCCGGAGTATCCTAGTTTAAGGAACATAGAGTGAGGCATGAGATCGATACTCGCTCCCAAATCGGCAAGAGCATTCTTGATTGATAGAGATCCTATGGAGCAAGGCAGGGTGAAGCTGCCTGGATCGTCTACCTTTTTTGGTAGCCCTCGATGGGTCACTACTGAGCATTCTTCTCCCAGGGTCACAAGACCCTCAAGTTTCTTTCGGTTTGCAAGTAGTGTTTTAAAGTATGCACTATATTTTGGCATGTGGTAGCAAGCATCAAGGAGGGGTATGGTTACAACCGAGTCTTTTAGATATGACAAGAATCTTTTATTATCACTCTCAGTTTTTTGGTTCCTTAATCGGGATGGGAACGGGATTCTCACAGGTTGGTTAGGTAGAGTTGATGGGGAAGGGGTCGTCAGTGAAGGTTGGTCGGAGGTCTTGCCGCCGACATCCTCTTCCTCCTCGCCAGGTTTGTTTGGATCGGGGGCAATGGGGGACGAGCTTGGGTAAGGTGGGTCCTTGGTTGTTGTTCCAGCTCGAGTGGTTATAGCGAGCATGGGGTCTTTTTTGATTACTGATGGCATTTCAAGATTATCTAAGGCTGAGTTAAGCTTGTTGAAAAATTCTCCAATGTCATCTTGCTGCTCGTCGAAAAGCTCATTAAGACCTTTCATTTGCAAGCCTTTTTCTTGAGTGAAGTGACCAAGGTCATCTTTAAAAGTGCTCCTGATTTCGAATTCAGGGCCTTCCTCCCCTTCTTTCCTCTCTACCAGATTTCCCCAGAGGGTGTAATCGTCATTTTGGTAAAAAGGCAAAAGGGAGGGATCAGCATAAATGTCCCCTCCTGACAAGCATGCATGTTCAGTTGTGGCTGCTCCTCCGCATTCTTCTACCTCATGCGGGCCCCCACAGTAATCGCAGATTAGGTAAGGATTCGAGAGTTGTTTAGGTAACTGCGATCCAGCTAGGTATTCCACTCTTTTGTGAATTTTTCTCAACCGATCAGAAGTGATTTCAGAAATGTTGACAGTCGACTCAGGTTCATCCCAAGTGTCATCCTGGTCTTGAGCATATTCTTCAATCCTATCCCATCCTTCTTCGGCACTAAGATTGGCCAATCTCCCTTTTCTAGATTGGTTAATTCCGTTTCGATCGTTAGAGGAGATATTATCGTAGAAGATTTGGACCAAGAGCCAAAGCTCAATGCCATGATGGGGAACTTGTCTTATTAAATCTTTGAATCTAATCCACGATTTATGGAAGGGTTCGTCCTTCCCTTTTCGGAAACGGAGGATCCTATCTCTAAACGCTGAGGTTTTTCCAGGTGGAAAGAACTTCTCATAGAACTTGGATATGAGTTGCTCCCATGTGAAAATAGATTCAGAAGGGAGTTTGTCATACCATTCTTGGGCTTTTTCATATAGGGTGAAAGGAAAGAATCGCAATCGGGACGTGTCTCTAGTAGCCCCATCCGAATGGAGGGTGTCTACTATTTTCAGGAAGTCTTTGATGTGTTGGATTGGATCTTCCTCATCTAATCTGCAAAACTTACACACACTTTGGACAAGCCAAACATCGTTTGCATGCAAGACCTCGTTCGTGTGTTCGTTTGGGTAGACAATGGCGTTTGAGAAGCCACGAGAGGTTGGGGAGGAGTAGTCCTTAAGGCGCTTAGGAATGGGAGTTGCAGGGGTACTCATCTCGTCGTTGGGTTGGGAGCTAGGGGTTGTGACATGATTTTCTGAATTTTCTTCAGAAAGAGGTGCATCAAAATCGATGGCAACGCTAGATGGTTCGGAAGTTGAGTGATATTGTCTCAATCTATGCATTTCTCTTTCGGGTTCCGCATAAGGCAAGACAAGGTTTCTAGTGGAACTACGACTCCTAGTGATCCTAAGGTTAAAGGATTCATCGTTTGCCATGATGGCAGGTGGTGAAGAGTTACGAACAAAGGACACAAAGAAATAAGATAGACTAAAGAAAACCTAAAAATAAAAATAAAATCTTACTAGAAAGGAATCTAGCAAGTAGACCTAATAAAAAGAAATTCTAACCTAGACAATAACTATTCCCCAGGCTGCGGCGCCAAAAACTTGATGCGTGGGAATAGCACCAGGCTTTACCTCTCAAGCGATCTCGAGAAGCTTACAACCCCCACCTGGCAGTGTACCTGATCGTTGTAGTATAGTATAGTGACAAGTACCGGGGGATTGATCGTTCAGCTAGGAATAGTGTCGCTAGGATTAGAAAACCTAAATACTAGTTCTAAAGATGAGGGATGATTATTTTTGTATTTTTATATTATTTTAGAAAGCAAGTTAAAATCTCGGGTTTGAAGGATTTGGGCGGAATTAGTTGCTAGTCAACTAACCCAATACTAAAGATGCAATCAAAATAAAATACTAAAAATGAAATTAAACTAAATTATACTAAAGTTGTGAGCAATAAGTGGAGAAAATGTGTTTACTTAGATTTCACTACTCCCTAGACATCTTTTACACGTTAATTACTTGTTATAGTTGCATGGATGACGGATTGTATTCCTTAATACCATTCATGGGGTATCGCACATAACTCCCCAATTCTATGAGCTCTTATCTCCTCCTATACCATGCCCAGCACAACCATAGGGATTGTAAACAGTGGCTCATGCATTAAATACTACCAATAAAGACCTTAGTGCAATCGGTTCATGTTTCCTAAGACGTTCAAGCATGTTACCATTTGGAGATCTGCCAGTTTTCTTAAGCCTAACATATAAATTCATTCATCCAAAACAAACTATAGACAAGTAATCAACATATAATCAACATCTAGGTTTCATTAGATCCAAGCAAACACAAGATAGATCTAGCCTAGCATGATGGAATTAAGACAAGAACAAGATATAGACAACCAACACATAGACATATTGATTGAATTAAAAGAACACTTATCTTAATTACATATGAAAGGTATCAAGGGCTTGGAACCCTTGAAAAACCTGTAAAATTCGCACCAAGTTCGTACTAGGGTTTCTCCAAAACTTCTCTTTTTTATGTGTAAAAAATTAGAAAACTATATATAGGAAATAGGGTCTGACGGCGTCAAGACCAAATAGGTGACGCCGTCACCTTGCCGCTAAAATAATTCTCGGACTGCCTTGATCTACTTCTGACGCCGTCATGTGTTATGCATTTCCAGGCCGTCATGCATTTTCCTCTTGACGCCCTTCCTTGTGACGTCGTCAAATCTGTATTGGATCGTCATGGAAATTACTCTTGACGTTGTCAGGATGTTGCTCTTGACGCCGTCACCTACTGTTCCCAGCAAGGAAAATTAAGACTTTGGCGTTTTCTTCACTTTTATGCTCCAAAAACGTCCGAATTGCTTCCTTTTCCAGATTTCTCTCCCAAAGTACCTAAAATCACAAAAAGGAACGATTTAGGGCAATATTTGATCAAATAAATTCGAATTCCGGCTTAAATGACCCCCTAAAATTGGTTCATTTTTCACCTCATCAGTAGACCAAAGTTTTATGACTGATATGATCTATATAAACCTAATGTGACATGTTGAAAGCAGAAACAACAACAAAGGATACCCTGAATACCTACAAGCAGCATGAACCAAACACCCCTATTAATGACTGATTTTGTGATTAACAAAGCAAATCAATGATTTGATCTTCAAATCTGTTTCCAAACCTTATACTATCATCAACAAAGATCAAGGGAGCATGAAATAACAACAACTTAAGCATGAAACCAAGAAATGACCCAAGTGGAATTTTGACTGTGAAAATGAGATTTTTAGCAACTATGGATTTTAACTAACAAGACCTCAATATTAAGCTAGATTATGGTTAAACACTAACAAACAAGCATTGAAGCACAGAATTTCCCAAGATTAACCACCAAGTATATTGAAAGATTAAAATGGAAAATAAGCTTACAAATGAGCACCAAGCTGAAATCTTGAAACCAAGAGCCAAGTATCATTCCTATAGGTTCTCTGCAGAACCATTAACCCAAGGGCAATCCAAAATTCACCCTGCTCCTTGCTTTGATCATTTTCTTCATCACTTTCTAATTTTTCACTTATTTTTTTGATTTTTTTTATATAATTTTCTTTTATAACTAGAATCAAGTTTTATGGTTTCTAATAGCTTTCAATAAGCTATATAGGAGCTTAAATGAGCTTATCAGTCCATAACAATAGCTACAAATGCAAATAAGTACATATGATATTTTTGATTCAAAAATGCAAATACTGAATTAGTAAAGATGGAACTGAAATTGAAACTGAAAGTCACTTTGATTAACACTGAATTAACTTAAACAAGAGTTTGAAAGTATTGAAATACACTGGAATTAGAAAACTAATACATTCGACATTCATTAACTAAAATTCCTCTCTATATCTTTCCACATTGCTTCCCCTCAGCTTTATATTGACTTTTAGGGTTTCCTGTAGCCTTCTGAGACTTTCCCACCTCTTTTGAGCAATTGGATCTTTGCCTTTCATCTTAACCATTTAAACTTGCTTTGTGGCGCCAAATTAATACATGTGGAGACTAATTAAAGAACTTTGGGGTGTTGTGGAGGGGGAAGGGGACAAGGAAAAGAAGTTTGGAGGCTAAGTTGGGGTGTATGATGAAAACAGAGGTTTGATATGGAGGTGGAGTGTATTTTGGTGGGGAAGCATTAAATGTGGGTGTGGTTTAGCTGTGAGGTGGAAGGGGAGAGTAGATGATGAGCTGGGGGTGAGGTGGTGGTGAAAAACCACCCTGGTATTGGTGTTTGCAGGTGTGGAGGTGAGGGATGTACAGTGTTTCTGGTTTGGCGGTTTTGGGGAGGTCAAACGGGGTCAAACCCCCGTTTTTATTAATAAGGGTGTGGATTGGGCTTGGTTTGGGCCAGAAACAAAAAAGGATGGGCTGGACTTTGTTTTGTGTTTGGATTTGGATTAGGTTTTGTTTTGGTTTTATAAAATAAAGGGTCCGGTTTGGTTATGGCCCAAAATATCACAAGGACTAAAATTGTAACTTCTGAATTTCTTGAGGACCTCATGTGACAAGCTTCCAAAAGTTATCATAGGGACCATACCTGCAACATTAGATAATACAAGGACCATTTTTGCATATTTTCAATTTAAAACACTCCAGGGACCATTTATGTAATTTTGGATTTTTAAGGGACTAAATATGTAATTTCCCAAAATGTTATCAAAAGGTCCAATTTTGTCAAAGTTGAATAGTACAAGGTTTGAATTTATTAATTTTCCATTTTTAAAACCTTAAGGACTAATTTTGACATTTTTCAAACTTGAAGGACTAAAGTTGTCATTTTGAAATTTTTTTAACTTTAAAGGACTAAACTTGACAACTTAAGAATCCCTAAGGACCTTTGATGATATTTTTCATGTTTTGATTTACCAGGGACTAGTTTTGCCAATTTGTAAAAGTTCAGGGACTGAAACTGTAAATTATGTGAAATATGTTGTTTTTCATCAGTTTTCAATCCTTTTGCATAAAAACACAATCCAGGGATATTTTATGTATTTTAAGGCATTCCTGTGTGTTTTCAGATGTTTTTACAGTTTAAATGTGATAGAAATGATGAGTATTTACACACTCATCAGCGACCCATTCCCAGAAGCTCCAGGGAAGATAAAGTACTTGATAGTAGGAATCGATTACTTCACAAAGTGGATCGAAGCCAAGCCCCTTGCAACCATCACCGGTAACCAGGTGAAAAAATTTGTTTGGGACAATATAGTGTGCAGATACGGCCTTCCGGGGGAAATCGTAACGGATAACGATAAAACAGTTCAGAGACAACCCTTTCAAGGATTGGCGTGAGAAGCTCAACATCAAACAGCGGTTTGCATCTGTCAAACATCCGCAGGCGAATGGTTTGGTAGAAAGAGCGAACAGAAACCTTGGAGAAGGAATAAAAGCAAGGATAGATCAAGGAAGAAGGGACTGGCTAGAAGAAGTCCCGCACGTGCTATGGGCCCACCGAACCATGATAAAATCCAGCAACGGAGACACTCCATTCTCTTTGGCATACGACACGGAGGCCGTAATCCCGGTTGAAATAGGAATGCCGTCACTAAGATGTGCCTTCTTTGACCCGGTGGAGAATGACGAAGCCCTACGTGTCAATTTGGATCTTGCAGAAGAAAGAAGAGAGGTCGCGGCTATTGAGGAAGCAAGAAGCAAAGCCAAAATGGAAAAATATTACAATGCCAAGGTCCGCGGCACATCCTTCAAGCCCGGTGACTTTGTGTACCGGTGTAACAATGCCAGCCATGCAGAGAGCAGCGGAAAGCTGGGTCCAAAATGGGAAGGACCATATGAAGTCAAGAAGGCATCAGGTAAGGGATCGTACAAGCTCAGGGGCCATAATGGACAAGATCTTCCCCGGACATGGAATGTCCGAAATTTGAAAAAATGTTACATGTAATCTACATTGAATGTAAGCGTTCCCTTTTGGCTAACCGCGGCTATACCCGACAGCGAAAACTCATCATTAGAAGTACTTAGTTTATGTCCTTATGTATGTCCTTTTAAATTAATGAAACGTGGAGTCCGATCAGCTCCACAAATTTTCCAAATATCATTTGTTCCCTTTTTTAGTTTTTATCTTACCTATAATTACTTGTTCATTTATGCATGTACGTAAGACTCGAGGCACGAATTCTCAAAAATATCTAAGGCATATAAGTGGTATTGCGATCCCATTGACCATAACTAACTATCCCCGGAAAAAAAACCAAGTATGGACACACACGGATAGTAACAATCGCTAAGATGCATAAGAGGCGTTGCAAGCCCAGCATGAGTACAAACAACCTTACAACCAACTAAGGCATGTAAGTGGAACTGTAGACCCATTGACCATACCAAACTATTGCTAACGATAATACAAAAAATAACTAAGTGTTCATTATCATTCATTTACAATGATCGGGGATATATATATATCTAGAGGACAAGTTAATCCCTCAGGAAGCAACCGCACAAACCGCGGGCTCAACTGAGGACAAAACAACAAAAAGAAAAGCATACCAAAATGTTTCTAAACAACACCGGATATCCGCATCCGGACCATTCTAAACTGCTGCAAACAATTGCAGGCTGAACTGAGTGGCATACACGAGACAAAGATTCAATGAACTTCACATAAAGATGGCAAGGGCGGCATAGTCTAAATGCCCCCAGAGTACTGCCAAAGAACAAACTATGCTGATGAAGAGGGGTTATCCTAAGACTTTTCCACAAAAGGGTTCACCGGTTGATCAAGAACGGAGGCATCAAACAACTCATTATCATTATACTCAAGATCGCGTTGAACCTCATCAGCCCCCTTTGGACTAGTGAAAGGGGTGGAAGGATTTGATTCCGGTCCACCTTCAGGATAAACCGCGGCTCTCGGAGCCCGCAAGGGGATCAGACGCGGAACTATTAAGGAAAATTTAAACTCCCTGCCGTACTTCTTATTCTTCATTTCCTTATAAGTAGCAATAGCACGCGGACAACGACTAGTAAGTCGTTTCAGCAAGGAGTCAGGAAGGATACGCTCTTCCACGACAAGAGGACCAAATGTAATTTCAGCTGACCTCGGTAAGTGTTCCTCATCCAGAACAAGCTGCAACATTAAGAACTCCAAGGGAGAATCCTTGCAGGCCTTAAGAGACTCCAGCAATGGGAATGGAACGTTGCTTAACCTGATCACGGCCTCAGTATACCTCTGTTTAGCCTCGGGATCAAGCTTCCACATCCTCAAGTTTAGTATTTCTGCGCCCATGCTCTATCTCGGCCTCCAACCCCTGACGGAGCCCCTCAGCGATAGCAGCCGAGATGCAGTTCCCGAGTCGTGCCTGCAGCTCATCACACTCCTTAAACTTCATGAAGGCCCTGCGGAAACCATGACCAATTACCCACCTCTTCCCCTCCACGGCCATCAGGCACTGGGGGAACAACTCCCTATCAAACTTGGAGTTAAGGGCCGCCAACCGGATGTCCAGCTCAGCTATTTGCTCCTTGAAACCGGCCCGTATAGCCTCCTCCCTCTCCTCAAACATCTTGTTCAAATACTCTTCACCCTTCACCTAACCTTCCAAGGTACCGCAGACTATCTCCAGACAAGCAAACTTTTCAGCCAGCTCCTTGTTCGCGGCCTCTAACTCCTTATTCCTTAGTTCCAGCTCTGACAACCCAGTCAACTGCTCAACCTTTCTAGCTAACGCGGCATTCTCCGCGCGTAACTCGGCAGTTTCCTTCTCCTTGGACTCCACAACCCCTTCCAGCTCAGACACTCTACTGCGGACTTCAGCTATCCGCGAAGACACGCCTTTAAGCCCGCTAACCTTCTCCCTCAACATGGAAATCATCTTATCCTTCCTGTGCAACCTTCGGCCCAGCTTATCAACAGCCTGTAACTCATGTTCCAACCTCAACCTGACCTCTGAACCCATGCTAAACTGCTGAGAAGATAAAAGATTGTAATGGTCTAACAGCTCCTTTGCCCCCATGTTCCTGAGCACAGACACATAGCCAGGAGTCGGAAAATTATCCACAAGACTCCGGCAGATCCACGGGTCATTCATTTTAAAACCGTTAGTAGCAATCCACTTAGGGACATAAACAAACAGAGCTTGGGCGGTGTCAACAGGTAAGGATTGATAAAAATCATCTGATTTAGTTTCACTCTCAACCGCGGCGTCCACATGCCCGGAGACTTCCTCGAAATGTGCTGGAATCGAGCATTCCACATGACGATCAACAGAATCTGAGTGAGCATGAGCGGACCCGGCGGAAGCAGAAGCAGAATTCTCAGAAGTCTTGCTCTCAACCTCGGGATGAGCCGATGCGGTAGAATCAGAAGAAAGTACGGTCGTATTCTTCATTATGTTAGCATCCTTATGCGGACCTAAACTCTCCAACCCTTCACCAAATTCATCCTGCAGCTCCTGATGCGCGGAAGTGATCTCTGTAGACGGAGTACCGAAACGAGAAACACAATAAGTGCAAAAATATATATATATATACCTGAACCACCCCCGGCATCCTTCGCGGACAAAGGAGATATCCTTTTTCTACATATGCTACACAACCCAAAATACACTATACCCGTAGGAAAACCAAAAAGAACACTGATCTACCTCATGAAAGTGTTAGTATGGCTGTACCAGATGAGGCTGTCCTAGGTGATGAAGGGGACATGTTGGCAAGGGCTGTCACTACTGTTTCTAGCTTAGCAGCAGAGCAGGATAGTGATAACATCATTAAGACCCAAACCAAGGCAACATCTAGTGAAAAGGATTCTGCTGAATCTAATTCCAATGATGGTAACCCTAGCCAAATAGAAAATATAGGGGGCTCAGATGATCAAACTAGGTTTGATACTGAGTTTATGTCCAAAGATTCACCTCTCGGACCAGGTCACACCGGTCGAAGTGATGAGGACAGGACAGAGACAAATGAATTGACGGGGAATTTTGTGCATGATGACAATGTCAATGATTCACCTCTCGGACCAGGTTACACAGGTCGAAGTGATGAGACTAGTATGAAACTCATTAAGGAATTGACGGTTACTTGTACCAATTTGGAGTTGAAGTGTAATTCATTGGAGGATAAAGTTCTTGGTCATTCTACTGTTGTTGATGGTCAAGCCAAGCACATTACCAAATTGCAAAAAAAGATCAAGAACTTAAAGAAATCAAGATCTTCAACCTCCTTAAAAAGACTGAAGAAAGTGGGCACTTCTCAAGTTGTAAGTTCACCTGAACACTCTGTTCGTTTGGAAGAGGATGCTTCCAAATAGGGGAGGAATGAAGAAATGGGTTCAGGGGAGGCAAATTTGAAGAAAGTTGATAGTGCTCAAGATGTGGATGCTGGTATGGTTTCAGGGGAGGTTCCAGAAGTTGGTGACATGGAAATGGAAAGTCCTCAGGATGTGGAAAATTTTGTGATTGCTAACAAATCAGGGAATGAGGTTGTAATGGAAGAAGTGATTGCTACTCAAGAAAAAGTGGTGGAAAAACTTAAGACTTTGGAGCCTGAGCAATTAGTGAAGGCAACATGGTTGATGGGTGAAGCTTTGATGACTTTGGGTGATTCTGTGGCAAAAGAACTTAATGATGCTGCTATTACTAACATAATTGATGACTCTGCTGCTACTCAAGACTCTACTGCTAAGGATTTTGCTGATCCTGCTGCTAGTGGAAAGGTTAATTCTGCTGATGCACAAGACTCTGTTGTTAGGTCTAGTGACAATGCTGCTGCTGAGGCTATGGTTTTGTTAAGTAAGAAGATTACAGAGGTTCCATCTGAATCATCTTCACAACATACATCACTACCAATTCAACCACTACCACAACAACCAACAACAACCATAATCACATCATCTACACCAAGAATACCTCAAAAAGGAGTTGTAATCAGAGAACCTGTTGCTCAACAAAAGAAGATTGTTTCAACATCTTCTACTGATAAAGGGAAGGGCAAGCAAGTTGAAGATCCAAAAATAATGCATAAAGGGATTGATTACTCTCACATACCTTTTCACCTTTGGCCCAAGGACTTACAAGTTGAACATGATTCAATTGTTGCAATGAAAGAACAAGAATTGCTTGATCAAGAAGAACAACAGTTGATTCAGGAGGAAAAGGAAAGGGTTGAAAAGGAGACTGAAGATTTGAATAGGTATGAGGAGTGGGTTGAGGAAAAGATAAGAATAGATGCTGATATAGAACTCTCCAAGATGATGAAAATTGAAGAAAGAGAAACTCCAACTTTTGATGTTCAATCTTGGATAAGAGAGTTCACAGCAAAGAAAAAGAAAGAAGATGCTGCTGCTAGAAGAAAGAAAAAGATTCTCAGGGGTCCAACACCATTGTAACAAAGAAGAGAGCAAGAAAGATACCTGAAGAATATGAAGGGATGGAAGTTGGTACAGTTAAAACCTAAGTCTGATCAAGAGGTTTTTAACTTGTATCAACAAGCTAAGAAAGAAATGGATACCTTCTATCCTATGGGTTGTGCTGAAGACTTAGAACATATTGCTCAAAGGAATAAAAAGTTGGTACCTGATAAAGTTGTTGAAGCAGAGCATGTACAAGAGGCAGATGTTGTTAAGCAGCTTGATGATATAGCAGATAAGACAACTTCTTCTATTCAAAGTGGTAAAAGAAAAGGTGTTGTTCATAAATCCTTTGCAAAGAAGAAGAGAAAAATAGGAGAAGAAAGCAGTTCTAAGCCTGAAGGAGATGAGTTCAAGAATGATTATGATCATATTCCTTCTGAGCATTTAAAGCAACAGTTGAAGGTTCTCACTGTGGTTGCTAAGATGGATGAACCTGAAGTAGTTGATGCTACACCAGTAGGAATCAAATATCCTGTTATTAAAGTAACTACAGGATATGATACTAAAATCGGAGCATTTCATGATGTTGAGAGATCGGATGGGAAGACTCACAGGTTTCTTAGATTTCAACAGATGTTGTATTACTTTGATAGAGATGACGTTGATGCCTTGTGGAGGATGTATAAGGAAAAGTTTGGAGCTAAGAAATTTGATGGTAAAAAGTATGAAAAGGAGAATATTGATTACATTAAGACTATATCTAATAATGTTCTCTGGAGAGCTCTGAAACTTATGTTTGATCCTTCAATGGAAGATTCTGAATGGATAGAGATAGTAGAATATAAAGTAAGAAAATGGAGACTTTTTCAAAATTTTAGGATTCATGTCTTGGATATTTGACCACTTACTTTGTATATGTTGGCTGAAAAGGACTATCTAGTGGTAAGATATTGGAATACTGTCAATCAGATGGTTAATGGTGCTGGGTTGCTCAAGTTGCAAAAGGATTATGACACTGATGATCAAGCATTTAGTTTGTTGTAATATTCAAAGCAGACATAATTTGGTGAATTTGGAGATGATTATATCATAGGTCGGTGGAAAAGTGACGTGTTGAGATTTTGTGATCGGTGCTACGTTTTTTATGGATTCACGATGAGTTGTTCCATTAAATATTATTTACATCTTATGCATAATTTGTGGGTCTGTTATTAACATTCGCTCATGGATATGTCGTTTTCTCGCATGTGGGGTAACAAACCTTGTACTAAATTCATGAATAAACCTCGTACTACTTATAGGTTTGTCGTATTGTTGCAATTATTGAGGAATTGGTACTGATTATGATGCTGAAACTTGGACTCTACTGCTACCTTTGGTATTTGATATTACTGCTATGATATATTCTTGCTGCTCGATATATTTTTCTGTTGCTACGCATATATTTATTCTGTTGCAGCGTTTATTGATTAAAGAGATGGTTTTACACACACAGAAGGTTATTTGGTTCTCACACACATGAGGAGTTTGGTTTATGTTCTTAAAAGTTTAAAGGCTCGTTCTTATTGGATTAATTGATTACGAAGAAGATTGATTATCATTTATTTGATGTTGCAGTTGAGTTTCACAAGTTTGTGTTCTTATCATATCTCAAAATGGGTGTTAAACTTTGAAGATAACTTGTTTGTTTTATACGGTGGTGACGAAGACTTGTCAAATCTAGTTTTCATAGGTCAAGGGGAGAATGGACGAAGACCTAGTTAACTATCACTTGAAGGAGTTAGGTTATTGTGCTCAGTGTCTCATTGAAGATGAGGATTTTGCAAGAGATTGCGGTCTACTTATATATTTGGTTTTAGGTATAAGTTCAAAGTCACATGGTTAGTACAAGACATAAGACACAAGTTTTGGTTATTCTACTTCTTCATCAAATTAGTTATATTTGGTTTTCTTCACAAGTGATCATTACATAGGGCCTACAGATTTGAAGAATCATGAAGATGGTTAACACATTGATTTCAGGGGAAGTATCTTTTTATGTGTATAATCATTTATGTTCATGCACAACACAAGGGGAAGTTTTGCATACGTTCCCTATTTGGTGATAACAAAAGGGGGAAGAGATATTGTGGTGGCATGGCATGGATTAAGGGGAAGACAAATATTGTTTCATTCATGGCGAGATTTAATTATCTCAATTTCTCTACTTCATCTAGGGAAGTTCGTACACGACTTTTTTTGTTT
The DNA here is from genome assembly GCA_030686995.1 of Artemisia argyi. Taxonomy (NCBI): domain Eukaryota; kingdom Viridiplantae; phylum Streptophyta; class Magnoliopsida; order Asterales; family Asteraceae; genus Artemisia; species Artemisia argyi. The sequence goes on from CM060695.1 coordinate 52,228,296, forward strand.
TGTCATCATCAAATACGGGAAGATTGTTGGATTTATTAATTTGATGAGACAAATGACCAAGAATGAAACAATAGGGACTTAATATGACAAGAAGGAATTATACAAAAGATGGAGAAGGACTTGCTTGCAAAAGAAGATTTATATTTTAGTCCTTCGTAGTATTCTTGTAACCCTAATTCTGCATTATATAAACAGAGTACAGGGAATAGGTTTTTAATTAAGTCTTTCAATATGTAGTCGACTAAAGGTGTGTGCGTGTAACCTAGACGTAGGTTATAAACGTCTAGGGTTAGAAATGTTTCGTAGCCTCAAGAATCACTAGATTCCTGCTACAAATTTAGGTGTAATCGTATTATTCTGATCAAATAATATTTGAGGCTTGGATGGGAAAAACCTTGTGTCAATAACTATTGATTTGTTTAATTCTGCTGCGTGTATAGTTATTGTTGTTATTATTCCTAGATACTATGAGGTCTAAACAACCTCGAGCTACAACGATCCTACACTTTTCATCTTGTTGGGCTTGGAGGAGGCATTGATGGTCACCCTTTTCTTCCCGGTCTTCTTCTCAGTCTTGGCATTAGCTATCTCCTCAGTCACGATGTGCTGCACCAGTAACACCACATTTTCCGAAGGCTTAATCATGCGGCTTGCCGTCTTTGCCCGCAACGTAGGTTCACCTTCCTTCAGGGTCCTTTCCCTGGTTTTCACCTTGAAAGGATCTGGTTGACTGATGAAAGCAAACAAGTCCATCTCTGTAAAAGACACAAGCAAACGCGTTAGACGCAAACACAAGGAGAAGAAAGGAAACGCATAATTATCTAAAAACCCACCCTGCACATCCGGCCACAAAAACGTAGGGCGACTAGTGTCATCATCCCATGTTTGACTCAACCCTATAACATTTAAAAATTCGTCCGGATACTTCTAGAAGGCAGCCTTCTTGGTGGTAAGAAGCTCTAGGAGCCCGTGGTCTATATCCGCGTCAGAGGGCGGTGTCTCACGGTCAACGGAGACTTTGTTGTACCATGGAACGGAGATGGGAAAAATTGTCCGTTTAACGAAAAAGAAATGGCTTTTCCAGTGTTTCACGGAATCAAGGAACAAGGTGTAGCAGACAGGAACCACCAAGGACTTAGGACCTTTCCGCTTCTCTATGGTCAACCAACCATTATTTACCCCAGCCCAATAAAACTTCCTAAACAAAGGCAAAGTAGGGATCCCACCGTGGACGCGACACAAGATCTCAAAGTGGCTAATCCTACATGTCGCCAACACGGACAGCTGCAAAAGATGGATCTGATAGTACTCTAGAACCTTAAGCAAGAAGGCTGAAAGGGGAATTCAAAAATTACCCAAATTCAAAAAACCTAGTATAAACACCTATTTTGCCCGCAGGCGCGTCCTTAATACTACCAAGAGGACCGGGAGCTTCCGGGAAAAGATGATCGGGAATATTATATTTTTTACAAAATTCATCTACTTCAGCTTGGGAAGCTTGGAATAAGTTGTATCTATATGATCGATTGCCATCCTACACTATGTGTGTACGGAAAATAGAAGATTGTGTGGAGGCCTAACCTGAATTTCTAAGCCGGGAGTACGAAAAATAGCTGTAGAACAAAGAGCGGTGGTAAAATTATTAGAGAGTGGTAAAAATCTTGAGTGTGTGTAAAAAAAGTGTGAATAATGAAATACTTTGGGTATTTGTAGCCATACACACACTCCTTCCACTTTCTAGATAGAAGGTACGAAAACGCGACACGTGTTCCACCTCCCGATTGAACGGTTAAAAACCATCCCAATCCAACGGTTGCAACTATTGCAGAAGACGAACGGTTGGTGGTTTTCTGGCCACCATGGTGGTCCCACAACCCCAAACTTAGGTTCATACAACTCACCTCCTACCAGGCTTTCAATTTTGACCATGTGTTTGACCCCTAGACCCTTGGGCCCCACTTGAAATCACCACAAAAATCTGTCCCAGTTCTGAGTTCATAGAAAATTATAAGTGCTTATTTTGTGCTTATTGCTTATTCTGTGGTCAATTTATGCTTTTTCCAGCTTATTAATGTTTCCTTAACTTATTGGAATCAGTTTTAACTTTTGTGGGTCCCACTTTAGCCCAATTCAGCTCATTTTACCATTTGGTCAACAAAAGTCAACTGTTGGCTTTTTGCTTTCATTAGTGCTTATTTTTAGTTTATAAAAAGTTTATTTTTACAAAAGTTTGCTGTTTTTAGATGTAAAGTAGGTTTCTAATATAAAAATCCAGAAAAAACAAAGTATTTTTAAGTGATAGTTTCTATTTAATTTTATTTAAATTTTATTCTTCATTTTTATATTTTTATTAAGTACTTAGCTTTTTTATATTTTTATTAAATTCCTCTTATATTAAAGTATTTATAATAATTTTTTCAGATTTTTATTTTATTATTTAGTATTTATTAGAATTAATCTTAGTTTTATTAATAATTAATTAATAATTAGTTTTAAATAGCATAATTAGTTTTTATTAAGCAAAACCTAGTTTTTATATTTTTCCTAGCTTTTATATGATGTAAAATAATTTTAGAAATTTTATTGGAATTTTTACTGTTCATTTGCTATTTTTCTTAATTTAAAAAAGTTTAATTAGGTAATTAGTAATTAATTAATTAAAAAACCACAAAAAGACAAAAATACTTATTTTTAATTTTAAAACTTATTTTTAGTTATTTTATAATTTTAGAAATTTTATTTTCACCTTTTTAGTATTTAATTAATATTGTATTATATTTAAGTATTTTAAATATTAATAATTAGTAATTAATTAATATTAAATAATTAAATAGTGTAAAATTTGATTTTAATTTTCTAAAATTTTTCTTTTACTTTTTAGTTTGTAAAAAAGTCATTTTCACCCCTTGGGTGTTTTCAGATTTTCGTTTTCACTTTTTATTTCGTACGTTTACGTTTTATTTAAACGTAACGTACGCGTTTTAAGTTTTAAACGTTTCTGGTTTTTCTGACTTTCCAGTCTTGTTAATATAGTGTATTTAAGCTGTTTTCTTTTACATTCCAGTAGTGTAGTCATCACAACTCACTTATACCTTTTCCCATCCAAATTCACCCGATCACGAAACCGTTTGTTAACCATTCACACCTCGTCGGGACATAACGACCCGGGGAAACACTATACTTCCGCGGAGATTGATTCTAGGCTGTCTGACCATCTTGACCACATCCGTGGTTGACTTTGGTTGACGGTTTAGCATCAATCAAAGGTGGTGGTGTGGGACTGATGTGCAGCTGCACAGGGCATAAAGCAGCCCTGCAGCTGGGTTTGTGGGGGTGGTGAGGCTCAAAGAAAAATGGAAAAAATAAAACAAATGTGGGAAATCAAAGATGAGGTGGTAGAGAATAAGTAGAAACAAGTTTCAAAACTTAAAAGTAAACACAAAATTCAATTAAAATCCTTGAAGTTTTGGAAAAATCTGAATTGTGCAATGTTGACTTTTGTAAATAAACTTGGAAAGTTGACTATCTTGGATTTCTAAAAGCTATAATCTACTGATTATGTTATAATATGATAAAACAAACCTAATCTAAGTTACATGAATCAATTATAAGCTAAATGGATGGATTTGAGGTCATAACAGTCCAACAGTGGACTGTTATAGCAAATGAAGTGGAGTTTTGACTTTGGGTTACTTAGGACTTGGATTTAAAGCACTACTTAACCTATTTTGAACTTATGCAATGTACATATGCTAAAACAACAACAAAACAACAACTACAACTCAGTGAAACTCTCAAATCTAAACACCCCCTATGATGCACTGTTTGGAGATTTCTAAAACATAAGGATAGTTTGAGCAAAGGAACTGATGAACAACGATCTAAAATGTTATAATGAGCTAAAATAAACACAAACACACAAGCTTAAACATCAACCACCTAGGATTCTAAATCAAGCTTATTTGGCAGTTTAAAATAATGAAAATGAGCACAAGGGATTACAAAGAACAAAATAACAATATTAATTAACAACTAAATTACATTACATTAATCAAGCACATAAAACACAGAAATGAGCAATCATAGGCACTTATGCAGTTAAATGCAAAAATTGGACAAAAGGGCTTACAATGGCATTCCACTGAGAATCAAGTAACCAAGGCAACTAATTCACATCCTATAGCCTCCCATGAGGTTCTAAACCATGTTTCCACAGCCTATCCTTCTCTTCTTCCTTGCTTTCTATTCTTCACTATTTTTTATTTTTTATTTTTTATTTTTTTTATTTTATTTAACTAAACTAATTTTCATGATAAAAAAACTTTGAGAAGCTGATAACTAATCTTTAGTGAACTTACACAAACAAGAAACAGCAATTTTTACCAAGTTTAAGTGACTTTGTAAATTTCATCCAAAAATGCCAAAGTTAGAATTTAAAAGCAAACTTCAAATTAAAAGCTTAGAATAGATTTAGAGTACAAAAGTGATTAATATTACACAAGAAAAGCAAAGATTACAACTGAATTGATAAAAATTACACTATGTCGACCTAACTAGAACTAAAGCTATTCTAATACTACTCTACTGCCTCTGCTTCTTCTCTTTTTCTTTTCTTAAATAGGCCCTGGATGAATTCTCTTTCTTTCCCACTCAATTTGAACCGTTGGATGAGAGCATTTGATCCCCACCGTTCAAATGTATAATGGCGGGAAAATTGGTAAAAGGCAGGTTAAGTGGGTTTGGTGAAACAGGGGTAGCATTTAATGAAGGGGAGGGATTGGAGTGGTGTGGTTGAGTGTTTGGTGATAGTTGGTGAGGAGGGGGGGGGGGGACAAAGATACTGGAAATTAGGGGCGTTAATGGTGGGGAAATTTGAGGTTAGTGGTGAGGGTTGACCGGTCAAATAAGGAGAAGTATTAAAATGGTGTGGGGAGTGGGCCGGTGGTGAGGTTGGGCCAAGGATTTAATTTTGGACCAGGCCATGTGTTTGGATTAGGTAAATAACAAAATGAGTCCCTTTGGTTTGTTTTATTTCAAGTTTCAAAATAACAAGGACCATTCATGTAATTAACTGAAACTTGTGGCCTGAATTTGACATTTTCCAAAAGTTTAAAAGGTTCATTCTTGTCAAGTACCAATAACCAAAGGACTACAATTAGTATTTTTCCATTTTTCAAATTCCCGGGGACTAAAAATGGCATTTTTCAAAGTTAAGGGACCATTCTTGCCATTTTGTGAAAAACTTTTATCCAAGGACCAATATTGAACATTTTGAATTTCCAAGGACTAAAAATGATTTTCCTTTCAAAAATACCCTACCAGGGACTGAATCTGCCAAAATCTGTAACTCCAGGGACTAAATTGTAATTTTTCAAAACCTTTATGATTTTTCACCAAAGGACAAAATATGACAACTTATGATTGTAAAAGGACCTTTGGTGATAATTTTCCATATTTTGAATATCCAGGGACTAGTTTTGTAATTTTATGAAAGTTGGGGGACTGAAACTGCCAATTTAGCAAACTTTGTGCGTTTTTCATTTGTTTTTGCTCCTTTTGCATCTAAAACATATAAAACACAATTTTGAAATATTTTCAGTATTTTGATGCATTTCTGAGTGTTTTTGTATGTTTTGCAGTTTAAATTAGACCAAAAATGATGAGTGTTTGAGCACTCATCAACGGTCAGCCGTCAAAACGTCACGTCAGTCAGTAAATAAGTGGATGAAAATGCTTCGCGGATACCGATGACAAGCTGTCACCAACTAACGCTTAATCCAGTCAGCAAAAGTTATAGTCCGCGGCGCACGATAAAGTCTAGAACACTCGCTTCATAAAAACGGCGAGTATACTAGACTGGGGGGACTTGATCACGTATAGTACTCCTGGACCCAAGAACAATGGGCCGGGCTCGCCCAAACTAAACCAACCCGGACCGGAACAAGGGCGGGCCGCGTCACAACACTTCTCTAAGGAGTCCCGCGGCTCTGAGACCTAACCGCGGGATGCACTCTGTGTTTGGGATCAACTTAAACGTCAGGACCACGGACTAACCCAAAAAGAGTAAGAAGTACTATCAGCTATCATATAGCTGACCAAGGCAGACCTAAAACATGAAAGGCGACAACCCCTTTCTGAAGGAGTCACCACTCACGAAGAAAAGACAAGAAGAAAAGGGGAAATAAGGGCTTGGCACCTAAAAACGTCGCCATCATAGTACGGGATCTCAGGAAACCGACAATAGAAGCCATGGTATAAATAGAGGGTATTCTCCACCCTCGAACGATAACACACACATCACTCTCACACTCTAAATACTTCATCTCTCTAAGCTATTACTTACTCTCACACCGGAGGTTGACCGCGGAAGTCTCTCTTCCGCGGTGAGGCTAACGGTGCTTTCTTTCTTAGCAGCTAATCAACAACTCTTAAAGTCCGAAATTCACTCCATCAATAGCTAGCCTAAACTAGGTCTTGCATTGAGCCCAAGTTTTGTACTAACACTTAACTTTCTAATACACTTTTCAAAAGCCAACTTAAGTAGCTTTTAAAATAGAAGATTATTAGAGTTTATATTAAATCCAAAGACAAATGACGCCATTTAGACGGCTATTTTCCCTCCAAAAAAAATGGCCCAGATGGTTGGCCCATGTGCCTGCTATGTTTCAGCCTGCTTCTTTTGCCCAGTAAAGGCCCGTTTGTCCCACAGTATATCTGCCGTATATATCCTACTAATAATACAAAATACACCTTTAAATACAAACATATAATTTACAAATACACAATGTATGGGTCTTATGAAACGTGTCAATCATCAAGTGCCTTATCCTTGAGGTTTTTACCAAACCTTGAAACTTTGTGGAAGATTTTGCTGCAAAAGTACATGTAGTGAGTGAAGGTGCACGTGTGGTTTGACTTTAAGTACTATTAGAAGCTTCTATCCTGCAAAAAAACACATTCATACTCAACTAATAATCTTCACAGTAAAGAAAAAAATTACAAAAGAGAAAAATCATAGCAAAAACTGCATCCAAAGAGAAGGCAGTAACACTTTCAAGAGGTTTGTGTGAGGTTTTTTTTTTTTTTTTGTCCAGCTATGCATAGTCAGATGATCCTCTGCTATTTTTTTTGCCTTGCATGCATGCAGTGTTAACAATGGTTGAATGTATATATGTTTGCTATATGTATGATGCTAATAAATATACTTTTTTATGATTCATATGTGATTTGATGCTGCTTTTTTTTGCCTTACATGTTTGTCAAAATCACTACCATAACATCTGTAGAGTATGAAAACTAAAAAAAAGGCCGTTCGTAGGGTTACCTCTGTGCTTCCTTTAGAATCTATAGAACTTAGTAGTTTTGATCAGGAAGGAGAGTCTCATGCCCTGCATTTACAACCAGAGACCATTCAAAGTGATCTAGGTAGTGCCGATCCCCTTTTAAACTCAGTTAATGAGAGCCCATGTAAGCCTAGGCTTACTACCAGTGATCTTTGCACTGCTGCTAATTATAGAGAATAAGCAATCACAAAAGGTGCAAGAGAAGATGGTACCTTTAGTGTAAATTATGAATGTTGCTACGCAAGTCCCATGTTTGTGGATCAGTCTTCTCAGAGCAGTCCACATACCCGTGATGTGTGCATCGGTGCAGCTGTACAAAGAACAGGTGTGTAGCGTGTTAGTTATGCTTTGATGCCTGTGCTGTGTTGATTATCTTTTGAAAACTGGCTGTTTTTTAAAAGCTTGGTCTGATTGTGTTTTAGATGGATGCAATGTGCAAGGAAGCTAGGACAGAAGCTTTTCTAGCCTACATGGTTCTAGAACTTCTGTGGATAAAGGAAAACGGAAAATGTCTGACTTTTCTAATGAAGATGACTTTTGTTCTAGGAGGTCTCACCTTGCAACACTTTCAGAGGCTAGCAAGGCACAATTGCAATGTAATTTGCATTTTCTTTAGATGTTTCGGTTGGTGTCCTAAATCTTGGTCTGTGGGGTGATAGTATGTAGTTTGCATTTATTGCAGGTAGTGAAGACATTTTTCTTATAAATAATACTGGAAGCAGAGTTATACCTGAACATCTTGAGGATGGTTTGACAGCATCCGGTGTTGCCCCTTCGTCTCATGAAACCTCTCAAAACTTTGCTACACTAACAGAACACTGCAATGTGAACCTGCCAAGGAATGATCGTCAGAGGTGTTCTCAAGGTTTGATTGCTTTGAAATAAAAAATATAGGTATGGTGTTTTGAATGAATTTGCATTTGGTTACAGTATTATCTTTTATCTCTTGCAGTTAGGATGCGTCATTCATCGGACAGAACCCAGGTCCCACCTCATGTGCGCAGCAGAAATCAGAGGTCTAGGCAAGGTGTTCTGTCGCGTTGCTTTTAACTGTTTTAAATGTACAATATGATTAGCCATTGTTCTATTCACCAGGGGAGTGCTAAAAGTCCCGTTTCCTATGTCTAATGTAGGCCCTCCCAATACATATGTGCATATGGGCAGGTGTGATCAGGCCTGCCGTCATTGCAAGGCAAAGTTTTGGTATGATGAAAGGAATGTTTTGGGCAATAGCAGGCATGTGGATTATCATAAATGTTGCAGCGCTGGGAAAGTTAGGTTGCATGATCAAGGTGAATACCCGCAGTATATAAAAGACCTTTTCACTAATCGGCATTTTTTGGAGAATATTCGTGCTTACAATCAAATGTTCGTAATGACATCGTTGGGTGCAGAAGTGGTTAACTCTATAAACATGGGTGGTGGTCCTTATGTCTTTAAAATTTTCAGCCAGCTTTACCATCGAATAGGTTCTCTTTGTCCACAACCTAATGCTGGGCCACAATTTTTGCAGCTGTATATCTATGACACACAAAATGAGGTTGCATATCGTTTGGAGCTCTTTCAAAGAACTGGCCAAAGTCTGCGTCCAGATATTGTGAAACATTTGATTGAGCTGCTAGACGAGCACAATCAATTAGTGCAGTTGTTTAGGACTGCCAGGGATAAAATGGCTGATTGGTCTGAAACGGTCAGATAATTATTGGTCAACCACTTGTGAATGGTCAACTATAATAGTCAAACAGCTTAGGTCAATGCTTCCGTGAAATACAGTGTTTTCCCGGGTCGTTATGTCCCGACGAGGTGTGGATGGTATTAAAAACGAATTTGTGATCGAGTGAATATGAACAGGAAAGGTATAAATGTGAGTGTGAGTGATTACACTAGGGTTTTATAAAACAAAATAACTTAGATAAACTATTTTATCGATTACGTAAAAGCTAGGTATTTAAAAACGTTTAATAACTAAAACGCGTACGTTTAATTTAATTCTACGTAAACGTACGAAACAAAAACAATTTTAACTAAAGTAGGAATTTGCATGCCTTAGGGGCTTAAATGCAAATTAAATAAACTTAAAATATTTATTTTATAATTACTAATTATTTACTTAATTATTATTATTTAATAACTATTATTAATTATTTAATAATTAACTAATAATTAAGAAAATGTAAAATAAGTCTAGAAAATTAAAATTAAAATTTCTAAAAGTCTAAAATATTATAAAACTTATTTTAAAAATAAAATTATATTTTTCTTACTAATTATCTAATTATTATTAATTAATTACTATTTAATTATTATTTAACTATTTATATGATTTAAATTATTATAAATACTAAAAAGTCTAAATTAATTAAGAAGATTTTTATAAATCTAATTAACCATCACAGGAATCCTAAAAAATTATAAAAACTTTATTTTATGTATTTTTAAACTAATTTACTAATTATTATTCTAATTATTAATTAATTACCAATTAAACTATTTAAATTATAAAGCCTAGTAAATGAACAGTAAAAATTACAATAAAATTTCTAAAAATATTTTATGACTTATAAAAGCTAGGAAAAATATAAAATATAGGTGTTGCTTTATAAAAACTAATTATGCTATTTAAAACTTAATTATTGATTAATAATTAATAAAACTAATATTAATTCTAATAAATACTAAATGATAATATAAAAATCTAATAAAATTACTAAAAATACTTTAATATAAAAGGAAATTAATAAAAATATAAAAATATAACTTACTTAATAAAAATCTAAAAATGAAAATTAAAATTAAATTATATTAAATAGAAACTATCACTTATTTTTATATTGGTTTTTCTTGAATTTTCTTTTGCAAATCTATTTTATATCTAAAAATAACTAACTTTTGTAAAAACAACTATTTTATAGCTTAAAATTAAGCACTATGGAAGCTTAATAGCTTCACAGTTGACTTTAGTTGACCAACTAAAGAAATAAGCTCAAATGGATTATTGTGGGACCCACTATGGATTATTCTGGTACACTAAAGTTAAGTAAACATGTATAAGCTAGAAAAAACACTTGGGGTACTCAGAATAAGCTATAATATCAAAATAAGCACTTTGCCAAACCAAAGCCAACTCAGAAAAGGGACAAACTTTAGGGACAATTCCAAGTGGGGTCCACAAGTTCCTAGGTCAAACAATTGGTCAATGTCTCAAGCCTACCAGGAGGGGGGTTGGGATAAACCAAGTTTGAGGCTTGTGGACCACTGTGGTGGCCACAATCAACCACCAAAGTGGTGGTTGTAGCCTGATGGTCTGATGCACAGGGGAAACCCTTTCCCTGCAAGTAAGTTTGGAGGTCTGTGGGACCCACAACATAAATCACAAAAATATAGCAAAGGGTGGAATCAATAGTTGAGCTGGGGGGTTACTAATCCTAGAAGTTTCAAGGTCTGTAACCTTATACAAAAATCACAAGAATTGTTGGAGTTTTTGGTTTTTTCTGCAAAGGTAGGTTTTGACTTTTATGATTATGCTCCTAGTTTGACTTTTATGAAGTTCTAATCATCACTACTGATTTAATAAGTTGTATTAAGCTAAGATAAAGCTAAATTAACCTAAACCTACAACTAATAACCTGTTTTGAGGGTTTGTGGGATTCAAATCCCTCACAGTCAACTGTGAGGGGGTCTAGGGTATGATTTTGACTTTCTTGTATTAAACCTATCACTTTTTATACTAGAATAGTCCTAGTGATACCTAATGTGACTGAGAGAAACAACAAACAACAATGAGATCACCCTTGTGTACCCTGAACAAACATAAGCCAAACACCCCCTTATGTATCATTGTCTTGTGATTTTCACAACACAAGGCTGAGATAGACCATGATGTTGATTTATAATGACATAACATGACATAATAACCTCATTTAAACCTAAAAATACTAACAACAACAGTCTAACAACAAGAATCCAAGATAAACTATTTTAACTATGAAATCCACAAACTAAGCAAGTATTGATTTTAATTAACTAGTATGCAATTTTAATCTATACTTTTATCTAATATCACCAAGGAAGTATAAAAACAGCAATAAGCAATATTATGAACTAGTACACAGTGAAATACAAAATATTATGAAATGACTTACAAATGAGTCCAGGCTGAAAACAGTGAACCAAGGGACCAATTTCACTTCCAATGGCTTGTCACTTAACCACTAAAACTATTTCAATCCAAAGGAATACCTTGCTCAGTCTCCTTCTTGTTCTTTCCTTGATTTTTTATTTTTCCCTATTTAATTGATTATTTTTGGTATTTTTTATATTTCCTAAGTAACAGAGTAATTTAGACTTTCAAAAACTTATATCAGCTATGTCAAGAGCTTTTATAAACTTATTAGTCCAAAACAATAACCTATAACAATGTTAAGTGAAATTGTCGATTTCACTTAAAAATGCTAATTATGAATTTGATGAACAAACAGGTAATTTAAGGTTCAAGAAAGCTTGTATTACACTAAAGTAACTGAGTACAACAGGTTTAAGCTGAAAATTACAATTGAAATAAGGATTACACTACCTACGATTTAATTAAACTAAAACTAAACTAATATTCTTCTTCTCTGCTTCCTTTTTTGCTTTATAGATGAGAATTAGGGTTTCCACTTGACCTCAGAAACTATCCCATCAAATTCCAGCCCTTGATTTGGTTGAAATCATCCTAGCCGTTCAAAACCACTTTTCGCGCCATTTTTGTCCCCTAGATATTTCAGTTGCGTGGAGGATTTTAAGGAGCAATTAATGGCTCTTGGATGTTGTGGAGGTGGAGGGGTGAGGTGTTAGGAAGTGGGTGGCCAAGTGGAGTGAAACCAGTGATGTGGTGATGGTGGTTTTGGCTGTATGAGGGAGGAGGGAAAGGGTAGTTTGGGAGTGGTGGTGTTTGACCGTAGGGTTGACCCTGGTAATATTTTAAACGGGGTGGGCTGGGTGTGTGAATGGGCCTGAGTGGTGGGCTGGGTATGTTTGTGTTGTGGATTGGTTTTAAATTTTGGGTTTAAATAAATACTAGGGTCCGTTTGTATTGTAACTAAAAAAAACATAGGGACCAAAATTGTGAATTACAGAAACTTGAGGGGTAGGTTGTGTAATATTTTCAAAATTAATCAAGGGACTAAACTTGTCAATATTGAATACCCCAAGGACCAATAATGATAATTATTTTCCATTTTAATATTTCCAGGGACCTTTTCTGTAATTTATGAAACTTCAGGGACTAATTATGTAATTTATGAAACTTCAGGGACCAATTATGTAATTTCATCAAACTTCACACCAAGGACCATTCCTGCAAAATATTAATAGCACAAGGACCAAAAATTATTTTTCTCAAAGTTTTTACATCCTTGGGACCATTTATGTCAATTTCCAAAGTATAGGGACTAAACTTGTAATTTTGTGAAACTTTGCACCAAAGGACTAAATATGTAACTTTGTGATTAAAAAGGACCTTTAGTGACTTTTTCATGCTTTTAGAATAACCAGGGACTAGTTTTGACAACTTTTGAAACTTGAGGGACTGAAACTGCCAATTATGCAAACTTTGTACGTTTTTCATCTGTTTTTGATTATTTTGCATTTGAAACATATAAAACACACTTCTAAGATATTTTAAGTATTTTGATGCATATTTGAGTGTTTTTGGATGTTTTGGCAGTTCAGATTGGTATAAAATAATGAATATTTAGACACTCATCAATGGCAGAGGCCGATATTCCAGAATTCAGTGTCCATTTATTTGGTGTTGTCGGCTCAAGGCAGCATGAACTGCCTACAGGCGACTCTATTGATGCAATTGTTTTTGAAGGTGGTCCAGACATGGAGACTGAATTTGATGTGGTCTTGGAACAACACGATCATCAGTTACAATATGTGAGAAAGTTAAACGCATCTTATATGTCAATGCAATTCCCATTGGTTTTTTTCTTTGGTGAAGATGGGTTCCATTTGGGCCGCGTGTTATTGAGCAGGCATACATCTTCCGACCCTCCCAAGAAAATGTCGATGAAAATGTACTATGCGTACGAGCTACACGACCGTTTCAATGAATATCGGCTTCTCCCAAGGAGTGGCAGGCTTTTCCAGCAGTATGTTGTGACAGCCTACTGTAGCATAGAGCAATCACGGATTGACTTTATAAGAGAGCATCAAGATGATATTCGGAATGACTATATGGCAGGCCTACACGATGCTATCTCACACGGTGATCAAGACGGTTCAGATGTCGGTTCAAGGACAATTTTGCCTTCATCCTTTACAGGAGGCCCACGCTATATGTATAGCCATTATTTGGACGCTTTGGCCATATGTTGGGTACACGGGAACCCATCTTTCTTTATCACGTTTATGTGCAATGTTAACTGGCCTGAGATCCAAGAATATATGGAGCACTTCCCGCATGTTGCAGTTGCTGATAGGCCTGATGTTGTCGACCGTGTCTTTAAAAGAAAGATACATAGTTTAGTTACTTTCTTACGAGATTCAAAGCCTTTTGGTCATGTCGAAGCAGGTACTGTTTAAAACCTCTATGTGCCTACTGTCTATTAAATTACTACACTTACAAGGTACCTAAATAACTATTGTCTTATTACAGTATTATACACGGTCGAGTTCCAGAAAAGAGGGTTACAGAGTTATCACCGAGTTTATGATGCACGGGCCATGTGGGTTGGTCAATACATCAGCACCATGTATACAGGACAGTGATGTATGCACTAAGAAGTTTCCTAAGGATTTTTGTCCAGAGACATTTATTGATGAGAAAGGATATGTGCATTACCGTAGGAGGGATTCAGGAAAAACAACGATGAGGCAAAATGTGAGCCTTGATAATGGGTATGTTGTTCCACATAACCGGTCCCTGTGCATGCGGTTCTACGCGCATATCAATGTTGAGTACTGTGAGTGGTCAATGCTTATAAAATACCTCTTTAAGTATATTTGAAAATGGACCGACCGACTAGTGACTCATATTACAAGAACACTTGGAAGTACAGGACCAAGTACAAGCCGTCGTTCATTGCACGTTGATGAAATCAAGAATTTCCAGGATGCTAGATTCATAGGACCGCACGAGGCATGCTGGAGGATTCTGGGATTCAGCATACATAGCAGAGATCCACCGGTTCAAATACTTGTGGTTCACCTTGAAAATATGCAGCAGGTGAATTTTAGGAGGCAGCAGCGCTTACAAGCGGTTGTGGATAGCGAGTACAACAAAAGAACAACGCTGACTGAATGGTTTAGGTACAACCTTTACAATACAGATGGTCACCATTTAACATAACTAAACTTTCCAAGGGAATATGTATGGCACAAGGATGGGAAGTACTGGCAGCGTCGGCGGCGTGCAATCGCGTCATCGATTGGCCGTTTGACGTATGCACATCCTAACTCTGGAGATGCATTCTGCCTACGATTGTTGCTCTATCATCAAAAAGGTTCAATGTTGTAGAACCGTAGAGAGGGGGTAAATACGGTTTCTTTGGCTTTTTAGACGTTTAAAAACTTTAAACCAAAGTTAACACCAAGTGGTTGTACAATAATCCAACAACCACTAACACAACCAAAGTATATAAAGCAAGTAAGAACACAACGATATATACTGGTTCGGGATGGGGGGTTTATACCATCCGTACGTCCAGTTGCGAATCCGCGACTCCGATACTATTCACTAGTATAATCCTTACGGTGGACTACAAACCGTTACAATTCACTTCACCAATATTCAACAATATCGATGCTCACAAAGAAGGAGTTACTTACACGGTATTCCGCCCTTGGAAACCACCCAAAAGAATCTCGCGATTCGACTTCACCTAAGGGTCACCAAGACCACTACCAAGACTTCCCACCGGAAGTATCAAACCCCAATGATCTAGGCTTGGTCACCAAGATACAAGACTTTCCTTACAACCAATTTGAATGAATATAAGTTTCTTTGAACCAAGCCCTAACCTAACCTAGTGACTCGATTCTAGTAGAAAGGGTATAGATAAAAGGACCCTCGACACAATCACAAGAGTGGATTAGGTTCTTGTGATTCTTCCCTTGCAAGGAGATGTGTTCTTTCAAAGATGTTAGAGTGAAAATTAAGAACAAAAGATTAGAGATAAAGAGATTTGAGAGTGTTTAGAGAGAAAGAATGTAAAGAGAAAGAATAATGGCAAGGGATGAGGAATACAAGAGGCAAGGTATGTATTTATAAGGCAAGAACCCAAACTTGGGAAATTTTACCGAGGCCGGCGCGTCACCCGTGCGTCAATGCGCGGGCAGCGCGCCAGGCGTCTGTAAACTTTTTCCCAAGTGTTGGGTTCTGGATCTTATAAATACCTATCCTTGCTAAACCCCCAATTGTACTTCACACTAAAACTTAACATTAATCATTCTAAGGTTTACCAACTCAAATAGCCAATTAGAAAATTATTTTGTGAAGTGTTTATGAGAAATCAAATTACCAAGGGTATAAAGTGTAGATAGGGTCATTTGGAAGGGGTAGCGATGTTATTCCTCACATGGCATTGAAAAGAGAGAAAGAATATGCCAAGGTATATTCCATCCTTGGGGGGAAAGTGTAGGATGGATGGTTGAGATGAGATGGTTTAAATTGGATGGTTGAGATCAAAGGGAATCTCTTTTTGAATTTCAACTATTTGGCATGTGGGAAATATGGAGGGTTGAGATGTGTTTATTTGAAATAGATGGCTAGGATCAAAGGAGCCTTATGTTTGAATTAAGAAGGGATATTCCAAAGGAATATGCTTTGCTTGGGGGGAAATGGTGAATCAATGGTTGAGATGGTTTTGGTTTGAAATGGATGGCTTGGATCAAACACATGTGATGGAATAGAGATGAGGGTGAGTGAATGGTTGCGATGTGTTGTAATTTGAATTGAATGGTTGAGATCAAAGTGTGTAAGGGAATATGTAAGAGTGTAAGAGATTGAGTAAGAGAATATATGATTTGGATATGACTGGATATTGTGATATTTGTCTTTTGTAGAAATGAGATTAAGAGAAAGGTTAAGGCATAATCTAATTTTCATTAAGAAGAAAGTGTTTAGACAATTAAGATTATGAGTTGACAAATCCATAGATTACTTATAAGTTCAAGTAACACAACGTCGAGAATCCATAGTTTCATATCTCGTGACTTTCCACGACTCGACGTTCTCAACTAATACCTTGGTTCAAACAAGTTAAGTGCTTTGCCATGATGTAAAGCATAACCCAAGTGGGAAAGGATGCGTTTACGCAAAGTGACCTTTGACTTAGTTTGACCAATAAGGGAGTAAACCCGTTACGTAATTAGAGAATACGTAACTACGGGATATGAGCATATGGATGCTTTCACATGATGTTACGTGAAGTATATAAGCTCCCAAAGTTTAGAAAAGCCTGGGCTAGAGGCGATAGTTAGAAAACTTGAGTTGGCGTTTTCCCGTAAATGGGTGTTTTAAAAGTAGGATCTCTCAAGTCTCAAAACTCATTTCGAGTATTCTCAATTAAGCACATAACATATTCATACCTGTATTGAAAGATCCACATTTGTCAGGTAAGGGAAAGCCGACTTTCTAAATTCGCCCGAAGCCATACAGTGGCCTGGCGCGTCACCAGCGCATTGACGCGCTTGCAGCGCGCCAGGAGCAGATATGGGCTCCGTGGAATTTGGCTAACGTTTGTTATTTTGTGTGTTTCGATGGTATATTTGTCATCATTAACAGATAAAGAGATCTTGATCATGTTGCCTCAACAATCTCCCCCTTTTTGATGATGACAAATAAAAACCGAAAGCAAATAAAATTACAACACTTAGCGAAGACAAAGCGCGCCTTTGGTGTAGCTTGCGTCTTGACCTTTGCCTTGTAATTTGGTAAAGCCTTTAACATTCCTTGAATGGTCTTCACAACTTTTGCCTTGTAATTTGGTGAAGCCTTTAACATTCCTTGAATGGTCTTCACGCTCTTGCTTTCTTTCTCCCCCTTTTGTCGAATCAAAAAGGTGGGACTTCCATTGAATGGGAAAGTAGCTTGTTCCAATAGCACCCGAACATGCTCCCCTTTGAACATAGCTCCTCCTAGATCGTTGCTCCCCCTTGTTTCAAGGCGGGGATCCATGGGTCAAGAGCCTTACCTTTGCGTTGGCCTAGCTACACATAAAAAGCACAACATACAACAAACGAGAAATCCTCACATGTGAAAGTTCCAAAAATGGGTTAGGTTACCATTTGAATACTTGCATCAAGGATTAGTTCACATTATAACAATATATATTAGTGTCCAGGATGACTCCCCTATCCAAATGTTGAGCAAGACACAAGAATAAATATATATGTATGTAAGAAATCAATCATTATAGTTGCCAAATATCAAAAGAAATCATGTCAAGGAAATAAACATCACAAGCGTTTTATTAAACACACATAATGAAGGACATACATGAAGAACATCATTCAATCCTATCATATTTTATTCATACAAGCTTGTGAAAAGTCCTAGATTGTTACTACTAGAGCAAGGTTTCACTATTTCACTCTTCATCCTTTTCTTGAAGAGTTACCCTTGAGATGTCTTTGAGAACGGCGGTCATCACCAACATGTCATTGTTGATTGATTTGTGTAGTTCTCTAATCTCCTCACGTATAGCGAGAATATTCCGCTCAATCACACCATTGGTTGAGCAACATGCACACCTACGAGTGTGATCATTCTCAAGGGGTTTGCTAAGTTTTCCTTCAATCTTGGCCCAAATGTCATCTCCAACAAAACAAAGTTTGAGGAAATCTTTCACTATTGGGATTTCCGCACTAATAATGTTGTCCCAATCTATGTTTTCCTCCTCTTCTCTTGTCATCATTCTCCTACCATCATTAAGGTGGTATGATGACCCAACAAATTCATCTTCCATATCCATTTTGAGTGTGTTTTAAGTGTTATTTGATCTTAGCAAGGTTTGATGTCTAGATAACTAGCAAGATTACTCCTTTTATAGGTGAATTAAGTTGGTAGTTAGGATTCTTAGCACATAAAAGTTGGTCATGTTATCAATGATCAAGGTACTTAGATGCTTTGATAAGATGTTCAACCCATCTAAGTCATGTACTAATATGCCTAGATCACATGGTGTTGGGAAAAGGTATTCAATAAGAAATGAGTGTTCTAGATAGGCTTAAGTTGAGGTTGGGTGGACTAGAAACCCATGCTAGTTACAATCACTTCTCATGCATTCACCAAACCCATGCATGAAACTACAAGCAATTAATTATTAGGAGATAGCATTATTCAATTTAATTTAAGCATGCAACATGTAGTTTATCACATAAGGTTAACAAGTAGATTTAGATACAAGATCTTTAACACAAGTATGAATTGTGTTTCGATATTTTATCTAATCTTGGAAACTTAACATAGTCAAAATTTTCTAGATGAATCAAGATAATTTGTGCCAAGTTTTCTTGTTCAAACACATAGTATAGACATGTAGGATCTAGGATATTATCAATCATTGTTTGAATGATGAATTGATATATATCTTTCCTCTCGAAAACAATTAATGTTTCCTTTCATGCCTTCACACGAGTCTTAGTTCACAAAAACACATAAACTCTAAGAGCATTTAAATAACTTATAGACAATGTGTTGAGCTACAAAAGATTGTTCTCTTAAGATGCATGTTCACCATGAACATCTAGACCTATCCCAAGACAATTTGGATTATTGAGAATGTCATGCCAAAACCTAATTTTGTTTTGTTTGTGATCTAAGAGTCCTTTTATTCAAGTCACCAATGACTTGTTGTATAGGATGACCCCTCGCTTCTCTCACTTCCTTAGGATTGCCTTCATCCGAAACATTAACTTGTATTGTCGGCGACCATTCTTGATCTTGAACTAAAGGTTCATTGACCACATCATCTTCTACCAAAGGAGCTGACTTAGGCTCGGGCATGCTCTCATCAAAGGTCACATTGAGAGATTCCTCAATAATCACTGTTTCCTTGTTAAGCACTATGTATGATTTACTAGTTTGAGAGTATCCTAGGAACACACCTTCATACGACTTTGGGCCGAATTTGGTGAGATATTCTTTGGTGTTAAGTATGAATACTTTGCAACCAAATACTCTAAAATACTCTAGGGATGGTTTTCTATTCCTAAGTATTTCATAAGGTGTTTTATTAATTACCTTTCTTATGTAGGCTCTATTAAAAATGTAACAAGCGGTATCTAGGGCATGACACCAAAACTTTTGTGGAATGGATTGTTCATCAAGCATGGCTCGACTTATCTTTCTTAACTTACGATGTGTTCTTTCAACAATCTCATGCGATTGAGAAGTGAACGGGCCTGATAAGTTATAAGATATTCCATGTTGTTCACAAAAGGTTCCAAATTGCATCTTATCAAATTCACTACTATGATTTGTTTTAATTGAAACAATTGAACAATAAAGTAGGTTTTCAAGTTTCTTTCTTAAGATGTCAAATTTATTTAAGACTTCTTCCTTATTTTCTAAAAACAAGACCCATGTATAATTTGAATAATCATCCACAATCATCAAAGTGTAGAAGTTTCCTCCGTAGCTTTGGATTGGAGATGGACCGTACAAATCCAAGTGAATTAATTCTAAAACCCTATTAGTTGACACTTCATTTTTATTTCTATTATTAGCTTGTCCTTGACTTCCTAGACATGTATCACAATAATGTCTTTCAAAACTCAACTTTGGTAAACTCCGTACTAGCTCGTTAGAAGCTAGGTTTTGGACTAACCTTATATTGGCGTGACCTAACCTTCTATGCCAAAGCGTTGAGTTGTCCACCATGGACGTAAGGCAAATGTGTTGCTTAGAATTATCTCCTAACTTGCATGTATACAAGTTAGTTCTCCTAATACCTTTAGCTAACACAATACCATTTTTACTAATAGGACAATCTTCTTTAGTAAATTTAACCTCACAATCATCATCACTTAATTGACTCACACTAATCAAATTGAAACTTAGACCCTTAACATTCTCAACATTGGAGATATCTATGGAGTCATGAAGGACATTACCTTTGCCGACAATTTTGTCGTTAAGTTTGCTTCTAAAAATGACTTGATTACCGTCATACTCCATGTAAGAAGTGGACAATCTTCTATTCCTGGTCATGTGTTTAGTGCAACCACTATCCACTCGTCCGGTTGTAGATCACTTTTGAGACAAACCTAAAACAAAGATATAACTCATGCCTTTGGTACCCATTGTTTATTGGGTCCATTTTGGTTAGCATTTAATGTGCCCAAGTTAAAAATTCTTGGGTCTTGAAGCAAGACACATAATTTCTCAATACCAAATTTAGAAAAAGCGGACCAATGATTGTTTTGATAGTCATTTTGAATTTGATAACTTGGTCTATAGTTATGATATGCTTGAGGTCTAAAGAAGTTTTGGTTTGAATAGGAGTTGTCTCTCCTTTGGTAGTTATTATGTTGATGTTGTGATGACCTTTGATTATAATTATAGAAGTTTCTTCTTTGATTATTTTGAAGTGAAGGTCTTTGGTTATATAGATTAGTAGTTCTCATATTGGGTATAGGCAAAAGTGGTCTAGTATTAACTCGAGGTTGTGTATAACCAAGGCTATTATGATAGCCCGACTTGTAAAGTTGTTCTGGGTTCTCTCTCTTTGTATCGGAAACTTGGTTACCTCGAGTGTTTGCAAGAGGAGCTTGAGGAGTAATTGGTTTGATAAAAGTTTTCGACGATTCTCCAATTTCCCTCAGAGGACTGCGCGCTTCTGGCGCGTTGACGCGTCGTGCAGCGCGTCAGCCTCGGATAATTTTGGAATCTCATTTTCTTTAGCCTTTACAAATGTTATTGGTTTTGTCAGACTTACGAAAGTGATTTCTCCTTGGTTTGAAAATCCAAGACCTTCCTTATCTTGGGACCTCTTTTGACTACCAATAATTTCTTCTAAATCATTTGTACTTTTCTTAAATTTTGAAAAACTTAGAGACTCCTTTTGAAGTTTAGATACTTTATCTTTTAAAGAGTCAACCTCAAGTGTGAGTGACTCACAACTTTTACATGGTTTAATTACCTCTTTACAATGATTTAGTTTCTTGACTTCCTTTTCAAGCTCATAAACTTTCTTATTGAGTTTACTATGTTCTTGTTCAATGATGTGTTTTTCATTAAGAGTTTTCTCAAATGTTTTTCTAAAATTCTCATTCTCTTCTTGTAAGTCATTGATATCTAAATTATTAAAGGAAGAAGAAGAGTTTAGGGGTACCTCAAGTTTTTCTTAAGCCATGAGACAAGTAGCTTCCTTTGTTGGTTGATCATCATCTTTAATATCACTCCATGCTCCACCCACGAATGCCTTGTTTGCTTTTGGCTTAGAACACTCATTCATGAAGTGACCCTTTTCACCACAGTTATAGCATCCTTGCGTGCATCTAGAGCTCTCACCAACTTTGTTGTCACCACCTCGACTTCCACCAAAGTTGTTCCTTCCGTCATTCCCTTGGTTTCCAACTCTATTACCGCACCTAAAGTTGCCGCCTCTTCTAAGGAAGTTGCTAAAGTTCTTTGCCATCAAGTTGTACTCTTCGTCATCTTCATCATCTTTTTCATCACTTCCTTCACTTGTTTTACATTTTGTGACCTTAGCTTTGAGAACCAAAGACTTTACCTTCTCCTTCTTGTCTTTAGTGCAAGCTTTGTCATTCTCAAGGATCATTTCATAGACCTTGAGATTCCCAATAAGCTCGTCAAGGGTAAGTTCTGCCAAATTCTTGGCTTCTTCTGTGGCCGTCACCTTTGGCCTCCACTTTACCGGAAGTGCTCGAAGAAACTTTCTCACATGGTTCTTATTATATAAGCTAGGATCTAGAGCCGTGAGGCTAGTGATAATAGCATTGAACCTTGTGTAACCATTATCAATGGTTTCTTCATCCGAGATCGAGAACTTCTCATATTGTTGTATGAGTAGATCGATCTTGCAATCCTTTACTTGAGAATTGCCTTGGTGAGTGATGATGAGAGAACGCCAAATCTCCTTGGCGGTTTTACAAACATAGACCCTCTCAAACTCCCTTCAAGGTAGAGAATTTTAGATTAACATCTTGGCTTCATCATTCTTGCCAAGTTTTCTCCTCTCATCATCTTTAAGATCCGCATGTGGTTTTTCCACCAACAATTTTGTTTCGGGGTCTTCCACCATGAACACAAAGTTGCCGTTTTGGATGATTTCCCACAAATCAAGATCTTAAGAACTAACATAGGTCTCAAACCGGGTTTTCCAAAAACAAAACCCATCGGTTTCTAGCAAAGGTAGTCTTCGCATATAACACCCCTCAACATAGTTCTCTTGAGCCATGGATCTATACTCTACTTTACCAAAAATCTTAGTTAGGATTTTAGATTTTTGGAAAAGAAGTTTTTGACTTAAAACGACTTCTCGGGAAGGCTTTAACGCTCAAAAACTTGAGTATTCTGCTCTGATACCAATTGTAGAACCGTAGAAGGGGGTGAATACGGTTTCTTCGGCTTTTTAGATGTTTAAAAACTTTAAGCCAAAGATAACACCAAGTGGTTGTACAATAATCCAACAACCACTAACACAACCAAAGTATATAAAGCAAGTAAGAACACAACGATATATACTGGTTCGGGATGGGGGTTTATACCATGCGTACATCCAGTTGCGAATCCGCGACTCTGATACAATTCACTAGTATAATCCTTTCGGTGGACTACAAACCGTTACAATTCACTCCACCGATATTCAACAATATCGATGCTCACAAAGAAGGAGTTACTCACACGGTATTCCGCCCTCGGAAACCACCCAAAAGAATCTCGCGATTCGACTTCACCTAAGGGTCACCAAGACCACTACCAAGACTTCCCACCGGAAGTATCAAACCCCAACTAGATCCCCAATGATCTAGTTATGCGTGGGAATTGCACCAGGTTTTACCTCTCTAGGGATCTCGAGAAGCTTACAACCCCCACCAGGCAGTGTACCTGATCGTTGTAGTATAGTATAGTGACAAGTACCGGGGGATTGATCGTTCAACTCAGGAATAGTGTCGTTAGGAATGAAATTATTCTAACTAGGTCTAAAGGTGAAGGATGATTCTTTTTATATTTTTATATTTTATGAAAAGCAGGTAAAAGTCTCGGGTATTGGAAGGAGGGCGGAATTAGTTGCTAATCAACTAACCCAAAAGCTACTAATTAAACTAATGTGCAAGAAAACTAAACTAAGGTTCTACAAGGGATGTGAAGCATGTCTACCCATGATATGTTACTCCTTGCTAGCTACCCAATTCTACCTATTGAATTGTCACACCTTGTTTTAATTGACGGGTTGTATTCCTTAATACCATTCGTGGGGTGGCGTACGTACTTCCCCAACTCTATAAGCTCCTACTTCACTCCTATGTCGAGCCTGCAAGAAGCTCCTAACATGGGATCATTAGAATTCGCTCATGCATTAAATACAACCATAATAACCTAGTACGCATTGGTTCATGTTTCTTAAGACGTTCAAGCATGTTACCCTATGGAAGTCTGCCAGTTTTCTTAAGCCTAACATCGAATACAATCAACCAAACAAGAGAAAATAGGAATCAAGAATTATAAGCTAAATCAACTAGACCTATCGAAGTGTCACACCCTAATTGATGAAGATAGACACAAACATCAACAAGGAATCAATAAGATCTAATCAATTATATACAAGTTTCACACAATCATAAGTAGACACAAGGTGAATTAGCAAATCATCATCAAAGAAGAGCAAACAACAATGATAATGGAAAACATAATTAAGATAGAATCAACAAACCATTACAAGATGTTTATGGAGTGATTGAAACCCTCTAAGTTGCTGGAAAATACCTACCTAAACCCAGGAATCGACCTTAGGGTTTAGGGCTTACAAAAAGTGAAGTTATGATTTTATATTTATAGGCAAGTTTTCTGTCGGCAAAGCTTGACGGTGTCACCCCGTAAAGAGTGACACTGTCATGACCAATTTTTCTTCACCAAATTGTAGATTTCTTCCTCCTCTTCGCGTGGGCTTTTGAATCACCTAAATCCGAGTTCGTATGCAAAAGTTATGAGCAAAACAATATCAACTACTTCGCGCGCAAGTTTTGACAAGTTAACACGTGACGGCCTACGTGACGCCTTCAGGAAATTTTCTAGGCCATCACTCTTTAATTTTACACGTGACGGCCTTGGGTGACACCGTCATCTCCAATGCACAAAACTTTCTGGACCGTCACGGACTTTATCCACTTCCACCTCTTGTATTACTCTTGACGCCGTCATGAAGAAGCTTATGACGCCGTCAGGTACTGTTCCCACCAAGGAAAATTAAGACTTTGCCGTATTCTTCATTTTTATGCTCCAAAAACGTCCGAAATGCTTCCTTTTCCAGAACTCACTCCAAAAGTACCTAAAATCACAAAAGGAACGATTCAAAGCAATATTTGATCAAATAAATTCAATTCCGGACTTAAATGACCCCCTAAAAATGGATCATTTTTCGCCTCATCATATACCCTTACGCTTGAGATTTGCTTGTCCTCAAGAAAATACGCTTTTATTCTAATCAAAATACAAGTTAGGGTCATTTAACACTAATATAAAAGTAATTACAACAAATAATCATTCCACTAAAGACCAAAGACAAGCACGGAGGTCATATACTAGCACCTCACAAATAGTGTTTAGATACTCACATCTCTCGGGTATAATAAAGTATATATCACAATATGGAAATGGAAAACATCTCTCACTACCTGTCATGCAAAATAGATAACCATAGGCTTGGGAAAGGATCAAACCTCCACCACATGGCGTAAGCACCTAGGATAAACTATCAATGAGGTCTTTTAAAGGGTTATAATGTTAGGTGTAGGATATGGAATACACGGTTTTGTTGGATAAAGGCAATCTTTACTGGTGGCGGGTTAATTATCTTGGTTAATTACATGTACAATATGGCGTTGCTAAGCCAAGACTAGACTCGACTTAAGCTAATAAATGAAAAATAACAAAAACATAAAACAAACATAGAATGAAACGGGATGGTAGTCCGTATATTTTTTCTCTCTTTCCCTTTTTTCTTTTTTTTTCTTAATTTCAACATTTTTTTTTTTTTTTTTTTTTTTGCATACACTCTTACCCTACCATCCAAAATAATACATCATAGGGATTGTACATTCCCCTTACACTTGAATTTTTACATACTTTACAATAAACTAATCTAACGACTCGAATCAAGATAATCAAAACACTTGGAGTACTTTTTAAGATTAACGCACATATGGGGGTAATATATGATGTTCTTCCCCATTACTCCATAACATAAATACTTTACCCATGAGTCCCAATCATCCCAAAACAATATGTACAAGGATATGCCTCGACTTAGCAACCATGTAATCAATTAGATAATTAACTAAGGGTTTAAACATGTAACAATTATGCACTAAAGATTAGTGCATACACGGAAGGCTAAAGCGATTTGGTTGTACATTTAAGTGGGTTGTAACAAATTCTTCCATTAAGTAAGATGCTTAAAGTTAGAAATGAAAAGATAGGCTTGGAGGGGTGTACTAGGGGTTTCGTGTACTAAAAATGAGTACAACGCTAAGGTGTGGGAAAAATTAGTTGACTTTACTAGCCAAGTAATATGACTTAAATGGTCAAGTAATTATGATACGGGTTTAACACAAGGGTGATCCTAATGCCTCTTATCATGTAGTAAATCCTACTACACGAATGTAGTCTCACTAGCGGTCTCGGGATGCATCACTAACGCAAGTTCTAGAATCTAAATGTTACCGGTACACTCATAAGCACTAATAGTAAATGCTTTTCCTATCAAATCTAAAGGCGAACCTCACATATTTGGGTGGAAAATTTTTCTGAATGGCACGGTTTTGTGCTAGTTATACAACTCCTATCCATGAGACGCTTGCTATGGCTAAAGTTTGAATCCTAAATGTTGTAAAAAAATTTAAATTTGGCGCTAAAATTACACTAACAAGTATTTCTCGTAGTTTTATTACACACCTACCATCAAACAAACAACTCAAGTGCAATGGTATCCTATAAGGTATCATCATTTACCTTCCCCTTACACTTAGGATGAACATTGTCCCCAATGTTCAATTAAAGAATGTAAAAGTGAAATAGGTAAAAGAATGAAATCAAATACTCCCCTGATTCGTTCGGTGTGGATAGTGTGGTAACAAGGTTAGATCTTCCTCCAAGAAAATGAACAATCAAAGCTTCCCTTCCAGAAAAATAAATCATCTTCTTGTCATACATAACCTGTTAAACCTGAGAAAACAATCACAAAAACCCAAAGCATCAATCCGAACAAAGAAAACTCACAACTAGATGTAATTCCAGACTTAGGAATAAAAACAAAACAATTAAAGATATAATGCTTGTAGAATGAATATTTGCAGATTTCCTGGAGTTTATAAAACTAAAGAATCAAAAAAAACTTTAAGACTCCGGTATAAACAAAACATGCAAAAATTTGCAGAATTTTTGTACCTGACGCCATCAGGTTATAACTCCTGACGCTGTCAGAATGTTCCTGCAAAAATCTCATGTTAAGTTTCCGGCAAATTTCTGGAAAAACTTATGCCTTACTTCCTGAAAAATCCTGCAAAACATCATTATGACTCGATACAAGCATTTGACTCAAACAATTACTAATACACATGTTCATTTAATATTGTTGTGGTTCATGCTCAATTTCGTTCTTATAAACAAATTTGGATCTCCCCTTACACTTAGCTTTTGCAAAATACCTTTATATGTAATTAAGACGAAGTTAAAAACAAAATAAAGCATTTTCACAATTTACTTTGAAACATGAGCCACAAACAACAAAAATAAAACATGCATATGGAAACAAATAAAATCAATAAACAAACAAACAAATAAATAACTAAATAAAGCTTGGGTTGCCTCCCAACAAGCGCTTGTTTTTGTTCGAGTCACGAGCCTGACTCTACCCTTATTTAACGGAAATAGGGGAGGTTTTCCCTACACTTTGAATTAAGTGCGGGTGGAAGTAGCGATACACACCCTTAGGGTGGAAATATGCCACGTGAGGTGAAGGGGGTGAGTGAATGGCTTCCTTCATCCTAAAACTACTCGGATAATATTGGTTGATGGGTGGGTCGGTTCCTCTTTTGTCTTCTAGAAATATATCTAAGGATGGAAAGGTGTGTAAAGATTGAGGTTCCGGTTCATCAACACTAGGAAATTCCCTAGAACTAGGAGTAAGGTTATCACTACAAGTATTCAAACCTATATCCTCAAGTGGTGCCTGGTCCAAGGGTTCTACCTCCATCGGAATTCCTAAAGTTTCTTCTACTTCTTCCGGGTGAGTCACGGGCGGTGTGTGTGCCTCAAATGATGGTAGGACTTGTGGGGTACTTTGTGAGCTTATGTTATTTACTTCATCATTCCTTGTGTCAAGATCACTTATATCCTCAACATGTGTTTTATTATAATCTAACCCTAACATTTTCACAAGTATCTCAAGTGCTTCTCTAGGCATCTCAACTTCTATATCCGAATCATAAGGATTATCCTCAATATTCTGACTGCTATATTCAAATTGCCCAAAAGATTCATCATGTGTTTCTTGAGATTCATCATCATCGATCATAAAACCTAGGTCTTTTTGATCAATGTGATCATGTTCGGCTACATCCTCCATCACATCAAGCTCACCTATGTGTTCATCCTGTATTATGGTAGTGCCTAACCATGACATGCAGCTAGGTGGCTCATACGAAACTATCCTAGGTGAAGGCTCATATGGTGCATAGGTTTTACTAAGTGAGGCATTTTGAGGGTTGATGGAGCTCCTAAGGTGAATTCTTTAAAAGTCTTATGCACTTGGCCTCTTTTCTTAAGATACTCAACAAAGTAAATATAAGATCCTGTCCTCCTCATTTCATTCCTCCATCTTGGTATATCCAAACTGGTGTAATTATATTTTTTCTGTTAAAACTCTAGTGTCAGACTTGGTGGATTCACGTTCTCCATAATGGTGAACGGAAGAGTCAATGGAAAGGTTTTTTTTACGAACAAAGACACAAAGAGAAGATAGACTACGAGAAAGCTAATAAAAAGAAAAATAAAATCTCACTCGAAAGGAATCTAATGAGTAGACCTAATAAAATAAATTCCAACCTAAGCAATAACTATTCCCCGGGCTGCGGCGCCAAAAACTTGATGCGTAGGAATTGCACCAGGTTTTACCTCTCGAGGGATCTCGAGAAGCTTACAACCCCCACCAGGCAATGTACCTGATCGTTGTAGTATAGTATAGTGACAAGTACCGGGGGATTGATCGTTCAACTCAGGAATAGTGTCGTTAGGAATGAAATTATTCTAACTAGGTCTAAAGGTGAAGGATGATTCTTTTTATGTTTTTATATTTTATGAAAAGCAGGTAAAAATCTCGGGTATTGGAAGGAGGGGCGGAATTAGTTGCTAATCAACTAACCCAAAAGCTACTAATTAAACTAATGTGCAAGAAAACTAAACTAAGGTTCTACAAGGGATGTGAAGCATGTCTACACATGATATGTTACTCCTTGCTAGCTACCCAATTCTACCTATTGAATTGTCACACCTTGTTTTAATTGACGGGTTGTATTCCTTAATACCATTCGTGGGGTGGCGTACGTACTTCCCCAACTCTATAAGCTCCTACTTCACTCCTATGTCGAGCCTGCAAGAAGCTCCTAACATGGGATCATTAGAATTCGCTCATGCATTAAATACAACCATAATAACCTAGTACACATTGGTTCATGTTTCTTAAGACGTTCAAGCATGTTACCCTATGGAAGTCTGCCAGTTTTCTTAAGCCTAACATCGAATACAATCAACCAAACAAGAGACAATAGGAATCAAGAATTATAAGCTAAATCAACTAGACCTATCGAAGTATCACACCCTAATTGATGAAGATAGACACAAACATCAACAAGGAATCAATAAGATCTAATCAATTATATACAAGTTTCATACAATCATAAGTAGACACAAGGTGAATTAGCAAATCATCATCAAAGAAGAGCAAACAACAATGATAATGGAAAAAATAATTAAGATAGAATCAACAAACCATTACAAGATATTTATGGAGTGATTGAAACCCTCTAAGTTGCTGGAAAAACACCTACCTAAACCCAGGAATCGACCTTAGGGTTTAGGGCTTACAAAAAGTGAAGTTATGATGTTATATTTATAGGCAAGTCATCTGTTGGCAAGGCTTGATGGCGTTACCCCATAAAGAGTGATGGCTTCATGACTAATTTTTCTTCACCAAATTGTAGATTTCTTCGTCCTCTTCGCGTGGGCTTTTGAATCACCTAAATCCGAGTTCGTATGCAAAAGTTATGACCAAAACAATATCAGCTACTTCGCGCGCAAGTTTTGACAAGTTAACACGTGACGGCCTACGTGACGCCTTCAGGAAATTTTCTAGGCCATCACTCTTTAATTTTACACGTGACGGCCTTGGGTGACGCCGTCATCTCCAATGCACAAAACTTTCTGGACAGTCACGGACTTTATCCACTTCCACCTCTTGTATTACTCTTGACGCCGTCATGAAGAAGCTTGTGACGCCGTCAGGTACTGTTCCCAGCAAGGAAAATTAAGACTTTGTCGTATTCTTCACTTTTATGCTCCAAAAACGTTCGAAATGCTTCCTTTTCCAGAACTCACTCCAAAAGTACCTAAAATCACAAAAGGAACGATTTAGAGCAATATTTGATCAAATAAATTCAATTCCGGGCTTAAATGACTCTCTAAAAACGGATCATTTTTCGCCTCATCATCTAGGCTTGGTCACCAAGACACAAGACTTCCCTTACAACCAATTTGAATGAATATAAGTTTCTTTGAACCAAGCCCTAACCTAACCTAGTGACTCGATTCTAGTAGAAAGGGTATAGATAAGAGGACCCTCGACACAATCACAAGAGTGGATTAGGTTCTTGTGATTCTTCCCTTGCAAGGAGATGTGTTCTTTCAAAGATGTTAGAGTGAGAATTAAGAACACAAGATTAGAGATAGAGAGATTTGAGTGTGTTTAGAGAGAAAGAATGTAGATAGAAGGAATAATGGCAAGGGGTGAGGAATACAAGAGGCAAGGTATGTATTTATAGGCCAAGAACAGAAACTTGGGAAATTTTACCGAGGCTGGCGCATCACCCGCGCGTCAACCCGCAGGCAGCGCGCCAGGCGTCTGTAAACTTTTTCCCAAGTGTTGGGTGTTGGATCTTATAAATACCTATCCTTGCTAAACCCCCAATTGTACTTCACACTAAACCTTAACAATAATCATTCTAAGGTTTACCAACTCAAATAGCCAATTAGAAAATCATTTTGTGAAGTGTTTATGAGAAAGCAAATTACCAAGGGTATAAAGTGTAGATAGGGTAATTTGGAAGGGGTAGAGATGTTATTCCTCACATGGCATAGAAAAGAGAGAAAGAATATGCCAAGGTATATTCCATACTTGGGGGGAAAGTGTAGGATGGATGGTTGAGATGAGATGGTTTGAATTGGATGGTTGAGATCAAAGGGAGCCTCTTTTTGAATTTCAAACTATTTAGCATGTGAGAAATATGGAGGGTTGAGATGTGTTTATTTGAAATAGATGGCTAGGATCAAAGGAGCCTTATGTTTGAATTAAGAAGGGATATTCCAAAGGAATATGCTTTGCTTGGGGGGAAAGGGTGAATCAATGGTTGAGATGGTTTTGGTTTGAAATGGATGGCTTGGATTAAACACATGTGATGGAATAGAGAGGAGGGTGAGTGAATGGTTGAGATGTGTTGTAATTTGAATTGAATGGTTGAGATCAAAGTGTGTAAGGGAATATGTAAGAGTGTAAGAGATTGTGTAAGAGAATATATGATTTGGATATGATTGGATATGGTGATATTTGTCTTTTGTAGAAATGAGATTAAGAGAAAGGTTAAGACATAATCTAATTGTCATTAAGAAGAAAGTGTTTAGACAATTAAGATTATGAGTTGAGAAATCCATAGGTTACTTATAAGTTCAAGTAACACAACGTCGAGAATCCATAGTTTCATATCTCGTGACTTTCCACGACTTGACGTTCTCAACTAATACCTTGGTTCAAACAAGTTAAGTGCTTTGCCATGATGTAAAGCATAACCCAAGTGGGAAAGGATGCGTTTACGCAAAGTGACCTTTGACTTAGTTTGACCAATAAGGGAGTAAACCCGTTACGTAATTAGAGAAGACGTAAGCACGGGATATAAGCATAGGGATGCTTTCACATGATGTTACGTGAAGTATATAAGCTCCCTAAGTTTAGAAAAGCCTTGGCTAGAGGCGATAGTTAGAAAACTTGAGTTGGCATTTTCCCGTAAATGGGTGTTTTAAAACTAGGATCTCTCAAGTCTCAAAACTCGTTTCGAGTGTTCTCAATTAAGCACATAACATGTTCATACCTGTATTGAAAGATCCAAATTTGTCGGGTATGGGGAAAGCCGACTTTCAAAATTCGCCCGAAGCCATACAGTGGCCAGGCGTGTTGACGCGCGGGCAGCACGCCAGGAGCAGATATGGGCTCCGAGGAATTTGGCTAACGTTTGTTATTTTATGTGTTTCGATGGTTTATTTTTCATCATTAAAACATAAAGAGATCTTGATCATGTTGCCTCAACAAATGTCATTTCAGCATATCCGTACAGTTGATGAAGTTGTTAATCCTACAAATAGAGCCGCGTGTGAAGCCATGGGGCTGTTAGGTGGTGATTAAGAATGGAACATCGCTTTACAAGAAGCTTCTTTCTCAGCAACCACAGCTTATATGAGAAACCTTTTTTTTTCAGCTCCTTATCTTTTGTGGGGTTTCTGACGCAGTTACGTTGCTACAATCTCACTCAGGTTCCATGTCAGAAGACATTCCCCAAATACTTTCCGAAGCTTTGCATATACGAGATCTTCATGTCAGTCCTGAAGACTTACAAGATGGTCTTATGTATGAGCTGCAAGCAATCCTTACTTCCTATGGAAAATCGGTCAGAGATTTTGGGTTTAATCTGCCTCCACCTCACTTACTGCAAATCTTAAATAACAGGGCATTGATGGAAGAAAGGTCCTATAATCGTGAATTGTTAAGGAGTGAGAGTGAAAGATTAGTTGGCCATCTAAATGCTGACCAACGAATAGTCTTTGAACGAGTCACGCATGCAGTCAATGGTCGTTGGCAGAAGCTCATATTTGTGTATGGCCATGGAGATACAGGCAAGACTTTCGTTTGGAGGACTATAATTTCTACACTTAGATCGGATGTAAAGATCGTCTTAGCAGTCGCTTCTTCGGGTATTGCTGCCTTATTGCTCCCATCAGGACAGACGGCTCATTCAAGATTCAAGATACCGCTTGATTTAACTGACGAATCAATTTGCAGTATAAAAAAATGCAGGTGGCAGAGTTGCTTAGGCAGACTGATCTTATCATATGGGACGAAGCCCCTATGAACGATCGCAGATGTGTCGAAACGCTTGACCGCACATTGAGAGATATAATGGATAGCCTGACAAGTATATTTGGAGGAAAAACGGTTGTTTTGGGCGGTGACTTTTGGCAAACACTACCCGTCAAGAAGAAAGCTACGAATGACCAAATTATTTCTTCATGCATAACACAGTCATACCTATGGCCACATTTTGAAATCATTAAACTTAGACAAAATATGCGCCTACAACAGCCATGTATTTTGCGACATCAAGCTCAAGAGATTTCGACATTCTCTGAATGGTTGCTTCAGATTGGGAACGGTACCATTGGCTAACCAGATGGAACTGATCCAGAGAATTCGGCGTGAGTACAGATACCAGATAGGTACTGCATTCCCGAGGGCGAGACAGTTGTTCAAGAGCTGATTGATTTTATATACGATGAACAAACATTGCAAGCACCAGATGCAGCATCGTTACAAGGGAAATCGATAGTGTGCCCAAGAAACGAAACTGCAGACACCATCAACTCTATTATCCTGGACATGTTAGAGGGGGAAACCTATACTTTCATAAGTGTTGATGAGGCTATACCAAAATCAAATGATGGGGGAGCAACAGAGCTATTATATCCTCAAGAATACCTAAACACGCTTTCCTTTTCAGGGATGCCACCACATGAACTTAAGCTTAAAATAGGTGCACCCGTAATGCTGCTAAGGAACTTAAACCTATGCGGTGGATTATGTAATGGTACGCGGTTGATTGTGACTCAAGTGTATACGAGACATATTCAGGCAAAGATCGGCACCGGTACTAGAATGGGAGAAAATGTCTATTTACCACGTATTGTGCTTATCAATAAAGAGGAACAACTGCCATTTGTGTTTAAAAAGAAGCAATTCCCGGTCAAAGTCTGTTACGCAATGACAATCAACAAAAGCTAGGGGCAATCACTGAATAAAATAGGCGTATACCTACCCGAACCTGTCTTTGCCCATGGTCAATTGTATGTTGCACTGTCAAGGGTGATGAGGCGAAAAATGAACCGTTTTTAGGGGGTCATTTAAGCCCGGAATTGAATTTATTTGATCAAATATTGCCCTAAATCGTTCCTTTTGTGATTTTAGGTATTTTTGGAGTGAATTCTGGAAAAGGAGGCATTTTGGACGTTTTTGGAGCATAAAAGTGAAGAAAACGGCAAAGTCTTAATTTTCCTTGCTGGGAACAGTACCTGACGGCGTCAAGAGGCTTCATATGACGGCGTCAAGAGTTGGAAGTGGTGACGGTCCAGAGAAAACGTGACGGCGTCACGTATGGCCATCATGGTTCAAGATATGGTGACGGCCCAGAGTTATATTACACATGACAGCGTCAAACTTGGATCTAGGCAATCCGATCTCATTATGGGCGGTGAGTTGACGACGTCAGACATTTCTTCTTGACGCCGTCACCCTGTAAAATCTATATATAGTTTTTTGCAATTTTCATTCATTAGCGTATAACTTTAGATGGGATAACTTTGGAGAAACCCTAGCACGAATTTTACTGTTCTTTCAAGGGTTTTTACCCTTTGAAACCTTTCATGTTCAATTGAGATAAGTATCCTTTCAATTCATTCAATATGTCTATGTGTTGTTTGAATATATCTTACACTTGTCTTGAATTTAACATGCTAGGCTAGATCTCTTGTGTGTTTGCTTAGATGTAGTGAAACCTAGATGTTGATTATTGGTTGATTGTTTGTTTATAGTTGTTACGGATGTATGATTTCGATGTTAGGCTTAAGAAAACTGGCAGACTTCCATAGGGTAACATGCTTGAACGTCTTAAGAAACATGAACCAATGCGTACTAGGTTATTATGGTTGTATTTAATGCATGAGCGAATTCTAATGATCCCATGTTAGGAGCTTCTTGCAGGCTCGACATAGGAGTGAAGTAGGAGTTTATAGAGTTGGGGAAGTATGTACGCCTCCCCACGAATGGTATTAAGGAATATAACCCGTCATCCACGCAATTGTAACAAACTATCAACCTGTAAAAGATATCTAGGGAGTAATGAAATCTAAGTAAACACAATTTTCTCATTTATTGTTCACACCACATTAGTAATTAGCTTTATTTACATTTTTGTTATTTTATTTTGATTGCATCTTAGTTATTGGGTTAGTTGATTAGCAACTAATTCCGCCCACTCTTCCAAAAACCCGATATTTTAATTGCTTTCATAAAAATATAAAAATATAAAAAGAATCATCCCTCACCTCTAGACCTAGTTTTTAGGTTTTCTAGTCCTAGCGACACTATTCCTGAGTTGAACGATCAATCCCCCGGTACTTGTCACAATACTATACTACAACGATCAGGTACACTGCCTGGTAGGGGTTGTAAGCTTCTCGAGATCCCTCGAGAGGTAAAGCCTGGTGCAATTCCCACGATCAATCCCCCTAGGAGAGTATTCCCGTCCTAGCCACCAAGGCTATCGAAACACTATTGAGCTCACCCAAGGAGCCAATGTGTCACCATTGCGATCCGACACCATCCGGTTGGTGCAAAGTAGATGTGCATTCCATGGACTTCATTCCGAAGATCCTAACCAACATCTCAAGGATCTCCTTAAAATCGTAGATTCTATAGACCTTGATGTTACAACTAGAGAGTCAACCCGATTACGCCTATTCCAATTCTCTCTACGTGATCAAGCTAGTCAATGGCTTGAACGTTTACTCGCGAGATCCATCACCTCATGGGATGATCTCACCACTCGTTTCCTTGCCCAATTTTTCCCACCGGGGAGAACTACCAAGCTTAGAAATGATATCTTGATGTTCCAACAACGTCAAGGTGAAACTCTATATGAAGCATGGACTCGATACAAGGACTTATACTAAAAAGTCCCTCATCATGGCATCGAACCATGGCTCCAAATTCAAATATTTTACGATAAAGTTAATTATCGAACGAGAAGGGCCATAGATTACGTAGCCAATGGTAGATTAAACAGACTCAGCATCGATAAATGCTAGGAAGTTCTTAAGGGGTTAGCACGATATGAAGAAGAAGGATGGAAGGACCCGATGTTTTCAAGAGAGGGACGTCTTGATTACGTGAACGTTACTCAAGAACAATTATTGGGGAATATCAAGAAGTAGGTTAAGGAATTGATGAGAGCTGAAATGACTGCAGTTGAAACTGCAAGGAGTCCTGATATACGTGTGAGTGCGATTAGCAAATACAATTTTCCTGAACGTTCACGACAAGAGGAGTTCGAAGGGATAATGATAACCTTCATGAATAATCAGGAAAAACAAATTCGACACTTAGAAGCTCGCATGGAAAGCACTCGTAATGCTTTTATGGACTTAGCAGACAAATTCATATCAAGAATTAAGGAAAAGATTAGGGAAAAATCCACACCAAGAAAAATCAAAAAAATCTTTGAACTCTCAACCCCTTTGGTGTGTGATGAAGAAGATAATGAGAAATCCTTTTCAAGTGCTTCACCCTCAATTACCCCTTACTTTTATGAGCGTCCTCAGGAGGAAAAGAACTTGCAATTTCATAACATCTTCGTTGGTTTTAAACCTGGTGTGAAGAGGTTGCACCTCGAAAACACCGCAGCTTTGGAAACTTCTATGGAATGACTCCTTCCCGTACCCACCGTTAACCAATACGAAAATCACAACCTAAATGGAACTCTACCAAGCCCTTTTAATAACCATGCCTCACTTCGTGATAGTAACAAATTGTTTGACCCTGGTGGACTTTACTAATGGGATGGCTACTCATAGTTCTTACTTTTGATTAGCTATCTACATTAGTGCAGGGACTGAATTTGAAATTGCCACTAAGTATTCATAAAACGGGCATCTGACGGCGTCAGATTTTACTCTTGACGCTGTCACCTCGCATTCTCAGCAATAATAACCCCATTTCCATCACTTTCATCTCATACCCCACAAACTATACCCAAGTGCTGCTCCACCTCCAAATCTCCAAGTTCAAATCCGACATCTTCCGTGACAAATCTCCTTGTGGTAAGTAACTTTTCCTCATCTTTAATCGTTCAATTATCCTTAGAACCTACCAATTTTGAAAACCCCCATCATCCGAAACCCTATCATTGACCCATCTTTAGAAATCATAATGCCCTTCCTTAGGTGTTTTGTAACCATGAGTTTAGCATTAGGTAGTAGTGGTTGATTTGAATCATGAGTAATTTGCGGAAAAATCTTTCATACCACGGATTTTTTGATCTCCCACCCATGTTTTCTGCAAAAAGGGGTGTTTCGGTCATGGATTTAGAGTCTGAAAATTGATTTTTCCCTCGTAATTGCATGGATGGACTTTTGCTCGGTCTGACGGCATCAGGCCTTATTTCCTGACGGGGTCAGATGTGTCTGACAGCATGACTTCGTAAAATTCTCATTCAAACCATTTCCGTTCCATTCCATCTTTTTTCAGGAAAATGAGCAAGCGATCCCGACAACACCGAGGGAGTTCATCAAGGTCCCAACGTGTGAACTATGGTGACTTGGTCCATAGTTGGAGTGAGTTTGATAATGACGCTTCTACAACTAAGTACGCGGAACTACTCTATCACCATATCGATGCAGGGGCAGTGATCGATTGGGAATTTTTGAGGTCCCAAGGTCTTGAGGGTAACTTCCATGGGAGGATCCAAACTGATGCATTTACGAGTCCTCAATGGGAAAGGCTGTTTAGGATGAGGGAAACGGTTTACAGTGAGTTGGTAAGGGAGTTCTTTGCTACTTTTTGCTTTGATCTAGCTGAGGCTAGGACAGATATGGGAGGTACCACTATTTACTTTAGACTGGGGGGAGAGCTTAGATCGTGCTCGGTTACTGAGTTTGGGTGGAGATTAGGCTTATATACTCAGGAGGAGGTTGTTCAGGGTGGTTTTATGCAGAGGTTGTTGAATGGGGAGACAATGAGGAACGAATTGAGGTGTTCCATGTTCTGGCCGAGTATTGGGAATGGGGTGTATACCTCAACCACTGGGGCGGCCTCAATCAGGGACCCTATGATCAGGTTAGCCCACAGGTGCATCACCTACAGTTTGTCGGGGCGTCATGGCACTACTCACAGTGTCACTGCTTTAGATCTTTTCAACCTGTACACCATGTTTGCAGCGGATGTATACTGTAACATCCCATTCTGGGTAGCGAGTTATTTGAAGACCAGTGTGGGGGAGTGGGATACCAACAAGGTGTATGGAGGGATGTTTGTAACCCGTTTGGCTCATTCCTATGGGATCCTTGTTCCTGAGATTATGGGGTACCTGAGCGACTGTGGGACATGTAGGGTGGTGAGGGCCAAGTCCCTCAAGCAGATGAGTATTGTGATGGAGCTGGTGGATGGGTCCTTTACTTGGTATGTTGCGGGAGGACCTGCGAGTGTTGATGATGATGAGGATGATGATGAGGGTGTGCCCCAGCAGCCGCATTACGGGGATTATGAGGTTGGATCTGCGGATTACTACCGACACATGGGTCGGGGAGATTGGCAGGCGCATCAGGGGGCTTGGATGGGTCAGGTGGACGCATGGCGAACCACCACTGACTAGAGGTTTAACTGGATGTATGATCACACCGTCCGCCAGATGCAGCATCTTTCCACCTGTGATCACATTGAGCCCCAGCTACAGATCGACCCATTCCCTGGTCGCGAGATGGACTACCCTCCCTACGGGTACACCGGGCACCTCCCTCCTGGCTATGACTACCGCTATGGTCCCCCTCCCCAGTGATTTGTCATGATGTTTGTGATTTCTGAACAACTTATTCATGGTTGTATGATTTGAAACAATTTGGCTTGTAATAATTTAGGGTATGGCCTCTGTTGGCCCTGGATTTTTTTTTTTTATTTATTTTATTTATCTTCATGTAGGATTTTAATTTTATGGGTTGTTTAAATTTTCAGTTTTAAAATTGCGTAAGTTTATTTGTGTGATTGTTATTTATTTCCGTATGCATGCTTTATTTTTATTGTTGGTAGATCATGTTTCAAACAAAAATTGTGAAAATGCTTTATTTTGTCGTTTAACTTCGTCTTAACTTCATACAAAGGTATTTCGCAAAAGATAAGTGTAAGGGGAAACCCCAAATATGTTTTTAAGAAACAAAATTGATCATGATTCTCCACAATATTAAATGAACATGTGTATTAGTATTTGTTAGAGTCAAATGCTTGTATCGAGTCATAATGATATTTTGCAGGATTTTCCAGGAAGTAGGACATAAGTTTTTCCAGAAATTTTCTGAAAACTTAACGTAAAGATTTCTGCAGATCACTTCTGATGGCGTCATGAGTTTACTCCTGACGGCGTCATGTGTAAAATTCTGGAAATTTTGCTATTTTTGTTTTTCTAACGGAGTCTTAAAGTTTTTGTTAATTCTTTAGTTTTATAAACTCCAGGAAATCTGCAAACATTCATTCCACAAGCATTATATCTTAATTTGTTTTCTAGGACTTGTTAGTATATATAGATTGCCGCCGATTTTACGCGAGGTTGCCTTGTTTGTTTTCTCAGGTTTAACAGGTTATATATGACAAGAAGATGATTCATATTTCTGGAAGGGAAGCTTTGATTGTTCATTTTCTTGGAGGAAGATCTAACCTTGTTGACACACTATCCACACCGAACGAATCAGGGGAGTATTTGATTTCATTCTTTTACCTATTTCACTTTTACATTCTTTAATTGAACATTGGGGACAATGTTCATCCTAAGTGTAAGGGGAGGGTAAATGATGATACCTTATAGGATACTATTGCACTTGAGTTTGTTTGTTTGATGGTAGGTGTGTAATAAAACTAAAAGAAATACTTGTTAGAGTAATTTTAGCGCCAAATTTAAAATTTTTTACAACATTTAGGAGTGAAACTTTAGCCTTAGCAAGCGTCTCATGGATAGGAGTTGTATGACTAGCACAAAACCGTACCATTCAGAAAAATTTTCCACCCAAATATGTGAGGTTCGCCTTTAGATTTGATAGGAAAAGCATTTACTATTAGTGCTTATGGGTGTACCGGTAGCATTTAGATTCTAGAACTTGCGTTAGTGATGCATCCCGAGACCGCTAGTGAGACTACATTCGTGTAGTAGGATTTACTACATGATAAGAGGCATTAGGATCACCCTTGTGTTAAACCCGTATCATAATTACTTGACCATTTAAGTCATATTACTTGGCTAGTAAAGTCAACTAATTTTTCCCACACCTTAGCGTTGTACTCATTTTTAGTACACGAAACCCCTAGTACACCCCTCCGAGCCTATCTTTTCGTTTCTAACTTTAAGCATCTTACTTAAAGGAAGAATTTGTTATAACCCACTTAAATGTACACCCAAATCGCCTTAGCCTTCCGTGTATGCACTCATCTTTAGTGCATTATTGTCACATGTTTAAACCCTTAGTTAATTATCTAATTGATTACATGGTTGATAAGTCGAGTCATATCCTTGTACATATTGTCTTGGGACGATTAGGACTCATGGGTAAATTACTTATGTTATGGAGTAATGGGGAAGAACATCATATATTACCCCCATATGTGCGTTAATCTTAAAAAGTGCGCCAAGTGTTTTGATTATCTTGATTCGAGTCATTAGATTAGTTTATTGTAAAGTATGTAAAAATTCAAGTGTAAGGGGAATGTACATTCCCTATGACGTATTATTTTGGATGGTAGGGTAAGAGTGTATGCAAAAAAAAAAAAAAAAAAAAAAAAAAAAAAAAAAAAAAAGGATCGAAAAAGAAAAGAGAAAAAACATACGGACTACTATCCCGTTTCATTCTATGTTTGTTTTATGTTTTTGTTATTTTTCATTTATTAGCTTAAGTCGAGTCTAGTCTTGGCTTAGCAACATGTAATTAACCAAGATGATTAACTCGCCACCAGTAAAGATTGCCTATATCCAACAAAACCGTGTTTTCCATATCGCTACACCTAACGTTATAACCCTTTAAAAGACCTCCTTGATAGTTTATCCTAGGTGCTTACGCCATGTGGTGGAGGTTTGATCCTTTCCCAAGCCTATGGTAATCTATTTTGTTATGGCAGGTAGTGAGAGATGTTTTCCATTTCCATATTGTGATATATACTTTATTACACCCAAGAGATGTGAGTATCTAAACACAATTTGTGAGGTGCTAGTGTATGACCTCCGTGCTTGTCTTTGGTCTTTAGTGGAATGATTATTTGTTGTAATTACTTTTATATTAGTGTTAAATGACCCCTAACTTGTATTTTGATTAGAATAAAAGCGCATTTGCTTGAGGACAAGCAAATCTCAAGTGTAAGGGTATATGATGAGGCGAAAAATGAACCGTTTTTAGGGGGTCATTTAAGCCCGGAATTGAATTTATTTGATCAAATATTGCCCTAAATCGTTTCTTTTGTGATTTTAGGTACTTTTGGAGTGAATTCTGGAAAAGGAAACATTTTGGACGTTTTTGGAGAATAAAAGTAAAGAAAACGGCAAAGTCTTAATTTTCCTTGCTGGGAACAGTACCTGACGGCGTCAAGAGGCTTCATATGACGGCGTCAAGAGTTGGAAGTGGTGACGGTCCAGGGAAAACGTGACGGCGTCACGTATGGCCGTCATGGTTCAAGATATGGTGATGGCCCAGAGTTATATTACACATGACGGCGTCAAACTTGGATCTAGGCAATCCGATCTCATTATGGGCGGCGAGTTGACGGCGTCAGACATTTCTTCTTGACGCCGTCACCCTGTAAAATCTATATATAATTTTGCAATTTTCATTCATTAGTGTATAACTTTAGAGGGGATAATTTTGGAGAAACCCTAGCACGAATTTTACTGGTCTTTCGAGGGTTTTTACCCTTTGAAACCTTTCATGTTCAATTGAGATAAGTATCCTTTCAATTCATTCAATATGTCTATGTGTTGTTTGAATATATCTTACACTTGTCTTGAATTTAACATGCTAGGCTAGATCTCTTGTGTATTTGCTTAGATGTAGTGATACCTAGATGTTGATTATGGGTTGATTGTTTGTTTATAGTTGTTACGGATGTATGATTTCGATGTTAGGCTTAAGAAAACTGGCATACTTTCATAGGGTAACTTGCTTGAGCGTCTTAAGAAACATGAACCAATACGTACTAGGTTATTATGGTTGTATTTAATGCATGAGAGAATTCTAATGATCCCATGTTAGGAGCTTCTTGCAGGCTCGACATAGGAGTGAAGTAGGAGCTTATAGAGTTGGGGAAGTACGTACGCCACCCCACGAATGGTATTAAGGAATATAACCCGTCATCCACGCAATTGTAACAAACTATCAACCTGTAAAAGATATCTAGGGAGTAATGAAACCTAAGTAAACACAATTCTCCCCATTATTGTTCACACCACATTAGTAATTAGCTTTATTTTCATTTCTGTTATTTTATTTTGATTGCATCTTAGTTATTGGGTTAGTTGATTAGCAACTAATTCCGCCCACTCTTCCAAAAACCCGAGATTTTAATTGCTTTCATAAAAATATAAAAATACAAAAAGAATCATCCCTCGCCTCTAGACCTAGTTTTTAGGTTTTCTAATCCTAGTGACACTATTCCTGAGTTGAACGATTAATCCCCCGGTACTTGTCACTATACTATACTACAACGATCAGGTACACTGCCTGGTGGGGGTTGTAAGCTTCTCGAGATCCCTCGAGAGGTAAAGTCTGGTGCAATTCCCACGCATCAAAGGGCAACATCTCCTCAGGGTTTAAAAATGCTAATCAAACATGTGCCAGGCAAAGATAAAAACACAACAAAAAATGTTGTTTATAAAGATTTTTTAAACATGGTCACACTTGCACAGGTTCCTTCCAATTATATTTACCTTTTAAGTGTGCATTTGCGTTTGTGCGATTATCAGATATCTATGCTAATAAAGTCTAAATTGTTATGTAAAATGTTCCACTGCTATCCGTATTTATTCTGTGCTTACTTGCCTTGCTAACTTTCAACATTCATCCTTTCATTGAAACCTATTTGTTACTATTAAACATATATGTATATGCATTTAAAATAACCATTTTGTCTCTTAACATGTAGCAAAATGGAGCATAGCTCCAGCATTATAGCATCAGGGCAGTCTACAAGCAAAGCATTCGTAACGCATTCAGATGACATTGCCCTTAGCAGCCTAAAAGAAACAGATACTGGAAAAGCTATATGTGTGAGGGTGTACCGAAAATGGATACCAACAAATATGCAAGGAAAACCCGTTGTGTTCTG
This sequence comes from Artemisia argyi, assembly GCA_030686995.1. NCBI lineage: Eukaryota > Viridiplantae > Streptophyta > Magnoliopsida > Asterales > Asteraceae > Artemisia > Artemisia argyi. The sequence continues at coordinate 52,271,530 of CM060695.1, forward strand.
TTGCATGTTAATTGATCGACATGTACAAATCACTATTCTATGACCTACCTACACAATTCAAAAGTCTCATACTGTCTAAAAAAAGTAAACCAATCCATATCAGATTCATGAATAACTATTCTGCTTGCAGGGAGGAGCTATACAGGCAAATGTTAACTTAAGTGAGAAGGCTAAATTTGATGCACTCCTTCAGATGAGCAAAACTTACAAGATCACCGGCTTCGGTTTTCAACCTGCAAAAACATGGATGCAAGCTGTTCCTCATTCACTTTCACTGGTTTTTGGAACATACACAGATATCAAAGACATACCAGACACAGGCTTCCCGGACCATTATTTTAACTTCAGCTACTATCGGGACCTGTATTCGAAAGTAGATGTGAAAGAAGGATTGTTAACAGGTACATGAGACACACAAATATAAAAACGGCTAATAATAATAGATGTTTGACTTGGTACTACTCATTGCAGATTATATTGGATCCGTCCAATATGTAACTAACGTGCAACATTCAATGAAAGCAACACAAGGTTCACCAGTTTGGAGAGACATTGGTATCCAAAATTTAGAGTAAGTCTTTAAAAGTTAGCTTTAAATGGTAATTTCATCCTCATTCTTTCTCACTCTAACAGTGGTCGCACGGTCCGATTTACTTTATGAAACCAAGATGCTTGACTCCTCCTAAACCAACCAGTCAACCGGGTGCAGTTGATAGGCCTACCTAGGAGGGAGTGCAAGTATTAAATCCGTGGAAATACAGGGAAATCCCCGGGTCGTTAAGTCCCAACGAGATTGAAATTGTATTTGTAAACGTTTTCGGGAATGAGTGATACTGAGGACAATAATCAGATAAAGATTTGGAGTTGATTACACTACTGATTGCTTGGTATTTAAGAAAATGAAACAGTATTAACAATTACAGAAACACAGATATAATAAAACGTAAACAATTTAAAAATCAGATACGTCTACAAACAGAGAAAAAAGCTGAGATTTAAGCTAAATTAAACTACAGGGGGTGAAAATGAAAATTTTATAAACTTAATATTAAAAGAAAATTTAATTAAAAAGAAAATAGTTTTTTGATTAGTTTATTAATTAATATTAATTATTTAAATAAAAACTAATGAATTATTTAATTTAAAACTATTTAACTTATACTAAAAAGATTTATATTACAAATTTAAGCTAGAAAATTGCAAATTAATTTTTAAAATTCTAAAATGACTTAAAATAAATTTAGAAACTAAATATCAATATATATATATATATATATATATATATATATATATATATATATATATATATATATATATATATATATATATATATATATTTGTCTTTTTGTAGATTTTATATTAATTAAATAATAATTATATTAATTAAATTTAATTAAACTAATTTAAATTACTAAAAATAGAAAAATGACTTAGAAATTATGAGAAAATTTATAAATCTAATTAACCATCACAGGAATCCTAAAAAATTATAAAAAATTTATAAAAACTATTTTTAGACTATTTTACTAATTATTTACTTATTTAGCAATTAAAAACTAATTAACTAAATTAATTAAGAAAAATAGAAAATGAATAGTAGTAATTAAGAGACTATTTTCTAAAAATACTTTATGATTTATAAAACCTAGGAAAAATATAAAAAGGTACTATTGTTAAATAAAAATTAATAAAACTATTTAATTAACTAATATTACTTAATTATTATTAAAACTAATATTAATTATAATAAATATTAAATGAAAAGGGAAAAATCTAGAAAAATTACTAAAAATACTTTAATATAAAAGAAAATTAAGAAAAATATAAAAATGAAAAAGTGCTTAATAATAAGCTGAAAAGAAAAATTAAATAGATAAATCCTATTAAATAGAAGCTATCACTAATTTAAATTTGGTTTTTCTTTGTTTTTCTTTGTTTTTCTTTTACAAATCTACTTAAACACTGAAAACAACAAACTTTTGTGAAGGAACTTTGGTTGTATTTTATTAATAAGCTGTGTGCAATCACAAATGCTTAACAGTTGGTGGATTTAGCTTATTGGGACTTTATAATTATTGAAAAAGCTATATTTAGGCTACCATATGATCAAATAAGCTAAGACAGATTGATACAAACTTGAAATGAGCAAAAGAATCCAAAATAAGCACAAGAATAAGCTGATGTGACCAAATAAGCACTAGTCAAAACACAAGACCAATGCAGTCCTTAAACAAGGACCTTTGGACCTCTGTGGGGTCCACAGGGGTGAAAGGGGGTCCAAATTGAAACTTGACCCTCAAAGTTGACATGGTCAACTTTGAAATAAGCCAATAAGCTAGGCTTATGGCTTTTTAATGAACCCTGGGTGGGTCTTGGGACTTTTGCACAAAAACTGAGGAAGGTCAAATAAGCCAAGTCCAATAAGCTAGAGTCCAAACTAAGCCTAGGTCTGAAAAGATGGGCTAATAAGCTCTCTAAAAAGCCAAAGAGCCAGGGGTGGGGTCCACTAATAAGCCCTTGGTGGGCTTATGAAAAAGGCTATGTATACTGAGTGCTCAGTATGCACAGTCAAATTGGTCAAACAAAAAGCTATGAGCAGCCCTACCTAATAAACTACAAAGTGAAAAACAAGCTATGATCCTTAAAGATCAGCTGTTTGGCTTTCCAAAAAGCCAAGGAGCTTATGGTGGGGCCCACAGGTGAGCACAGGGGAGACCTTGGAAGTTTGGTCAATACTGGTGCACAGGGCATGTACTTGCCCTGCAGCTCTAAATAAGCTGTTGCACAAGCTTTACCAAAAATCACAAAAATAAGCCAGTGATGGATTTTGAAAGATAAGCTGATAGACTATGATTTGTGAAAAGCTTAAGGTCTAAAATACTTGAAGTTTTGGTTTTCTACAAGCTCTAAGAATTTTGACTTTTTTATTTTTGCTTTCAGTTGACTTATATGAAATTTAATACTAATCTAATGATTGATTAAGGTGTAATGAGCTATAATAAGACTAAAGTGAGCTAGGTTACTTATTTATGAGCTGATTTGAAGCTTATGCCACACTAAAATCCACACACAAGGTTAATTAGGCCAAATATATGGTGATTTTGACTTTAAGCTTACAACCACCTAAAAACCTTGATGTTCTTGACTGTTTAGGTAATAAGAAAGATGTAGAAACAAGTTTCAACCACTGAGTCTCACATATACTCAACCAAACAACCTGTTATAATTTTGATTTTTAGAATTTAAGTGAAACTAAAACCACAGGCTAATCTATGAACTACACATTATCTAATAAGCTATAATTAAGCAGAAAAAACAGAGATAAACCACAAACATGCATGAATAACAAGAAACTCATATTTAAGTAAAATTTGAGCTTACAAATGCCTTCCAAGCTGAGGTATTGAGAACCAAGAACCAAAGTCACTTCCTATAGAACCTCCACAGGTTCACTAACCCATTGTCATCCCTTATTCACAATGCCCCAACCATCTTCTTCATGAACTCTTCAATTTTTGATTTTCTTTTTGTTTTTCAGATTTTTTTTTAATATTTTTGCTTCTTGATACTAAATTGATTTTTATGGTTTCTAAAAGCTGGAATAAGCTTTATAGGATCTTATATGGCCTAATCAGCCCATGAACACAACTACAAACACCAATTCAGTAAGCATGAGTTTTTAAGAAAATAAATAAGCAAACACTGATTTGAACTTGAAAGCTTTAATTCATTGACTGAGAAAGATTCATAAGTACACTGAGATCACTAGAGTTACAATTTAAAAGCTAAACATAAACTAGAATTTGAAATATTATGATTACGACACTAATTTTACATAAAAAAAACTACACACTATGTCTTCTGCCTTCTTCTTCCTTTTATAAGCCCTGTTTAGGGTTTCCCAAGTTGCTCTGATCATATCCCATCATTAATCTTGGCCTTTGGATGATTTTTGAGCAATCTAGACCGTTTGATCATTTTGGCGCCAAAAGAGAACAGAGCAAATTGCTCTGTTGCGTGTAGTAGGGGGTGCATTTATTGTGGAGGTGATGTTAGGTGAAGAGGGTGTGGGATGGTGATGATGGAATTACAAGTGGGGAAGGTGGGGGGGGGGGGGGGTTTTGCAGGGTGGTTTGGCAGGGATGGTATTGGGAGGGAAAGGGTGGTTTTGGAAGGGGTTGACCGGGTTTGACCCTGAGGGTGGATTGGGCTCGTGGGGGTTTTGGGCCAAAGGGATGGATCAGGGTGAAGGTGTTGGGTTTTAGTATTGGATTTTGGGTTTTAGTAATACAAAGGGTCCGGTTTGGTTTAAATGTGACACAAGGACCCAAATTGTAATTTGCCGAAAGTTTGGGGGCTGGATTTTGTATTCCTCCAAAGTACTCACAAGGTCCATTCTTGCCATATTTGAATAGTACAAGGACAAATGTTGATTTTTCCACTTTTTGAATTTCCCAGGGACCTGTTTTGCCAACTTGTGAAACTTCAGGGACCAAACTTGACATTTCACCAAATTTCACACCAAAGGACCATATTTGCCATAGAATAATAGCACAAGAACCAAAATTGATTTTTTCAAAGTTTTAAATCCCAGTGACCATTTTTGACAATTTTGCAAAGTACAGGGACTAAACTTGTAATTTCTTGAAACTTTTCACCAAAGGACTAAATATGATTATTTCTGATTTCAAAAGGACCTTTGGTGACTTTTCTTCCAAAATAAATGCTTAGGGACTAATCTTGACAAGTTTTGAAAGTTGAGGGACTAAAACTGCCAATTATGCAAACTTTGTTCATATTTCATCTGTTTTTAATCATTTTGCATCTGAAACATATAAAACACAATCCTGGGATATTTTCAGTATTTTGATGCATATTTGAGTGTTTTTGGATGTTTTGGCAGTTCAGATGAGACAAAAATGATAAGTATTTACACACTCATCAATGCTCATACTTTTAGGAAAACATAATACGAACAAGCAGAGAAACCAGTTATTATGGCAGTGAGCTCAAGCTTGGTAAAAGACTATGGGGGTAAACTTATTGATTAATATTTATGATTGTGCCTCTTAAGTTTATACTTAGCGTTGAGCTTTAAATTTTTTTTGCTTAACATCTATCTAAATTAACACAGGACTTCAACTATCAAGCACCCCTGCAACGTCATATTACTTTAATCCTAAGATACCAGAAGTAAAAGAAATTCGCGATGTGTAAGACCATCAAATGACAGACTAATGTTACATTTTATCTTTTAAAAGAACCTAAACTTACATCGTCTAATGATACAGGTATGAGGAATTCATTGACCCACCAACAATACTGACTATCCAGCACCAAAGATGCACAAATCCAGACGAAGAAAAGAGTAGAAACCGCGTCACTCTGGCGGATTTGGCTGCAGAGAATCCAGAAAACCAAAGGGTAATAAGCAACTGTAACGTAACCTTTAGCAAATCAAAAGCTAATGCACACTTTTTTATTTAAATGACAGAATGTTCGGTTTACTGTTGCTGCTACAATTAATGGACTTGATACAAAAAGAGCATGGTTTTTCAAGAAATGCTTTGACTGCGGTTCTAAAATCTCAGAGCGATATCCACATGCTCACTGTAAGCAGCCAACCTCCGACAATGACTTGCTTTACAGGTAAGCTATAATACATGGTACACTTTTACGATGAAAATTGTATAATTACTAACAAGCATGTTTTTAATTATCTACACAGTTATTGCTTTAGAGTGGTGTTATCTGATGCCACTACCACTGGAGTAATGACATGTTTCAGTAACGAAGCAAACTCGCTGGTAAAAGATTGCAAGGAATTGTTGCAGAACATACCTGACCCCGACCCGTATAATTATCCATCAGAACTGCTTTCTCTGCAAGGGAAGGCCAGAATTTTTCAGCTACACTATGATCCAGATAGTACAAAAGATAACCAAGTTTTCATTCTCGATACCTGTTGGGATGAGACGCCGTTGCTGATATCAACTGTCAGTGCACTACCTGAAAGTAGTGCAGGTTCTTCCAGTCAAACTACACTTGCAACAATGGATGTAGAAACCAAGAGTGTGGCAGCTGGAACACCTATACACGAACCTTCAACACCCGAAACTGAAAAGAGTCCACCAAGTGTGATCAATACACCAGGAAACACTAGCATTGCAAAAGTTGAGACACCTGACACCTTTGAGCTAAGGCAAACTGATGATGCACCACCGCCAGAACAAACTCCTTCATCTCAAACATCCAAACCTGAAAATGAACGGCCAAAAAGAGGTGCCAGGAGAGCCTTTTTTACAGAAGACAAGGATGCACAAGGAACAACACCTGACAAAAAATCCAAAGAAAAGACTAATCAGACTAAGGCTGCATGGCGCAAACGCAACAGGAGTGTTCCACATATTTATGTATAATATTCTACGTACCTATGCACTACTAAGTGTACTTTAAAACAATTAGTCCTGCCTTTTGCTACTTAGATGTAACTTTATTATCTGTTTCTGAAAACCTATGCAGTATGTAAATACGTATCGATGCTATTGCCAATGATATGGCATACCTTACGTATGATATTTCTTTTTGGAACAAGACTCACAAAACATCAGTCATGTAAGGTTAACTATTTGTAAATAACCTCTGCTTTGTACCTTTCTCAGCTTAATGAAATATTTATTTCTACTTAATGATATCATCCAAAAAGAAGCAAAATACATGGCATCGTATCCATACATAAAGAAAGGCAAAATATATTCGCATGTCATATAAAAACTAAAATTTTAACAAACGAGCAATTGCCACATAAAAAGTTATACTTTTATTCATAAGTACCATAGATTATAGACCAGGCATATATTACAAACGAAGCATAGCCTACACCGGTTATCGATGCCAACATAACCTAAAACCTAAATGACCTTCTACTAATACACACACGAACGGGCACAACCCTGAAACGTACATCAACTCCCACCAACACACAGACCAGTACCAAACATTAGACCAAAGTACATCAACCGAACTGTTCCATTATCGCCACATGCCTACGCTTCTCTTCCCCTGCCACGAGTGCTAACACGAGAACAGCATTCAAAGCAGCAAAAAGGCGCCCATCCTTGCGTTGTGCCTCTCTCATGCATTGGAGTCCATTGCTAGAAACAGGCCCAAACGGGCTAAAGCTTTGGCCCTCTTGAAGCAATTGATGTCGTTTCTGCATTCTGTTTGTTACAACCTCACATTCTTCAACAAGGAGTTCAATAAAGCTTTCATTCTCAATTGCTTCTTACATAAATAAGAAGCGAAAACAGTGTTCCAACCTATCAGAATTGCATTCCACTTTCAAGTCATCAAAATTAGGAGTTTCTCCCATTTTGTGTTGCAAAGTTTTTTTTTTTTTTTTTTTTTTTAACTCAGCTAAAACTATACAGGTCACAATAGCAACCACACTCTTGCTCCTTATATAGCCACTTCATGTAACTAATAACAGTAAAAGTAACCAAACTAAAATAAACTTGGTTTTCACTATACTTCACATGCACCACAGTGTTTGAATGAGTTTCCCGATAACCAAACAAAAAAGGCCAGGAATCTACATAACAAGTATATGATATCATCAGAATCTCTACTACCCAAAAATGTTTAGAAATCTATACCTACCGAAATTGCTCACTGAAATAATAGAAGTAGGTAAAGTTTACAAATGCCTATTGCTTTAAACTAAGAATCCAACATTTCATACCATTGTTTGTAATCAAACATCTATTGCTTTAAATTAAGAAACATTAGCATATATTATATTTCCATTGACGAAAACATTACATTGTATTTCATTACATGATACCATTCAAAAAACAGCCAAACACATGATACCAGTTCCATACATAAAGAGACACAGACATATAAGCAGTTAACTGAGACCCATCACCCATAAAACAAGAAAATACCGACAAAATATACCACAACAAGGTGGCCATCCCATCATTCAAACGAGAAAAGATTAGTCTTCTTATGCTCCCTTCCTTTGCGTGCCACATCCAAAACCTTGATCAACCCATCCAACACCTTCCTTTCCCTCTTCAAAGTGACCTTCAAACGTGCCAAACCGATGTCCCCATTCTCATGCAATGGCAGAAAACCCTCCCCTTCCTCCACCAGATCCTCTAAATACTTGACCTTGGCCGCTACCTGATCACGCTTCTCTCCAAGAACCATCAGCAATCCATCATTCTCGGTATAGTCGTGGCTAAACACCAAATGCAAGCAATCGTCCACATCATTGGAACCAGCGGCGAACTTGAGCCTTTGAAAATTAGGGGTGCGAGCAAGAGCGTATGCAGATGTCCTTGGTGGTGATGCCATCGTATCAGCAAGAGTTTAGAGATGGGATGAGTTAGGGTTTGAGATAACGATTAGGGCTTGAGATGAAATGAAAAGGGGGGAACCGGCCTTTTTATTAACGGCGAAAGAAAAAGGAAACGTCAGAAAAAAAAAATATTTATACAAAGTTAGTAATTAAAAAAAAATCTTTTAAAAAGTTATAAAACTTTAAAAAAGTTACAAAAGTTTCAAAAAATGTATATCAAATGCTACCATAAAACTCTTTTGTGTAAGGTATAGTAAAGAGAAAATGTAACGTAACTACCGAAGATTAACGCTATAACGGACAAACTAAATGGATCCTAATCCGGCTAAACAATAATTTGTCTTTGCAACTCTTAAAAAACTCCACTAAAAGAAAAAAAAAACTATTGTATGAGCTATGATACAAAAAAAAAAATGTAACGTAAATACCATACAAAAAATAATATGCAACGAATTGCAGTAACCGAGAAACTAAACAGCTAAAACTTTAAAAAAGTTACAAAAGTTTCAAAAAATGTATATCAAATGCTACCATAAAACTCTTTTGTGTAAGGTATAGTAAAGAGAAAATGTAACGTAACTACCGAAGATTAACGCTATAACGGACAAACTAAATGGATCCTAATCCGGCTAAACAATAATTTGTCTTTGCAACTCTTAAAAAAAACTCCACTAAAAGAAAAAAAAACTATTGTATGAGCTATGATACAAAAAAAAAATGTAACGTAAATACCATACAAAAAATAATATGCAACGAATTGCAGTAACCGAGAAACTAAACAGCTAACCAGCCGGGTGAACATTACTTTGATTCCACCAACGACTGAATTAGAAATTTAGGAAATTAACAGCCGTGCAATCACTAAAAAAAATTAGCCGGGTAAACCGGCACGCCGTAAACGCGGCGACCGTCGCAAATCTTGTGAAATTTAAACCATAGTATTTTTTGTTTAATGGGCCAAAACATGTCCAGTCCACAACTAAAAAGAAAAACACAAAGGAGTATTCCAAGAAGCAAATCAACGGCTGACAACAAACCACCTCAATCCAACGGTAAGAAACAAAGCGTGAGACCAAAGCTAAAACATGTTTGCGTCATCATATATTTCAAACGCAGCATCTCTCTCATTTTACAAATATATAAACCCCATTTTATACATCTCTTCATCTCATCCTCTTTGCATCAATCAAGATTTTCAAAAATGGTACACTTTTTTCATCTTTTTTAAAATCTGCTCAAAACCCATTTGTGTTTTATGATTATTTCATCTGGGCTTGTTTTATTTTTTAAAAAGAAGCTGTATTTAAGCTTAAATCTTTAAAAAATGTCTAGTTTTGGTGTTATTTTAAAAAAATGAAAGAACCCATTTGTGTTATGTGTTTATTTCATATGGGTATGTTTTATTTTTTAAAAAGAAGCTGTATTTAAGCTTAAATCTTTAAAAAAGGGTTTAGTTTTAAAAAAGTGAAAGAAACTCATTTGTGTTATGTGTTTATTTCATATGGATATGTTTTAGTTTAAAGTAAATGTGATGTATTTATGGTTTAATTTGTATGTTTGTGTTTTAGGCTTTGCCAAATCAGCAAACTGTGGACTACCCAAGTTTCAAGCTTGTTATTGTTGGTGATGGTGGAACTGGTATGAGCTTTTTGTTTTGTTTTATTTTATATAATATTTGTTGTTAAGATTGATGAGTGTTTAGTCATTAGTGTTTCTGTTAGTTTATTTAGTTTTGTAGCTTATTTTTAGGTTCTTAGTGTTAGCTTATGTTTTTTTTGGGTTGATATTTGGTTTTGTAAGTACTTGTGTTTTATGGTTTAGGGTTTATGTTTATGTTAAGTTTTAGGACATAATTAATGTTTACAATTAGAATTTCATGAAAAAACTATGACAACCAAATAATTGACAGTTATTTCTTTGTAAATTTGTTTAGGTAAAAAGGATAAAAGTTACACTAGCTTATGTATGATGTTGATGAAATGGTTTTTAATGTAATAGAAAGCTATAAGACTAGTATTTTTAATTTGAACACAGACTTATTATGAGGATTGAAGAAGATATATGCCAACGTACGTTGATTCTAAAAATTACTATTGTTTAGAAGCTTTCTGTTTCAACAATAATACCATCTCATTGGAAAAGTATACTTTAAAGATTTGAAAAAGGTACATTGATTGTCAACTATTGTCTCCACAATTTCATGATTTTTATTTCTGAGTTGGGATTCACTGAATTTGGCCACCAAACAAAGTACATGGAATATTCAATTGCTAGTGTAAAGGCCGGATCATGCACTTTAGGTAAAGACTTTCTAGGTAAGCATTTACAAACACCCTCATTGTCTCTACTCTCTAGCATTGCTGTTGAGCCGCTTTTGTTGCATCAAATTAATAATTGTTGCACCAAATTAATAATGTTGATGAAATTGTGTTTCTGGTTGTTTAAGCATTTGGCAGACCATCATTATATACTGTTATAATTTGGTACATATAATACCGAATCATAGAACTGGAATTTTTTAAAATATGCCTCTGGGATTTTGGATATATCCTACATTTTAGTTTGTTGCTTATCTATCTTGTGTGCTTAAAGATTGAAAGCATTGATTTATTAATTTTTTTTTGTTCTGCAGGGAAAACAACATTCGTGAAGAGACATTTGACTGGAGAATTTGAAAAGAAATATGAACGTAAGGATCTGTAAAGTTTGTTACTTTCTGGTATTTTGTGTAAAAAAGTCTTTTAGGTTTCTCAGTTATATTGCTGATAATATTTATCTATTTATCATGGTTAGCAACAATTGGTGTGGAGGTTCATCCCCTTGATTTCTTCACCAACTGTGGTAAGATTCGGTTTTATTGCTGGGACACTGCTGGTCAAGAGAAGTTTGGTGGCCTTAGAGATGGATACTAGTAAGTACTTTTATGTATGCCATTTTTTTTTTTTTTTTTTTTGTCTTTAGGCTGAATGATTCTCGATCACTTATTTCAAGTTTATGATCACTTATTTCAATAAGACGTAATTGCCAGTTAAAAAGCAAACTAATAGTAAAATGCGGAAGTTCTGTCATGGTTGTTTCGAAGAGACAATTTTGACTATTTAACTAACGGAGTCAAATAGGTTGAATGCATACAGGCTCAGAAGTTTACTTGAACATGTAAGATTGTTTATGTCGTAAAAGAGTTCTTGCAATCTTACGTTCAATCGGAAAAAAATGGATAAAAAGCCAACTCTTTATATAAACTCTTTATATAAAAAAAAATTACCCAATCCGTATGACCTGCCCATTCTGCCATCTCCTGTATTTATACACCCTTTACTTAATTATCAGTGAATTTAACTATTTGATGATTGAATTGCAGCATTCACGGTCAATGTGCGATCATCATGTTTGACGTTACCGCCAGATTGACTTACAAAAATGTCCCGACATGGCATCGTGATCTTTGCAGGTACATGTTTTTCACAAATTCTGTTGGTTCATAACAATTTTAGCTAAATTTCCTATTATCAGGTGTTGTCATAAAAGATTATCAGTTATGTTATTGTTGGAATGCAAAAAATGTTTTCAGTAGTATTGCTGAAAGTTGTTTATAGACAATTAACTGGTGGGTAATTTTTAATAGGGTCTGTGAGAACATCCCGATTGTACTATGTGGAAACAAGGTTGATGTGAAGAACCGTCAAGTGAAAGCAAAGCAGGTTACCTTCCACCGAAAGAAGAACTTGCAGTACTATGAGATATCAGCAAAGAGTAACTACAACTTTGAGAAGCCCTTTCTCTACCTCGCCAGAAAACTTGCTGGGTATATACTGTTTCTAATGCTTGTGTATAGGCTTTAAATGTAATTATATGCTAATCATTATAAACATATTAATCAACTTTGCGGGTTTTGACTTTTGTTTCTGTTTTGAATAGGGATGCTAACTTGCACTTTGTTGAGTCTCCTGCTCTTGCTCCACCAGAGGTGCAAATTGATCTTGTTGCTCAACAACAGTAAGTTTTTTGTTATTATTTACAGTAGTGTTCTTTTGTAAATTAAAAATGATGGCGTGCTGTTTGCCGTCTAGTGGCTATTCACTTGCAGGTTTTTGTATTTACCTGTTTACTTATGATGCTTCATGTGTTTTGTAGGCATGAGGCTGAACTTGCACAGGCTGCAAACCAACCCCTTCCCGATGACGATGATGATGCTTTTGACTAAGTGAGAAGTTGTCGGTTTTTACATTGTTACTCATCTTCAAGATTTGTTCACAAGGATTATATTTGTCTTTTATCTTTAGAGGAATGAGAATGTATGCAAATTCGTGAAATTATCCTTATTAATGTTTTCAGAACAAAGATTTCGAAACCTTTGTTTTGTATATTTTCATTCAAGTGTTGTGATGAGAGGCTGCATGTTTGCTTGATGGCTTAGTTTTTGGTGGTCTTGTCCAAAAAGTTTAACTAAATTACATTTGCAGGTTCTTTTTAGAAATCTGAACTGTGCAATTTAGAAGCGCAGATTGGTGCGTGAGAAGCATTCTAAATACAATACTAGTGGCTTAGCATACATGCCAAAACATCATGTTATCAGCTAGATTTGCAATAGTACTTTGGGATTTCTTTTATTTTCTTATGGTTGTGTTAATTCTTCTTGTTCTTTGCCCATCACTTCCACTACCACCTACACCACTGCCATTTCCAATAATTGTAATCTTGTGGAAAACCTTAACCGCTTTTCTCACTGTAATTTTAAGATAATGGCCTGATTGTTTAGGAGAACAATCAAAAACATTTTGAAGTATCAAAGCAGCAGCTCCTACACTTAATTGCTTTTCCAAACCTCTCCTCTATAAGCACTTTGTGATGAATAGTACCTGAGTTTAAATCTATAAGCACTTTGTGATGAATAGTACCTGAGTTTGAATCTATAAGCAATTTGTGATGAATAGTACCTAAAATTGAACCAGATCACCTAGCGTATTCGGAGTACAAAACTTGATTTCGCAACAACCTTGTCAAGTTTCCATTTGTTGCAAAATTTCTTGATATCCCAAAAACACCCATTCACGATTCCCCATCAACAATCACAAACTCAACCGCGCTAACTTATCGCCCACGCGTAAAATCCTCATCCTCACTCACACCCATAACAATTTTCTAATATACTCCTATGTCAACATTACACACTCCTCCCACCTTCCCGAGTATCCGCTATTTTACGAAGCTTCGCCACTTGAACAATACCCGCAGGACCTGGTATTATCCTAATCGGCTTTTCAACGTAATTATCAACATTAGGTTTTTGAGATGAAAGTATGGTTTGGGTGGTGGTGCAGGGACGGAGGAAGGCGGTCGGTCAGAAATCGTGGTCGTCAATATCAAGGGATTGTTCCCATAGATGATTTGGGTGTGACTTCATTTTCTTGTTTATTTGGTGGATGTAATAATCAATTTGAATTTCTTGTTAGTTTGGCGGTGGTAAAGGGCCTCGGTGAAAGGTGGTGGCGGGAAAAAAAACTTATGTCTCATCGTTCCTTATAAAAGAAAATAAAAATAAAAATTGTAAGTTGTAACAAAGATCGTCCCTGTGGGTTTAGGTTGCTTAAAAGGACACATTTACCTCTCATGTGACCAAAGTTAACGACGAAAACAAACTCCCATTTGGCAAAGGACCAATCAATACGAAATAGACAACTAACAGGGACGATCAGCGTAATTAATGAGAGTTAGGGACGAAACTAGTAATTAACTTTATATATATATATATATATATATATATATATATATATATATATATATATATATATATATATATATATATATATATATATATATATATATATACTAGTTTAAGACCCGTGTAGTACACAGGTTGTCAAAGGAGTTGTTCGATAAAATATAATGATTTAGCATTGAATAGTTTAAAGAACTGAATAATTCAACAACTCTGACTCAACCTGGTTTAGAGTGTTTGATAAATTAATGAAGACTCTTAATCATAAAAGTCGTCATTTTAGCCTTTATTGCTTTATAAGCTTTTGATAAATATTTTGATAGTTATTGAAAGAGTACAATAAAAGTTTTGCAATGTTTTTGCTAAACAACACAATAATCAAAAAGTTTAATTTAACTACACATCCTCGAACAAATTTTAGAATTCATAATATGCTTACCTACAATCATCAAAAGAAAAGAAATAAACTTAGACAAAGTCGAACCCAGTTGAGAACCGTTATCAAACATGCAAAAAGATTGCAACAAATTATCATTAAATTCAGTTGTTAAGTCCTGTAAATTGTAAGCATTGTTAAGAAACAAATTAGAAATTAAACTTTTTAGAAAAGGCAATATTTTACTGATTTATAATTATGTATAGTAGAAACTCTTCTAACCAACACCTTAGACGTGGCAATTGAAAAAGATGGCATTGGCGTTGTATCTTTGCATCAGCTAATTACACGTATAGACGAATATCCGTGCATAGCAACGAGATTTCATAGAAGCAGATAGTTTTAGTGATAAAAAAAGTTTATGGATTATAAACAAAAAATAATAAAGTTTGAGGATTTGAGGATTAAACATAATATTTTGAAACCCGGTTCGACCCGAGTGGTTTAACCGGTTGAACCGTTCCGGTCGAAAAATAGGTCAATTTAAACCGGGTCAACCTGACGGGTTGGATCGAAAAAATCTGGTCAAATTAAATCGGATCAGTCCGTCGGGTTTGAAGCGTCCTGGGTCAACCTGGTTTTCAATGTGTATTAATAGTTTTCTTTTGAAACATATGTTTTCGACATTTTATTTTTAAGTTTTTCAACATTTCATTTTTTTAACATTTCACTTTTCATTTTGACATTTTTGTTTTATAGATAGTATATAGAATATAAATAGATATAAAAGGGCTAATACCCTCATTAAGTAACCCATGAATATGACGAAATATTTAAGGCCATGAAGGCAGCAGCAAAAGAAAAGGTTGATTGATCTTTAACATCAATAGTAACTGATACACCAAAACATACATCCACAACCATCACACCACACCATAATCTAAACACTCCTATGACATCCCAAATTATAAAGTTCAATCCAAACACCCTTTTCACAACAGTCACATAATCAAAAACTTCATAGGACTAAAAATTAAAACTTATGTGGCTTATGTGGCTTGCAGTTGACCAGATTCTCAATCCTATGTCCCTAAAATATCAACCCTTTTGTACATCTTGAACTACCAAATCAAAACACTTATAATGAATCTAGTTACATAATCTGGTACTAGCGAAAGTCTTTTTACCCAATCCAACCACTGTTTTTTTTACCATTAGACCATGCATGTAGCCACAAATAGATTCTTTGCTTTAACATGGGCTTTTTAGTTTTTTTAAGCGGGCTCAATTAAATAAATATGTTTTAGATTTATTACATCATCTTTAGTAATTTTTAACCGTATTAACCAATGAAAGATTGACACCTAGTCAAAGATTACATCAGGAATAAATAGAAAAGATATATAACGACAAAGAAAAGGGACATGTAGAAAGCAAAAGGCGGTTCCGAACCCTCCAACACAAACAAACATCGAGGTTAGTCGATCTAATTTTTAATTAATTACTACTAGTTGTTCTTAGCTAATTGATCATTGATTTGGTAGAGATAAAAAAATCGGACATGTCATATAACATAAATACAATTTTTTTAAAGGGTTTCCGATAAAATATATTACATCAAAAAACGTTGAAGTACAAAAGATATACATCTCAGCAGATTTTTTTATTTACATGATTGATTGTTTTTATGAAAAGTATAGGGTGTGAAGTAAATAATGCCATGCATGCATGTTTTGGTTTTTATAGTACGTAGCAACTAGCAATGAAGAGCTCTCGTCTTGTATGCTTCTTCTTCTTGGTGATTCTGCTTGCCAAAGTAAGTGGCCTTCCACAATGGGAATTATTAGAAGCCCTGGCTAACCGGAATGTGATTAACCTTGATCCCAACATGGAAGCTATAACTGGAATTGACGATGACCTTTACCAGATGTGGCTCTTTAACGGTGGGTCTTCAAGTTCAGATATTATCGATTTTTTAACTCAATATGTGGAAAAGAGGGAGTATATAAAAAAACAAGATTGATATGGTTGGGTCCATTCTTTTTGGAGCTAAAAAAGGTCGCTCAATCCTCCATTCGGCTTCCAGCCTTTCGCTTGATGACATGCTGATGCAGTGCTCTCTATCATCCTTGCATTTATTTTCCCGGCATTATGGTTTCCAATCTCAACCTTACATTAAGTACCGTCGACTCTTTGTAAATATGTGCAATCACGTGGGTGAAGACAAGGCATCAATCAAGGAAGCAATCATTGCCGCCTGTGGCAACAACAAATCATTTGGCAGTAACCACACAACCTTCTTTTTTACTTAGGGTGTGTTTGTTTCATTTAGATGTTTTAGGTCTGAAACTGACTACCACATCTTACTAGTAAGAGATGGCTAGAACGTCTAAATCTAAATGAAATAATGTTGTTTCTTTTTGTATAATTGTCCGAATAATTTTAAGTGCTCGTGTCTGCAATTTACTTAAATAACTTATGTAAATATGAAACAAGACTTTTTATCATAACTATAACATAGTTAATAAACCATCAAATATATTATATTAACACGAGTCTTCAATCTCTCTTATCGAGTAAGAGGCAGTAAGACAAGTCTCCCACCTCTTACTGAATAAGATGTTATATGTCTAACTCGGTCTGACTCAAAAGAAAAAAACAAACAAGAAAAACGTCTGCCCACGGTAAGAGTAAGAGGGAGTAAGAAGGCTAGTAAGAGGGAGTAAGAAGGCTAGTAAGACTTTTTTTAAAAACAAACAAACACGCCCTTACTCTACTACTGTAGCATTTTATGTTACCAAATTACTACATGAATGATCTTGGATGTCGATATTTAATTCATCTTTTCATGAATGGCATTTTTGGTACTATTATGATTACCTGGCCTTGTTTACAGTCACTTAGATTTCAGTATTGTGTAATACTAATTTTATCATCTAAATCTGCAGTTGTTGTTGATGTGAGGAATCCCACTATAAAAGTTGTCCCCGCACCAACTCGTGGCTCTTCCGATTATTGTGAACGTGTTTTTGTGAACGGCGTATCTAGAAATATTCTTGGGAGTTTTGCCAAAAGATATTTTCGGTTCATTCCCACACTGATCAGCCGTGACTGGCATGACAAAGCCCAAATTTGTATTCACGGGTATAGTAAAGAGTCTTTTAAGTTCTACCCTTTTGCGTTTATTGGTAATAGGTGGCAGCATGGGCAGAAACAAGCTCGATTTTGTTTTTAATGCATTATTCATGATTCTACAATCTACTTTATTACCGTTTTTTCTTTTTGCTAATTTCCTTCACTTGATCCATTCATAACTTGAAGAGTACCCATTATATGGCCTAAACACTCTTTTTCTACATAGTACTAATTTGCTGCCTCGGGATTTATTAGGCTTTTGGTTATTCTTTTTCAGAGTTTTATTGACACTCCTGTCGGAATGGTAGCGGTTGTTACTTGTTTGACACTCTATTGTGTGAAAAGTTTTATCAAGTAAGTTCTATTTTACCCAACTTTCTCTGATGCGATCAGGTTCATAAGAAGTATTTTCAAGCTTAGTACCTTTTTTTTCACTACACATGTAATATAACAGTGCTGAAATTATTGTCATTTTGGCAAATGCCAACATTGTTACATGAATGATTTACACATTATATTTTTATTGATAGTAAACTTTGAATGCATCAGGAAATAAAGGAGATATCACAGTGGAACTAGGCGAAAAATGGCTTTCAAGGGGTTTCAATTCTTGTTTACAGATCGTGGAGTTCACATTTCATCATTTATCTATTAGCGTTACAGTTACCGTACATCTAGCGGGTTTATTTAAGATATTTATATTTATTGTTGTGTAGAATTCCCTTCTAGTTAAATTGTATCTTTATAAATTATTTATTTTTGTCATGTAAACTTTATTTTCATTTACATTCTTACGTTCCGGGTTTTATATTTATAGAAAAGGAAAAAAAAATGATCACAAAAAGCATTAACATAATAATACATAAGCGAAAAGACAGAATAAAAGAGATGGTTTGATATTTCAAAAGATAATTTTTCTCACCATATAAGCACTAGTGTGGTCAAAGAAATACAAGAGGCGTTAGCCCGTTCTTGACACGAATTAAAGAACAACTCTTGCGATCGCCCACTGCCTCATCCACAAGTTGCTCATTGCGGCATTTAGCTATTTCGTTTGACACACTGTTAGTTGCTTCTAACATGTAAGAAAACTCGTTTAATGTTTCAAAACGGAACTCTTTGTGTGAATGTCTATGAGTCATCAGTTAACTTTACAGTTAGATTCAAAACACGCATGTGCTAAATACAAGACCAGGCGATGGCCTGATAGCTATAGTCTCCCTCCCCCCGGCGCCCACACATTTACCTAGATGTTATCCATAATTACGATGTTTACGAACCAAATTAAGTTCTTTAGCCTCCAGAGAAAGATGATAAAGTTATTAAACGACTCGTAATTTTTTTCAAACATGAGATCAAGGATAAAAGTAGTTCAAGTTCTTTATTTATTTATTTTTTATATATTAAAATGTAATGTAAATCTGAATGAAAGTAGGTATTATATGTTGTTATGTCACACATAGTGGGGTTGGTGAAAGGGGTTGGTTTAATTCTGCTTGATTGGTTTTTGATATTATATTATTAGAAATTAAACCAAATCATCTTTTTAGGACACTTTTGCATGTTTTTTTTTTTTTTTTTTTTTTTTTAATAAAGTGGATTTTGCATGGATGAGAAGTCAGTTTAAGCATGTCTGTATTACTTTTGACAATAAAGTTTGATATAAAATGACAATCATCCAGGCGAATGAGAAACTAGAAATCAGAAACCACTAAATTACCAATGGTCGCATGGATCTTCGTACCCTGTCTCACAAACCATATCATCAACAATAAATATTTACAACATGCATATAGATCTGAAAAGAAATATTTGGTTATAAACAAATTATTATACCTCTTCATCCATCAGAATCATATCAATAACAGTAACTTTGGACTGATTAGTGACACCGTAGTATTGATTCCATATAGAAACTACTTTCACCTTAATATTAATCTTACCATTCGTGCCGTCATTATCCGAAAGGGAGGTGATCAACATAGTTTTGCCTGCGCTAAGAAAAGGAACGCAAAAGAATCAGAAAACCAATGAATAATGAGCACCCACATTGGGCGAGTATATATAGGCTCAGGATTAGGGTTTCGCAACCGTGATCCAAAAGATAACGCATAATTCAAATATGGAAAAGATATCGGACATGATAACTATCGGTTTTAAAACATTCTAGAAGGTGCCTCTCGTACTACCAGAAACCCCGGGACACCAAAGTTTCAGAAAACATACCCGGTTCCAAAAGGTTTTTTTATTCGCGTTTTCGAAACATCTATGTTTGGTGAGGCCCCCCAAAAAAAAACACTTTTGGCGCTCCGACATTCTCTCGATTGCAAAACCAATTAACCAATGAGAGGCCTCGATTTCAAAATGGAGCCCTCCCATTGGTTAATCGAATCCCTCGATTTGGCCAAAAGTGAGTTCTTATATTATATAAAAGATTGATCCCCTTGCTCCACAAAACTCCAATAATTGACATTACTGCTCGACGAATTATGCAATCAATCAAGCCTATGTAGGTATGCATTGGTGTTCAACTCCTATTACAGGTAACTATATGTATAGTTTTCTTAATTAATGGTCGTTGTCACTTTCAAATCCTGAGTCACATTGGATTTCACTAATCATTATACTGCATGCTTAATTGATCTGGACCTCGTCTAATATTAGAAACACGTTGTATCACTAATCACCCCACCTCTAAACCACATCAAATTTTATGATACACTTTGGCGATATTACCCACGGCCTGCTAGGTCTTTTTGTCTAAGGTGGTTCCAGGCCACCACCTACTAACAACGTAGGTCCACCCCTGTCAATGTTATTCGTATATGTCATAGGCCCGTCTGGTGTTTTGTATGGGTTAGAGCCCAAAGAGTATTTGATAGGGTTTATGTATTATATATTGAGATATTCGGTATTCAATAATATACGACACACATTATTATCCTTCATGGTATCACGAGCAAAAATCCTAACCCTAATACACGCTTAAAATTTTCCGCTGCTACCTTCTGTTTTACAAGTCGATCGTTGGTTTCTACAACCAGCCGATAGTTTCTTTTTTACATCTGCTTTTCAGTTGATCATTGGTGGTATATCACCAGTCGACAGGTTTTTTGTTTGGGTTATTGTTTCAGGTCGATCGTTGGTTTTTCTGTGTAACCAGTCGACAAGCTAAGTTTGATTTTTGTTCACAGTCGATCGTTGGTTATTCCTTATACCAGTCGACTTGTTTGGTTTCTCTACTGTCCCTTTTATTTAATTCCTTACTGTCAGATTGCATGCTTCTGGTCCTTTAACCCTACAACCCTGCGTACCACTTCACAAAATACTACAAGCCCTAACTTCATCACCTCTTGGCTGGTGATAGTCAACCTCCCCAACCGGTTATCCTACTCTCTGATAAACTCATGTCCATTACAAATCTCACCTCCCTCATTCCCGTCACGTTGGATGTCGAGGAGATGAATTATTCCTATTGGGTTTATTTTATTCATAATCTTTGTAAGGGTTATGAAATTTTAGATCATATTATGCCCAAGCCTGTTGACGAGGCCTCTTCAAGTACTAAACCACCTCCCGATGCCGAGTGGTTAAAGATAGATAACATCATACTCTCTTGAATTTTCATCACGTTGTCCAAGACACTTCAACAACGTCTTGTTGTTGACAATGCTCAATCGGCTAAGCAAGCTTGGGACATCCTTGTTGATATCTTTCAAGATAATAAACGTACCCGGTCTATAGCTTTGAAGGCCGAACTTCGTTCCTTGAAACTTGGAGATTTGAGTATTGATGCGTATTTTCGTAAGATTGAGTCTATTGCAACCATCTTGACTAGTCTTGGATCGTCCATGTCCAATGATGATGTGGTTACTTTCGCGCTTGAAGGCTTACCCGCAAAGTATGACAACATCTCCACAATTATTGCTCATCGGGAGCCGTTTCCGGATCTCTAGACCATCCGTTCTATGCTTACTAAGGAGGAGATGAGGTTGAAGTCTCGGGTCCATGACACTTTGGTTAATGCTACTTCGTCATCGCCCATGGTTTTATTAGCAAAATCTACTGGTCGGCGATCTAATTCATCATTCGAAAAGGTAAACAAGCCGTGTTTTAATTATAATATTAAAGGTGCATGTCGCTTTGGGTCGTCTTGTAAGTTTTTACATAATGGTGAACCTGGTAGTGCTACTCGACCATCTAGCTTGAATAATATCTCGTCTTCTGTTTTGACACCTACTGACATGGTAACTTTACAAAGTTTATTGGCTAAACTTGGGATTCAAGGGAATAATGTTGTTCCTAATACTGGTGGTGCTCATTCTGTGTCAACTCCTACCACGACTTGTTCACCTCTCGCATTGCATACCAATCATAATTTAATAGGTTATCCCCCAGGTTTTGCATTAACTAATAGCCCACCAGGTTTTCAAGCTCAATCTCGTATGGCAACCAATACCACTGGTCCGTCTTTATACTCAGGGGGCTCACCAGGTTTCTTTAGACCTCAGCCTATGTACCAGGTTCAACAGGGGGGTGTGCCAGGTCAGGTTCATCAAGGGGGTGTGCCAGGTCAGGTTCAACAAGACATCAGGTCACGTTCTCTTGGACCCCAACCTTTGTATCCGGTTCAACAAGGGGGTCAGTTTGGATACTCGGTTCACTATGGTTACAATGGGGGTTCGCTTGGTCCTACAATTTCACAAGGGGGTCATACTTATCCTTCGGTTCAATTAGGAGGTGTAGGTCCTAATGCTCAAAGGGAAGTGGGTCCTGTGGGTCAAGAAACTATTTTGCCACATGCCTTTACTGTCGGGACACTACAAGATCTTGCTTCTGGTAATTGGAATATGGACACAGGTGTGTCCTTACATATTAATGATGATTTCAATAATCATAATGATATTTTTAATTCGTGTATTTATTCATCTGTTGCAGTTGGTGATGAGCATTCTATTCCTGTTACTAACTCTGGACATAGTATTTTGTCTACGCCTTTTCGCCCTCTTCATTTAAACAATGTTTTAATTACTCCTAATATAGTAAAAAATTTAATTTCCGTTCGTCAATTTGTTTGTGACAGTTATTGTACCGTTGAATTTGATCCTTTTGGTTTTTCTGTTAAGGACTTTCAAACTCGTCGGGTGCTGCTCCGCTGTGATAGCACTGGAGACCTTTACCCTGTCATGAAGCCCTCTCCTATTCCTCAAGCATATCTCACCAGTCAGTATACGTGGCATCAACGACTTGGACATCCAGGAAGTGAAGTGCTACGTCGTGTTATTTCCAATAATTCTATTTCGTGTAATAAGGAGATGTATCATGTGCTTTGTCATGCGTGTCAGCTTGGCAAACATGTGAAACTTCCATTTGTTAGTTCTTCTACTTTCGTTAAGTCTTGTTTTGACATTGTTCACTCGGATTTGTGGACTTCCCCAATTCCGAGTCTGTCTGGTTTTACATACTATGTTTTATTTTTGGGTCATTATTCACAGTTTGTTTGGGTTTATCCTTTAGTTAATAAATCTGATGTTTTGTCAAAATTTATGTTGTTTCATAATTTTGTTAAGACTTAATTTCAGTGTGACGTTAAGTCTTTCCAGTGTGATCAAGGTGGTGAATTTGATAACCACTCTTTTCATAAATTATTTGCCGATAATGAGATTCAGATTAGATTTTCTTGTCCACGCACTTCTTAACAGAATGGAAAATACGAAAGGATGATTCGCACCATTAATAATCTCATTCGGACTTTATTGTTTCAAGCTCATCTCCCTCCTAACTATTGGGTTGAAGCCCTCAACATGGCCGTTTACCTATTGAATATATTACCATCACGTGCCATTGACAATGAAGTCCCATACACACGCCTTACTGGCACTACACCAGCTTATAGTCTTTTACGTGTTTTTGGGTGTCTTTGTTACCCTCATCTTGATGCTGACCACAAACTTGGAACCCGTGCTACACCTTCCATCTTTTTGGGCCACGCTACTAATCATCATGGCTACCGTTGTCTGGACCTCAACACCAATAAAATAATCATTTCACGACATGTTACTTTTGATGAAACAGTTTTTCCGTTTGGTTCCACGACACCCAATGTTAGTCCCTCGTATGATTTTTTGGACGACACCTCAAATTTCATCTCCAATATAATCAAACAATCACATATCTCCACTACTACTTCACCTCAACCTCATCCTAACCTACTCCTACAATCCACACTGATGCGCATACTTCTCCTCTACACGATCCACCTTCCCCAACTGCGCCTCATATTACCACCCCACTTCCTACAAATGTCCCTAACCAATCTAACCAACCTCTCACCCCAGTTTTTGTTTCCCAAGATCCACCAACTCCACCTGTTAACCCAAACCCGGTTTCGATTCACCCCATGGTCACACGTTCTTGTGTCGGGACTACTCGTCCCAATCCCCGTTATGCTGGTCATGTGTCTACCATTTCTCTTTCACCTAGGTCATACAAGGATGCTTTTAATGATCCCAATTGGCGAAATGCTATGTATGATGAGTATAATGCACTTATTAAAAATAAAACTTGGACTTATGTACCTCGACCTGAGGGTGTCAATATTGTTCATTGTATGTGGTTATTTCGCCATAAATATTTGGCTGATGACACTCTTAGTTGGTACAAGGCACGTCTTGTTGCCAATGGTAGCACACAGATTGAGGGAGTTGATGTTGATGAGACTTTTAGTCCGGTTGTTAAGTCGGGTACCAATCGGACTGTCCTTAGCTTAGCTATTTCTCGACATTGCCCTGTTCACCAGCTTGATGTCAAGAATGCTTTTTTACATGGTGATTTAGCTGAAGCTGTTTATATGCATCAACCTCCCGGTTTTTGGGATCTAGAGCATCTAGATTATGTTTGTTTATTACAGAGGTCTCTTTATGATCTTAAGCAGGCACCTCGGGCATGGTTTCAGCGGTTTGTTGCTTACATTACTACTGTTGGGTTTAGTCCGAGTCGTTGTGACTCCTCTTTATTCATTTACAGACAGGGTGATGATACTGCATTTTTGTTACGCTATGTGGATGATATTGTGCTCACTGCTTCATCCGATATTTGATTACAACGGATTATTGCTTTTTTACATAAGGAGTTCTCTATGACTGATTTGGGTGCTCTTAATTATTTTTTGCGTGTTTCAATTACGCGTGACTCTTCTGGGATGTTTTTGTCATAGCGTAAGTATGCTATGGAGATTTTAGAGCGTGCACATATGGCTGGTTGTAACCCTTCTCAGACTCCTGTTGACACTAAGTCTAAATTGGGTGATGATGGTGATCCGGTTTCTGATCCTACGTTATATCGGAGTCTTGCTGGTTCTCTACAGTATCTTACTTTTACTAGGCCTGATCTCTCTTATGCAGTGCAGTAGGTTTGTCTTTTTATGCATGATCCTCGTAAGCCTCATTTCTCAGCTCTTAAGAGGATTTTGATGTATGTTCGGGGCACCTTAGACTATGGCTTACAATTGTTTTCATCTTCTACTTCCTCTTTGGTTGCATACTCCGATGCAGATTGGGCGGGTTGCCCAACTACTAGGCTATCCACGTCTGGCTATTGTGTTTTTCTTGGAAACAACTTGCTCTCATGGTCCTCGAAGCGTCAACCAACGCTTTCTCATTCTAGTGCTGAGGCCGAGTATCGCGGTGTTGCCAATGCGGTTGCTGAGACATGTTGGTTACGGAATTTACTTCGTGAGTTGCATACTCCATTGTCTTCTGCTACGCTTGTCTACTGCGACAATGTCAGTGTTGTCTATTGACTCACTCCAAATAGTCAACTAAGTCAACCAAGGGTTCTTAGTCAACAAAGTCAAGCTATGAGAGAGAAAGTGATCAATTTATGATCCGGTGTAACACTGGTACAAAAAGTTGTATTGGTCAAGCCAAAAATGTATGAGGATATGCATATAGTCACACACGTTTTTTTCGTTATGTGTCACCATAGGTCCCACCACCGTAGGTAGCATATGGTCACATTGTTGAGTTCGTGGCCTTTTCCATCGAAAAAGAGTGACCAAAACCCCGAATATGTGTGACAAATTAGGCAAAAGTTTTGTTGGATTAGTCATTATCAGTGACCGTAAACACCTTATAGTCACACGAATGTTTTTTAAGAGTGACTATTGTTCATCCTTTGGCCACATAAATATATAATATATGTGACATTTGAGATGATATATTCAAGTAAATGTGTATTTTGTGTGACTATTGATAATCAAATGGCCACATGAATATACAATAAATGTGACGTTTGTGATGATTTAGTCACACAATGGGTGTTATTTTTTGGAGTTAGTCACATACAATTTAACACAAAGTGGCCAAAAGTGTGAATAAGTGTGACCATATGCTGTTTAAAGTGAAGAAATGTGTATTTTGTGTGACTATTGATCATCCAATGGCCACATGAAGTTTATGTTTGCGTGGCCTTTTGTAATATTTAGTCACACAAAGCATGTTTGTTTTGGGTATTTAGTCACATATCATTAAGCAAGCTGATTGGCTCTAAACAGTCAACTTAAATTGACCAAAGGAATGGTCAACAAAGTCAAACTACCTAGACCAATGCTCCAGGTAATATAGGATATCACCATGTCGTTATGTCCCAGCGAGGTGTGAATGGTACTAAAGCGTGCTTGTGATCGGGTGATTTTCACAGGAAAGGGGTAGGATGATTATACTACTGATTTTTAACTGAAAATGATAAAAATACTTGATATGGAAAAAATCTGAAAAACCAGATAATTGAAAACGTTTTAAAATTAAAAGGTACGTTTTAGTTTATATAAACGTCAACGTACCAAATAAAAAGTGAAAACTGAAATCTGAAAACCCTCAGGGGGTGAAAATGACTTTTATACAAACCTAAGGATGAAAGAAAATTTTTAGAAAAAGAAAATGAATTTTTACACTAATGAATTATTTAATATTTATTAAATACTATTTATTAATATTTAAATAACTTAAATACAATATAATATTATTTTAATACTAGAAAAATGAAAATTAAATTTCTAAAATTATAAAATAACTAAAAACTAATTTTAAACTTAAAAATATATCTTTTTGTCTTTTTATGATTTTTATATTAATTAATTACTAATTATATTTAATTAAACTAATTCTCTAATTTTAAATTACTAATAATACTTAAATGACTTAGAAAATTATAGAAAAATTTATAAATCTAATTAACCATCACAGGAATCCTAAAAAATTATAAAAAGTTGGTTTTCTGTATTTTTAAACTATTTTACTAATTATTATCCTAATTATTAATTAATTACCAGTTAAACTAATTAAATTCAAAAAAATAGAAAATGAATAGTAAAAATTATGAGAAAATTCCAAAAATTATATTATATTATATAAAAGCTATAAAAAATATAAAAACTAGGTATCACTTGATAAAAACTAATTATGCTATTTAATATTTAAATATTAATTAATTATTACTTAAACTATATTTTTTTTTGAACGGTTACTTTTTTTTAAGGGAAAACCATGTCCAATATGAAACCCGATGGGGGGAAAACCTTCAACTTAAGCCGCCCGAAGGCACGACACTTAAATTGAAGTAAACCCTGCCTTCTCCAGATTCGAACCCTTGTGGGTTGAAACCTTCATTGAAGGACTTTGAAATCGTACCGACAGGGCAGTGGTCCACAAGGGAGGACTTCCCGGTTTGGTCACCCAAACCGGTACTACTCTCCACTAGGCACGCTTAACTTAAACTATATTTAATTCTAATAATTACTAAATGACAAGAGTAAAATCTAGAAAAATTCCTAAAAATACTTTAATATAAAAGAAACTTAAGAAAATTATAAAAATGCCAATTACTTAATAAAAAGCTAAAAAGGAAAATTAAAAAGATAATTAATATTAAATAGAAACTATCACTTATTTTTAAATTGGATTTTTCTGGTTTTTCTTTTTCTAAACTATTTTAACACTAAAATCAAACAACTTTTGTGAAAACACTATGAGTGGGGCCTAGTGAATAAGCACTTCAAGTGCTTATTGCCTTGACAGTTGACTTTGGTCAAACTGTCAAGCTATAAGCTTCAAATAATCTAGCTAAGGCCCCACAATGGTAAATTATGATGAGAACAAGTTAAGTGAGTGGAAATAAGTTAACAAAAATCAGATAGAACCCCTGAATAAGCAATTAAGCACAAATAAGCAATTAAGCACAAATAAGCAATTTGCTAAACCATTTTCAACTCAGAAATGGGACAAAGAACTAGGGAGATTCATTGTGGGGTCCACAGAGCTTGAGCTTAAAAACTTGGGTGGAATGGAGAGAGGGCCAGGTGGGGGGTTGAAAGGACCCAAGGGGGGCCTATGGGACCCACTGAGGTGGCCAGTAAGAACCACCAAAAAGGGGGTTGTGGTGATTGTGTGGTGGTGCAGGGGAGGTAACTCTCCCTGCAGGTGTGTTTGGGAAGGTGTAGGGCCTACATAAAAAATCACAAAAATGTAGAGACAATGGGATTCAATAGTTTAGCTGGTATACTACCACATCTAAAAAGCTCAAATCCTAAATCTACACACAAAACTCACAAATATTCTTGCAAAAATTGGTTTTTCTGCACAATATGAAATTTGACTTTTGAATTAGAACTCTTGATTTGACTTTGGTGAGATTCTACAGGTTCTAATGGGCTTAATATGTTATAATAAGTTGATTAGAGGCGAAATTAAGCTGAATGTAATACTTATGCACCAATGTCTCAACTAATGAAACACAAAATCCTCACAGTGAAAAGCAGACTTGAGATTAAGGGTCAATTTGACTTTTTCTGAGGAAGTGACCAAAATGGTGGTCAAACTAAGCTTATATGAGCATAAGTGACTTGCTTGAACCAAGTATTACCATAATGAACAACAAGAACACAGAAAGATAGCATCAACCAAACACCCCTTTAAAGAAGTGAAACTGAGATTTTCAAATTGTTTTAATAATAAAGACCATGCAACTGATTTCAACTGTTATAGTATGGTTATATAAGATCATTCAAGCATAAAAACATCACTTACATCAGTCACTACTCATGAATCATAAACAAGAGAGTTAGGACAGTTGAAAATGAAGAACTAAGGACTTATAAGTACTGATGAACAAGCATAGAATTCTAAGCAATACTTTAACTGACCTATGCAAGATAAGCTCAAATAACCAAATATAAGCAATAATAAGCTGATACTACAGAAATTAATAAAATTTGAAAAAAATGGCTTACAAGGTGTCCTGTGAGAACCACAACAAAGAACCAAGAACAAAACTACCCTAATGTCTCCCCTGAGACTATGAACCCAGAAACTCCAATATCACCATGCACCCATTGCTTCCTTCTTCCTCCAAATGGATTTTTTTTTTTTTTTTTTTGTATTTTCACTTATTATTATTATTATTATTATTTTGATAAATCTGCTTAGCAGTCTTCTAGGTGATCTCAAAACTTCATAAACTTATAAGTGAACACCAATTGAGCTTATATTATTACTGAATAACACTTTTAACAACTGAAAGTAAAATTTAGATTTTTACATGAAAATAGCATTAACTGAATTTCATTAAGGTAACTAAAATTGCTTGTTAAACTGTCTTGGAAATACACTAATCACTTGAGATTACAATTTAAAACAAGGTTTTACAATAGAGAATGAAAAGTACATGAAAACGTCCTAAAAATTATATTAATTCCTACTGCCTAAGACTTGGTGCTTCTTTTTCTTCTTATAGAGGATTTCTAGGGTTCTTGGGACCCTCTGTGTGAAACCCACCATCACTAGGAACCGTTGGATTACTCAAAGTAATCTCAACCTTTGAATCAAGATTTGGCGCCAAAAAATTTCACAACCACTGCCTGATAACTTGGAAAGATTTATGATCAATTAATGTGTTTTGGAGCTTGTGGAGGTCAAGGGAGCATAGTATGGAGAGGCTGAGGTGGAGGAGAGGGGACGAGCAGTAAGCAGGTAGCAAGTTGGGGTGAAAATGGTGGAAGGTTTGACTTTGGTGTTTGACTGGGAGAGTAATAAACGGGGAGGAGTATATTATTAGTGGGATGTTGGGCTGGAAAGGTGATTGGGCCAGGATTTGTAGTGGGTTAGGATTGGTGTTGGGTTTGTGTTAAAAGGGTGTTGGGTATTATAGGTTAAATGGGTCCATTTGGTTTGTTAATAAGTTCAAGGACCATTCGTGTAACTTTCTGCAAATTAGGGGCTGATTTTGTCATTTTTCCAAAGTTGATTCAAGGGTCTTTTCCTGCCATATATGAATAGTCCAATGGTCATGAAAGTAATTTTTCACTTTTGGTCCTTCAGGGACTAAAACTGTCAATAATTGAAACTTGAGGGACCAAATTGCAATTTCTTCAATCTTTTCACTCAGGGACCAATCTTGCTAAAATAAGTAACCAAAGGACCATAAATGATAATTTCCAAAATTTGAAATCCCAGGGACCATTTTTGCCAACTTTTGAAACTTGAGGGACTATTTTTGACATTTACCCAAAAATTCATTCAAGGACCAATTTTGACAACTTAGAATATTTCAGGGACCTTGAATGATAAAACTCCACATTTTTGAATTCCAGGGACTATTTTTGACATTTTATAAAAGTTGAGGGACTGAAACTGCCAATTTTGCGAACTTTGTTCGTTTTTTATCTGTTTTTACTCATTTTGCATCTAAAACATATAAAACACAATCCCTGAGATATTTTCAGTATTTTGATGCATTATTGAGTGGTTTTGGATGTTTTGCAGTTCAGATTTGACCAAAAATGATGAGTGTTTAAGCACTCATCAATCCCCCACACTAAACTATTGCTAGTCCCTAGCAATCTTTTGAGAAAACTTAATGGATATGAATCTCTTTACCAAAAGCCATTACTTCTGGAGTAGCCAAATGTTTCAGTTCAAGTAAGAACTATGATACACTGATAACCATGTGATTTTGAGCAAACCACCAGCTTTCAACGGTTTTGATTTGTCTTTACCAGAAGCCGTTTGCTTCTGGACTAGCCAACTCTTGATGGACACAGTCAACATCTTGGTGAGTTGATTACCAATTATGGCTTTCCACTGCCTTTACCACAATCCATAATCTTGCGTGCTAGCCAACTCTTTTACTTTTTAGGATATGGTGAGTTGAATACCATACAATTTTGGGCAAATTGTAAGCCATAAACGGGTTTGAGTTATCTTTACCAAGAGCCGTTTGCTCCTGGATTAGCCAATCCCTTTGTCGGTTACACATGGCGGACTGATAACCACAAATTTTTTTTGAAATAAAGTGAAAATTTTTTAAAATTTTAGGCCAAAAACGGGGGTACTAGAAGATATAATGTGATCAAATTCGCTAGAATTCCCCCCCCCCCCCCACACACACTTAGAATTGAATATTGTCCTCAATATTCAAAGTCCCGGCTATTATGCCAACTCTTTGAACGGAAAAGGGCAAGATTCGAAGCTAACCGTGGGAACATCATTTTTTTTTTCACTTTTTTTCTATATACATGCAAACACACACACATTTTTTTAAAAGAAACTTATATACATATATACATTGGAAACAGCAGGGGACGACCACTCCCCCACACTTGGGTGTTAGAAAGTAGAAAGAAATCAGAGATATGGGTGAAAACCCATATTGTGCTACTGTTTTTGTTTATCGAGTCGCTAGCTTGACTTGATCCCCGAATTCAATTATCCTTGGGGAAAGTTTGGAGATCCGGGACAGCCATTGATGGTATGTCCTCTCCAAAGTAATGCTTCAACCGATGCCCATTCACTTTGAAATTTGGACCGTCATTTTGAGATAATTCGACGGTGCCATAAGGATAAACCTTTGTGATAGTGAATGGGCCAGTCCAACGGGTCATTAGTTTTCCCGAGAAGATCTTGAGTCTAGAGTTGAAAAGAAGGACTTGGTCACCAACGTTAAAAACGCGGTTCTTGATTTTTGAGTTATAAATCTTCTTTGTCTTTTCACTCAGGGACCAATCTTGCCATTTCTTCAATCATTTCACTCAGGGACCAATCTTGCCAAAATAAGTAACCAAAGGACCATAAATGATAATTTCCAAAATTTGAAATCCCAAGGACCATTTTCGCCAACTTTTAAAACTTGAGGGACTATTTTGGACATTTGCCCAAAAATTCATTCAAGGACCAATTTTGACAACTTAGAATATTTCAGGGACCTTGAATGATAAAACTCCACATTTTTGAATTCCAAGGACTATTTTTGACATTTTATGAAAGTTGGGGGACTGAAACTGCCACTTTTGCAAACTTTGTTCGTTTTTTATCTGTTTTTACTCATTTTGCATCTAAAACATATAAAACACAATCCCTGAGATATTTTCAGTATTTTGATGCATTTTTGAGTGTTTTTGGATGTTTTGCAGTTCAGATTTGACCAAAAATGGTGAGTGTTTAAGCTCTCATCACAAGCAGTGGCCAAAAGTGTGAATAAGTGTGACCATATGCTGTTTAAAGTGAAAAAATGTGTATTTTGTGTGACTATTGATCATCCAATGGCCACATGAAGTTTATGTTTGCGTGGCCTTTTGTAATATTTAGTCACACAAAGCATGTTTGTTTTGGGTATTTAGTCGCATACCATTAAGCAAACAGTGGCCAAAAGTGTTAATAAGTGTGGCCATATGCTGTTTAAAGTGAAGAAATGTGTATTTTGTGTGACTATTGATCATCCAATGGCCACATGAAGTTTATGTTTGCGTGGCCTTTTGTAATATTTAGTCACACAAAGCATGTTTCTTTTGGGTATTTAATCACATACCATTAAGCAAACAGTGGCCAAAAGTGTTAATAAGTGTGACCATATGCTGTTTAAAGTGAAGAAATGTGTATTTTGTGTGACTATTGATCATCCAATGGCCACATGAAGTTTATGTTTGCGTGGCCTTTTGTAATATTTAGTCACATAAAGCATGTTTCTTTTGGGTATTTAGTCACATACAATTAAGCAAACAGTGGCCAAAAGCGTTAATAAGTGTGACCATATACTGTTTAAAATGAAGAAATGTGTATTTTGTGTGACTATTGATCATCCAATGGCCACATGAAGTTTATGTTTGCGTGGCCTTTTGTAATATTTAGTCACACAAACCATGTTTTTTTGGGTATTTAGTCACATACAATTAAGCAAACAGTGGCCAAAATCGTTAATAAGTGTGACCAGAAGCTGTTTAAAATGAAGAAATGTGTATTTTGTGTGACTATTGATAATCCAATGGCCACATGAATTTTATGTTTGTGTGGCCGTTTGTAATATTTAGTCACACAACACATGTTTTTTTCTTGGTATTTAGTCACATACAATTAAGCAAACAGTGGCCAAAAGTGTTAATAAGTGTGACCATATGATGTTTAAAATGCAGACATGTGTGTTATGAGTGACAAATGTTAATCCAATGGTCACATGAATTGTTAATTCGTGTGGCATTTGGTAATATTTAGTCACACATCGAATTAAAGAAAAGAGTGATCAATGATGTTAGTATTGCTAGTACTAAGTTACTACTGCTGGATCAGAGTTACTACTGGTAGTATATAAATAAAACAGAATTTAAAACAAAAAGCAATTTCAAATTCCATAAAACTCGAATGTATATAAATGAACAAAATATATATAGAATTTTAATGTCGCATATAATGAAATTCTCAACTACTATAAGTTAAAACCTTTTGAATCTTCCCCGGACCCCTAGCTTGCTTTTGCACTTCTGCACTATAGACATAATTTCTGCGCATCGATTGTAGTTTTGGTCCAGGAATGTTTTCACTAACTTTTGGTTTCGTAGTTGGTGGTGTAACCTCTAGTAAACAAAAGACGCTTGTATCAAACATTGAATTTAATATGTAGAATTATATATATATATATATATATATATATATATATATATATATATATATATATATATATATATATATATATATATATATATATATATATATATATGTAACACCCCCAAAATACCGCAGCGGAAGACTGTGTCACAGGGGTGCTACTTCAAAATACAAAGTACAAGGTATAGAAAACGAACTCTAAATGAGACGTTTTGAAAAGTTACCATTCGATTAATAAATTCCGAGTTACAAACTTGAGATTCCAAAGTATGATACATAAATGTATACAAAGTTTTGAATGGCAAATGATTAAAGCGTAAGTCTTCAGAATATGCAGCTTGACTCTAAGTTCCACACACTAGCTATCGCCTTACTAACCTGAGATAAACATGCTAAAGTGTCAACACAATGGTTGGTGAGTTCATAGAGTTTGTCTTAAAACAGTTGAAAAGCCTTAAAAGAATGTTCACACAGCAAAGGCATCGTGAATCCACTCAGTTACAAGTCCCGCCATAAGAGACTTGTAACCTGTGTGTTCACAACCCACTGCTAACATATAGTATAATAAAGACATGTATAAGTTCATCAAGACAATTAAGCAATTAGTAGTGAGTCTCTACTTCATCTCCGAAGACCTCACTTTGGGAGCCAATTCCCAAGGACAACTGGGAGCCACTTCCCAAAGAAAACTGGGAGCCACTTCCCAAAGATATAAGTTTACTGGGAGCCACTTCCCAAAGATAAAAGACAGTCATGTATGTATGAAATCAAGTATAATGCCATCAAGTATAAGACAATCAAGTATAAAACAATCAAGTATAAATGTTTTGAGTATTTGTACAAGTAAGCAAGTAGTTGAGCATGTATCCCCCCCAAGAGTTAAAACAAGTACGAAAAGAGTAGGGGCTATGACTCACCTTAAGTCTATGTAGTGAGTAATGAAAATGGTAGTCGAATCGCGAAAGTCTCTAAGAGCAGCCTATAATAGAACGTTGCGACTTAGATTGGGAGTAACGTCTAAGAATACGAAGAATTGCCTATATATGTCTTGCATAATGTTCATGATGTAGTACTTTAGTATAATGTGTAAGTCTTTGAATATAAGTGGTTTATGAAACATGTATAGGTTGTACATCTCTTACTACCGTTCAGGCCGACATAATTCAGAAGTCATGGAGTAAACGTTCGAGGAGCCAGGACACTTTAATTCGTAAATCCACAACTCGTCTCGACGGCTTACTTAATGAACTCCTCACATGAGGCTCCCTACTATTGTAGTATTTGATAACATATATATAAGTTTTGATCTTTAAAAGTTATATGGTCTTTAGCCGTGGCTTTGCCGTGACCTTGGTCATTGTTACCATGGTCTTGAGACTCAACCTTGGCTTTAGCCATGTTTGTGGTCTTGGCTTTAGGTCATTAGACCTCTTGGTCTTAGTAATTCATAACTATAATATAGTGACTTTGGTCTAAAAATGGGTTGTTAAGAATTTGAAGAAATTATCACTCGGAAAGCGTTTTCAGGGCTCGAGCTTCTTTATTCCTGAACGAAAACGTCGTTCCGGACAACTTTCGTGTTTTAACTTTTTGATGAATTGGACCAGAAGTGGGACTTTCAAAATCAAAATTTGATCAGAATGCTATTTAGGCAGTTTTGCCGTTTTGGTTTCTCTAACTTCAAATGGTCATAACTTTTGACTCGTGTACTCGTTTTGGGTGATTCAAATTGCTATGTTTTCCTTGTTAAGTCCTCTTTAACAGTAAGTAAGTGTCAAATATCAAAGTTATACTATTTTGGTCATGGTTTTCCATAAAAATCACTAGTTTGCTTGTTTGCTTGTCATAAGTTAACATATGTATACCAATACTCGTTTTATCCATTTTTAAACATCATGAACACAATAACAAGAACATATATAGCATGAAAAGAACACAAAGAGCATGAAAATGATATTGATGCGTGGGAATCGCACCTTGCTTTACCTCTCGAGGGATCTCGCGAGGCTTACAACCCCCACCAGGCAGTGTACCTGATCGTTGTAGTATAGTATAGTGACAAGTACCGGGGGATTGATCGTTCAGCTTAGGAATAGTGTCGCTAGGATTAGAAAGCCTAATTAATAGTTCTAGAGATGGAAGATGATTATTTTTGTATTTTTATATTTTTATGAAAGCAATTAAAATCTCGGGTTTTGAAGGAGTGGGCGGAATTAGTTGCTAATCAACTAACCCAAAAACTACTTTATAACTAATTAACTAATGAAAATGAAATTAAACTAATATTAAACTAAGGTTGTGAGCAGTGGTTGGAGAAATTGTGTTTACTTAGACTTCATTACTCCCTAGATATCTTTTACATGTTAGTTACTTGTTACACTTGTATGAATGACGGGTTGTATTCCTTAATATCATTCGTGGAGTGGCATACATAACTCCCCAACTCTATGAGCTCTTATCTCCTCCTACACCATGACCCAGCACAACTATAGGGATTGTAAACAGTGGCTCATGCATTAAATACAACCAATAAAGACCTAGTACGCCTCGGTTCATGTTTCTTAAGACGTTCAAGCATGTTACCATTTGGAGATCTGCCAGTTTTCTTAAGCCTAACATATAATATCATTCATTCAAAACAAGAATAGACAAGTAATCAACACATAATCAACATCTAGGTTTCATTAGATCTAAGCAAACACAAAGGAAATTTAGCCTAGCATAGTAGAATTAAGATAAGAACAAAAGATAGACAACCAACACATAGACATATTGATTGAATTAAGAGTATACTTATCTCAATTACAATGCAAGGTCTCAAGGGTTTGGAACCCTTGAAAAACCTGTAAAAGAGGCACCAAAATCGTCTTTAGGGTTTCACCAAAACTTCTCTCTTTTTTTAATGAAAAAACTAGAAAACTATATATAGGAAAATCGTCCTGACGGCGTCAAGAGTTAAATCTGACGCCGTCAACTCGCCGCCATACACTTCCTCGGACGCCCTAGATAAAATCGTGACGGCCTATGTGACGCCGTCACCACCCACGGTAAATTATTCTTGGCCACTTTGACGCCGTCATAACTCCATCTGACGCCGTCACCAGCTACGGTAATTTATTCTTCATGTCTGACGCCGTCAAGAGCAAACCCTTGACGCCGTCACCTTGTATTTCCAGCTTGGATTTGGTACTTTGTTGTTTTCTTCACTTTATGCTCCAAAAACGTCCAAAATAGCCTCTTTTCCAGAATTCACTCTCCAAACACCTAAAATCACAAAAGGAACGATTTAGGGCAATATTTGATCAAATAAATTCGGATTCGGGCTTAAATGACCCCCTAAAAACGGATCATTTTTCGCCTCATCATATACCCTTACACTTGAGATTTGCTTGTCCTCAAGCAAATGAGATTTTATTCTACTCAAAAGACAAGTTAGGGGTCATTTAACACTAATATAAAAGTAATTACAACAAATAATCGTTCCACTAAAGACCAATAGACAAGCACGGAGGTCATACACAAGCACCTCACAAATAGTGTTTAGATACTCACATCTCTCGGGTGTAATAAAGTAATATAACATTATGGAAATGGAAGATATCTCTCACTACCTGTCATAGCAAAATAGATTACCATAGGCTTGGGAAAGGATCAAACCTCCACCACATGGCGTAAGCACCTAGGATAAACTATCAAAGAGGTCTTTTTAAAGGGTTATAACGTTAGGTGTAGGGATATGAATTACACGGTTTTGTTGGATAAAGGGGATTTTACTGGTGGCGAGTTAACAATCTTAGTTAATTACATGTACAAGATGGCGTTGCTAAGCCAAGACTAGACTCGACTTAAGCTAATAAATGAAAAATAACAAAAACATAAAATAAACATAGAATGAAAACGGGATGGTAGTCCGTATGTTTTTTTCTCTCTTTCTTTTCTATTTTTTTTTTTTTTTTTTTTCTTTTTTTTTTTTTTTTTTTTTTTCATACACTCTTACCCTACCATCCAAAATAATACATCATAGGGGTTTGAGCATTCCCCTTACACTTGAATCTTTACATACTTTACATTAAACTATTCTAATGACTCGAATTAAGAAAATCAAAACACTTGGAGCACTTTTAAGATTAACGTACATATGGGGGTAATAAGTGTTGTTCTTCCCCATTACTCCATAAAATAAGTACTTACCCATGAGTCCCAATCGTCCCAAAACAATATGTACAAGGATATGACTCGACTTAGCAACCATGTAATCAATTAGAAAGTTAACTTAGGGTTTAACAAATAACAATAATGCACTAAAAATGAGCGCATACACGGAAGGCTAAGGCGATTTGGGTGTACATTTAAGTGGGGTGTAACAAATTCTTCCTTTAAGTAAAATGCTTAAAGTTAGAAACGAAAAGATAGGCTCGGAGGGGTGTACTAGGGGTATCGTGTACTAAAAATGAGTACAACGCTAAGGGTGTGGGAAAAATTAGTTGACTTAACTAGCCAAGTAATATGACTTAAATGGTCAAGTAATCGTAATACGGGTTTAACACAAGGGTGATCCTAATGCCTCTTATCATGTAGTAAATCCTACTACACGAATGTAGTCTCACTAGCGGTCTCGGGATGCATCACTAACGCAAGTTCTAGAATCTAAATGCTACCGGTACACTCATAAGCACTAATAATGAATGCTTTTCCTATCAAATCTAAAGGCGAACCTCACATTTTTGGGTGGAAAATTTTTCTGAATATACGGTTATGTGCTAGTCATACAACCTCCTATCCATGAGACGCTTGCTATGGCTAAAGTTTCACTCCTAAATGTTGTAAAAAATTTTAAATTTGGCGCTAAAATTGCACTAACAAGTATTTCTCATAGTTTTATTACTCATCTACTATCAAACAAAACAAACTCAAGCGAAAGTGCATATGTAAGGTATCATCTTTTTACCCTCCCCTTACACTTAAGATGAACATTGTCCCCAATGTTCAAGTAAAGAATGTAAAAGTTAAAAAGTAAAGAGAATGAAATCAAATACTCCCCTGATTCGCTCGGTATGGATTATAGGTTGGCCAGGTTAGATCTTCCTCCAAGAAAATGAACAATCAAAGCTTCCCTTCCAGAATATAAATCATCTCCTTGTCGAACATAACCTATAAAACCTGAGAAAACAACTACAAAAACCCAAAGCATCAAGCCGAACAAAGATAACTCACAACTAGATGTAATTCCAGACTTAGGAAAAAAAAACAGAACAATTAAAGATATAATGCTTGTGGAATGAATGTTTGCAGATTTCCTGGAGATTATAAAACTTAATAATTCACAAAAACCATAAGACTCCGTTAGAAAAACAAAACTGGTAAAATTTCCAGATTTTTACACGTGACGCCGTCAAGAGTAAACTCGTGACGCCGTCAGAAGTGACCTGCAGAAATTCTTATGTTAAGTTTCCGGAAAATTTCTGGAAAAACTTCGTCCTACTTCCTGGAAAATCCTGCAAAACATCATTACGACTCGATACAAGCATTTGACTCTAACAAGTACTAATACACATGTCCATTTAAATATTGTGGATAATCATGATCGGTTTGTTTCTTAAAAACATATTTGGGGTTTCCCCTTACACTTATCTTTTGCAAAAATACCTTTAGGTTGGAGTTAAGACTAGGCTAAACAACATAATAAAGTATTTCACATTTTAATTGAGAAACATGATCAACCAACAATAAAAATAAAACATGCATACGAAAGCAAATAACAAACACATAAACAAACAAACAAATAAATAAATAAAGCTTGGGTTGCCTCCCAATAAGCGCTTGTTTTTGTTCGAGTCACGAGCCTGACTCTACCCTTATTTCACGGATAAAGGTGAGGTTTTCCCTACACTTAGGATTAAGTGCGGGTGGTAGTAGCGATACACACCATCTCGGTAGAAGTATGCCACATGAAGAAAGAGTGGTGGATGAATTATATGCTCAAAGGGTTGTGCTCCTATCATCATAACCTTACCTAATTCAATCGGGGTAACGGGTAGATTAAGATTTTCTCCTAGAAAGGGATCATTTTCAATCAACTTCAAGAGATTATTAGTTGGGGATCCATCTTGACCTAATAAACCCGGTTTAAACCCATAATATTTCTTATGATCAATCATAAATGGGTGATGTAAGTATGTAAGGTCATGGTCCACTCCTATGTTGGCTTCTTCTCTACAAGGCTTGGGGTCTACTACCTTCAACGTAAAACTACCCGGACTACATGGTTTGATGGGTGGATCGGGACCTATTTCAATTCCTAAATCTTCATCCAAGGATGGAAGATTAGGTAATGGTTTTGGTTGAGGCTCCGGTTCATCAAAACTTGGAACTTCCCTAGAACTAAGAGTAAGGTTATCATTATAAGTATTCAAACCTATATCCTCTAGTTGTGTTTGGTTCAAAGGTTCTACCTCTATTGGGGTTCCTATAGTCTCTTCTACTTCTTCCGGGTAAGTCACGGGCGGTGTGTGTGCCTCAAATGATGGTAGGATTTGTGGGGTACTTTGTGGGCTTGGATTATCCACCTCATCCTCCATTTTATCAAGATTACCTATGTGTTTGCTTTGCACTATGGCTTTAGGTGACATCCAACTAGGTATCTCAACATGAGTATACTCATCCCCAGACAAACTTCCTGTTTGCTCCTTCAGACTTGTTTTTGATTGATTTGTGATGTTGTTTGTTGGGTTGTCTACTCCATAATAATATTGGGCACAGTTTTCTATGGTATCCCATGCTTCTTCATCATTTAATTCCCTAGGGCCCCCATCGGCAAAATCATCGATGCGCATTTGGTCACATTGGCTGACACGATAGTAAAAGGTTTCGGTTAGGGATGATAAAGAGAAACTATGATGAGGGAATTTTCGAAGTAAAATTTTAAAACGAGTCCATGCATCATATATGGGTTCATCTCGATATTGTTTGAAATTCAAGATGTCAATAGGGTAGAATGGCCTTTGTGGTTGGTGGTATGGTGGATTCGCGTACTCCATAATGGTGAACGGAAGAGTCAATGGAAATTACGAACAAACACACAAAGAAAAAGATAGACTAAAGAAAACCTAAAAATAAAAATAGAAATCTTACTAGAAAGGAATCTAGCAAGTAGACCTAATAAAAAGAAATCCTAACCTAGACAATAACTATTCCCCGGGCTGCGGCGCCAAAAACTTGATGCGTGGGAATCGCACCTTGCTTTACCTCTCGAGGGATCTCGCGAGGCTTACAACCCCCACCAGGCAGTGTACCTGATCGTTGTAGTATAGTATAGTGACAAGTACCGGGGGATTGATCGTTCAGCTTAGGAATAGTGTCGCTAGGATTAGAAAGCCTAATTAATAGTTCTAGAGATGGAAGATGATTATTTTTGTATTTTTATATTTTTATGAAAGCAATTAAAATCTCGGGTTTTGAAGGAGTGGGCGGAATTAGTTGCTAATCAACTAACCCAAAAACTACTTTATAACTAATTAACTAATGAAAATGAAATTAAACTAATATTAAACTAAGGTTGTGAGCAGTGGTTGGAGAAATTGTGTTTACTTAGACTTCATTACTCCCTAGATATCTTTTACATGTTAGTTACTTGTTACACTTGTATGAATGACGGGTTGTATTCCTTAATATCATTCGTGGAGTGGCATACATAACTCCCCAACTCTATGAGCTCTTATCTCCTCCTACACCATGACCCAGCACAACTATAGGGATTGTAAACAGTGGCTCATGCATTAAATACAACCAATAAAGACCTAGTACGCCTCGGTTCATGTTTCTTAAGACGTTCAAGCATGTTACCATTTGGAGATCTGCCAGTTTTCTTAAGCCTAACATATAATATCATTCATTCAAAACAAGAATAGACAAGTAATCAACACATAATCAACATCTAGGTTTCATTAGATCTAAGCAAACACAAAGGAAATTTAGCCTAGCATAGTAGAATTAAGATAAGAACAAAAGATAGACAACCAACACATAGACATATTGATTGAATTAAGAGTATACTTATCTCAATTACAATGCAAGGTCTCAAGGGTTTGGAACCCTTGAAAAACCTGTAAAAGAGGCACCAAAATCGTCTTTAGGGTTTCACCAAAACTTCTCTCTTTTTTTAATGAAAAAACTAGAAAACTATATATAGGAAAATCGTCCTGACGGCGTCAAGAGTTAAATCTGACGCCGTCAACTCGCCGCCATACACTTCCTCGGACGCCCTAGATAAAATCGTGACGGCCTATGTGACGCCGTCACCACCCACGGTAAATTATTCTTGGCCACTTTGACGCCGTCATAACTCCATCTGACGCCGTCACCAGCTACGGTAATTTATTCTTCATGTCTGACGCCGTCAAGAGCAAACCCTTGACGCCGTCACCTTGTATTTCCAGCTTGGATTTGGTACTTTGTTGTTTTCTTCACTTTATGCTCCAAAAACGTCCAAAATAGCCTCTTTTCCAGAATTCACTCTCCAAACACCTAAAATCACAAAAGGAACGATTTAGGGCAATATTTGATCAAATAAATTCGGATTCGGGCTTAAATGACCCCCTAAAAACGGATCATTTTTCGCCTCATCAGATATTGAGCAAGAAAGTGTATAAGGGTTTCTTACAACTTTTGGCTTTCACTTAAGAAAGGAAGTCAAATATGAACTAGGACACTAAACCTATGCTTGTAAACCCTTCACCATAACTCTTGTAACCATTGATAGACTTGATATAAACCTTGTGAAAACCATTTAACTTCAGCCCCTAATCACCTTGTGTAGCTCCTAATTCAACCATGGAATCACCAAACTTAAGAACTAGGTAGAGAATACTAAGACCTTGAACTT
Organism: Artemisia argyi; assembly: GCA_030686995.1. Lineage (NCBI taxonomy): Eukaryota > Viridiplantae > Streptophyta > Magnoliopsida > Asterales > Asteraceae > Artemisia > Artemisia argyi. The sequence goes on from CM060695.1 coordinate 52,313,935, forward strand.
TGTAGTGTAACTTGTAGTTTGAAGATCAAAGGATCATGGAGTTAGGGATTGTGTTGTGGCATTTTTTTATTGATGAGAATGGAAGGGATTAGCTTGCTATTTATACTATGAATGAGGAGATTAGGAAGGTTACTAGGAACTTACATAAACTTGGTGACAAAGTTGTAATTAAATCTTGATCTAATGGCTAAAGTCATGAGATCATGCCACAAGTGTGAATGCCCCCCCCCCCCTAGTGGCGGTTCATGAACTTGGAGAACAAGGTGTGGACTTTTGATGGTATTATCCTAAGTATGTAGCTAGTTTTGACTCCGTAAATCGCTAACCGTAAATGATTAAGCCTCAAAACGTAAAACCGGGTATCGTAAAAATATGAAATTTGAAAGTATTGTTAAACATGTCAATATAGTCCATAATAAAATATAAAATGAGTGGTAGGTTCTATCGGGTGCTAAAACCCTGCTAAAAACTGGAAACACGGGTCTAAAACGCGTAATTCGCGTAAAACGCTGAACTGAAAAACGTAAAATTCTGAAACTTTTGGAATTGTCCTAAAATGAGAGAAAATCATATTTCTATTGTTTATAATGTTTTATGGATATATCGGGATGCTGGAAGGACGTTTAAACCTAAAAGTAAATCTCAGACACGGCTTTGTGATTTTTGCAGAAATGATCCGACGAGCGTCAAACTCTCGGATTATCGTTAAAATAGTTTAACTTACGAGAATATGAAATAAAAATTTCTGAGATGAATAGTGAAAAGTGAATAGTAAAATTTTCAGGAATAAAAGTTAACCTGAAATTGCGAATTGTTACAATATATATATATATAGGTTGAAAAAACACATGTATGTACCTCCTCATGATCAGCAAGAATAACTTGATCCTTTGGCCATGCAAAGAAACAACCTACGCCTTCCCTAACTGTTTTTAACCCATTATTCCCTACGTTCGATATGCATGCTGCATCCACTAACGATTTATCAATTGAGACTCTGTAGCAATCATTTGGGAGTGGTTGGTTATGTAGCATTTGTTTTCCTGGAATGTTGTGTATGCGACCTAAAGCAACAATATTTGATTTCTTTATGTGCCACAGTTTGCAATTGATTGTCTAAAAAAAAGAATTTTTGCATACGTATATATCAGAAATTATTTAAACAAAATTAAGAATAACAAGAAAAAACATGTTGAAATACATACTTGTGCTTGTGTTGTTGGAGACACATTATCCTGCGATAGGGAAGCTGGAGACCCGTTTCGTCGTGACTTACCCGTTTTCTTAGGTACGACATTTATAACAGGTTCCTACACGTATATATAAAACACGGTACATTATTTTAAAAATAAAATAACAAGAAACATGTTGCATGAAATACATACTTTTGGTAGTTCTTTTGTTGGAGATGCATCTCCTTGCGATTGGGAATCTGCAGACCCGTTTTGTCGTGTCTTTGGTGTTTTATTAACATTGTTAACACGTTCCTATATGTTTATATAAAACACGGTACATTAGTCATGTAGGTAAAATAAAAAAATCAAAGGGGGATAATGTTTTACTCCTTACCATTGTTTCCATTACCGGTTCCAAAGTTTCAATCCCAGTAGGCTTCTTCTGAATTATCACATCTTTATCACGTGCACATACACCAACACTAGACTGAGCTCCGTCGACCACCTGGTGATCATTAGTGCTGATATCTATATTATTAATGGCCATTGGAGTCGTCACCTGCAATATAATTAAATTAAATTATGAAATACATTGGTGTTAGCATTAGAAAATGAAATTGTTAACAACATAAAAAATGGCTTACATCTGAGTCTAATGGAAATTGAGATGCCATATCCAACTGAATCCCTTGTGAACTCAAAAGACTCAGCATTTTAGAAACCATTCCTTTTGTATCTGCCATCTCAGCGGACAATTTCTTGACCTGGTCATCTTTTTCTGTCATCTCGGTGGACAGTTTCTTGAGTAGTAGATCTTTTTTTTACGCTCGCTTCTCTCATTATCAAGTTGAGTTTGAAGTAACTCAATTCTTTCATCAGTTTCTTTTCTGGTTCGAGTAAGATTAAAATACTTCTTATATGTAACTCCATTTCCCACTCATCTTGCATAACCTCCCTTTTCCTTACCATACACAACTGTCATGGCATCAGTGCCATCATCAACATCCAAGGTTCCTTCCTTGATCTTTTCATCAGCTTCTTTATGCAAAAAAAATATGGGAATTGTTGGTATTAAAAGTTAGTACTGCTAGTATACAAGTTAGTACGGCTAGTACAAAGTTAATGTTGCTGGTATATAAGCATAATAATAGAACTTGCAGTCAAATTTACAAGTTTATCTGCCACCAAACTAATCTCAGCATCTGGAGATTCTCCGTCTTTGTTTTGCCTTCCTTTGACCCACAATACACTACGCGGCGGTTCAACATCTGCTTCAATTTCTTTTTTTTCGATCTAATGGACATCAAGTGCATACACATATATGTAAAGTTAAACCAAGATAATCTAGTCTGATCAATTAGTAAAACAAACAGTATGTATAACCTTACCATTTTCTCTTTAACATAAACATATCCACCTCGTCCCATTTTATGCTGATAAATATTTTGGAACGCGACAGTTTAGCTTTATCTGATTTCTCCTAAAAACACAAAATCATAAGGCATTTAGATATGCGGTAATGCTGCAAACTAAAAATTATGAAATGACATATAAACTTAAATAAAGATGACTAATTAAAACCTTGTATTCATTGGTGGTCGCGTAGGTTACAAACTCAACCCATTGTTCTTGTGTCATAATTGTACTATACTTTTCCGGCCTTTCATTCATTTTCTCAGGTGTATCTAGGTTGGGCAATATGTATTTTTCCCTGAGTGTCATTCTGTAATTCCTTAGCAGTTGACCAAGACGATTCATTACCACCTTTTTGAATGTCATGTCAACATCAAAATATCGCTGCAAAGATTAACACAATGTTTTTAATTAGTTGTAGATAATTGATAAATTAAACTTATATACTGGGTTAAAAATTAGTATATATGTACCGTGATTTCATCCCATAATTTTTGTCTTGATTCTTTATCCACCTTCTTCCAGGATAGAACCTTCAAACCTATGTGCTCATGAACCACATCTCCTAAAAAACTCACAAACAGTGCTCTGTTTAACCCTGTAACCCTATTCAACGCATCGATGGTTACCTTGTGCTTTACTTGACCAGGATGGTCATATTGAAGGCGAAACTTAGCTAGCCTGGTTATGCCCTTATTAGATAGTTTTCGATTTAATTGGTTGTCATTTTCTTCATCAGATGAAGAATATGTTTCGTCCTCATACTGTATTGTGTTAACACCAGCTTTATTATCTGGAAGCAAAATATCAGTATCAATGTTTTCACCATTTCCGTGACGACTCTTGAGCAACAATGTGTACAAGAAAATGATTCTGGCTTGGAGAGTAATGGTGATTGAAGATTTGATTTTTGTGTTTTGGTTGCAGTGTTTAGTTTAATTAAGAGACAAAACAGGGTATTTTCATGAATATGGGCTCTTATTTATGTTAAATGCCATATAATTAGGTGATTTAAAAAATTTTGATCAAAATTTTGGCTCAAAATTCTTGTAAATTATTTTAAAAAATTTTTGCTTATGAACACAAACTACTTTTCTTTTCTCCAAGATCATGAGTACTATTGAGTTAGGCGGCTTCTTCAGAAAACCAAGGAGAGTAATTAAAAGATTAAACAGTAATCATAGATGATGAATACTAAGTCCCAATATTGTTGTTGTTTTACCCTTTAAGTCTTTCTTTTACAACTTTCACTTTAAGTTTTCTATCTTGTGTTATATAATAGTTTTAGATGGATGGATTGTGTTTTAATTTTCATTAGTATAATTTTCATCAAATATTATACAACACAAATAAAAATATTTAAGGTCAAAGTTATAAAAGAAAGACTTAAAAAGTTTCTAACAAATCGGTTATATTTTTATTCGGGTCATAACACATAAAAAACGTGTAAAAACAAACAAAAATAGGTAAAAACGTATGGAAACGGATGAAAAAGGACTAAACGTGTAAATCGTGTTGTTTGATTAGTTCGGTTTCATTAAATCGATTATTTTTTTATTTGGGTCATAACACATAAAAAACGTGTAAAAATAAACAAAAATGGGTAAAAACGTATGGAAACGGATGAAAATGGACTAAACGTGTAAATCGTGGATTTGTTCGGTTTCATTAAATCGGTTATTTTTTTATTCGGGTCATAACACATAAAAAACGTGTAAAAACAAACAGAAATGGGTAAAAATGTATGGAAACGGATGAAAAGGGACTAAACATGTAAATCGTGTTGTTGGATTAGTTCGGTTTCATTAACGTGTAAATCGTATTGTTAGATTAGTTCGGTTTCATTAAATCGGTAATTTTTTATTTGGATCATAACACATGCATAAAAAACGTGTAAAAACAAACAAAAATGGGTAAAAACGTATGGAAACGGATGAAAAGGGACTAAACGTGTAAATCGTGTTGTTGGATTAGTTCGGTTTCATTAAATCGGTTATATTTTTATTCGGGTCATAACACATGCATAAAAAACGTGTAAAAACAAACAAAAATGGGTAAAAACGTATGGAAACGGATGAAAAGGTACTAAACGTGTAAGTCATGTTGTTGGATTAGTTCGGTTTCATTAAATCGGTTATATTTTTATTCGGGTCATAACACATGCATAAAAAAAACGTGTAAAAACAAACAGAAATGGGTAAAAACGTATGGAAACGGATGAAAAAGGACTAAACGTGTAAATCGTGTTGTTGGATTAGTTCGGTTTCATTAAATCGGTTATTTTTTTATTCGGGTCATAACACATGCATAAAAAACGTGTAAAAACAAACAAAAATGGGTAAAAACGTATGGAAACGGATGAAAAGGGACTAAACGTGTAAATCGTGTTGTTGGATTAGTTCGGTTTCATTAAATCGGTTATATTTTTATTCGGGTCATAACACATGCATAAAAAACGTGTAAAAACAAACAAAAATGGGTAAAAACGTATGGAAAAGGATGAAAAGGGACTAAACGTGTAAATCGTGTTGTTGGATTAGTTCGGTTTCATTAAATCGGTTAAATTTTTATTCGGATAATAACACATGCATAAAAAACGTGTAAAAACAAACAAAAATGGGTAAAAAAATATGGAAACGGATGAAAATGGACTAAACGTGTAAATTGTGTTGTTGGATTAGTTCGGTTTCATTAATTCAGTTATATTTTTATTCGGGTCATAACACATGCATAAAAAACGTGTAAAAACAAACAAAAATGGGTAAAAACGAATGGAAACGGATGAAAAGGGACTAAACGTGTAAATCATGTTGTTGGATTAGTTCGGTTTCGTTAAATCGGTTATATTTTTATTCGGGTCATAACACATGCATAAAAAACGTGTAAAAACAAACAAAAATGGGTAAAAACGTATGGAAACGGATGAAAAGGGACTAAACGTGTCAATCGTGTTGTTGGATTAGTTCGGTTTCATTAAATCGGTTATATTTTTATTCGGGTCATAACACATGCATAAAAAGCGTGTAAAAACAAACAAAAATAGGTAAAAACGTATGGAAACGGATGAAAATGGACTAAACGTGTAAATCGTGTTGTTGGATTAGTTAGGTTTCATTAATTGTGTTATATTTTTATTCGGGTCATAACACATGCATAAAAAACGTATAAAAACAAACAAAAATGGGTAAAAACGTATGGAAACGGATGAAAAGGTACTAAACGTGTAAGTCATGTTGTTGGATTAGTTCGGTTTCATTAAATCGGTTATATTTTTATTCGGGTCATAACACATACATAAAAAACGTGTAAAAACAAACAGAAATGGGTAAAAACGTATGAAAACGGATGAAAAAGGACTAAACGTGTAAATCGTGTTGTTGGATTAGTTCGGTTTCATTAAATTGGTTATTTTTTTATTCGGGTCATAACACATGCATAAAAAACGTGTAAAAACAAACAAAAATGGGTAAAAACGTATGGAAACGGATGAAAAGGGACTAAACGTGTAAATCGTGTTGTTGGATTAGTTCGGTTTCATTAAATCGGTTATATTTTTTTTCGGGTCATAACACATGCATAAAAAACGTGTAAAAACAAACAAAAATGGGTAAAAACGTATGGAAAAGGATGAAAAGGGACTAAACGTGTAAATCGTGTTGTTGGATTAGTTCGGTTTCATTAAATCGGTTATATTTTTATTCGTATAATAACACATGCATAAAAAACGTGTAAAAACAAACAAAAATGGGTAAAAAAATATGGAAACGGATGAAAAGGGACTAAACGTGTAAATTGTGTTGTTGGATTAGTTCGGTTTCATTAATTCAGTTATATTTTTATTCGGGTCATAACACATGCATAAAAAACGTGTAAAAACAAACAAAAATGGGTAATAACGAATGGAAACGGATGAAAAGGGACTAAACGTGTAAATCGTGTTGTTGGATTAGTTCGGTTTCGTTAAATCGGTTATATTTTTATTCGGGTCATAACACATGCATAAAAAACGTGTAAAAACAAACAAAAATGGGTAAAAACGTATGGAAACGGATGAAAAGGGACTAAACGTGTAAATCGTGTTGTTGGATTAGTTCGGTTTCATTAAATCGGTTATATTTTTATTCGGGTCATAACACATGCATAAAAAACGTGTAAAAACAAACAAAAATAGGTAAAAACGTATGAAAACGGATGAAAATGGACTAAACGTGTAAATCGTGTTGTTGGATTAGTTAGGTTTCATTAATTCTGTTATATTTTTATTCGAGTCATAACACATGCATAAAAAACGTGTAAAAACAAACAAAAATGGGTAAAAACGTATGGAAACGGATAAAAACGTACTAAACGTGTAAATCGTGTTGTTGGATTAGTTCAGTTTCATTAAATCGGTTATATTTTTATTCGGGTGATTAATTAAACACAAAAACGTGTAAAAACAAACAAAAATGGGTAAAAATGGATGAAAACCGATGAAAACGGACTAAACCACCAGCCATCACCACCACCACCACCACAACCACCAGCCACCACCACCACCATCCACCACTACCACCAACAGCCACAACCACCACCACCACACCAGACACCACCACAACCACAACTAGCCACCACCAGCAGCAACCACCACCGCCACCACAACCAGCCACTACTACCACCACAACCACCAGCTACCACCACCAGCAGCAACCACCACCAACCACCACCAGCCACCACCACCACCATTACCACTACCACCACCAGCCACAACAACCACCACCACCAGACACCACCACAACCACAACCAGCCATCACCACCACCACCACAACCACCAGCATCACCAACACCACCACCACCACAACAACCACCAGCAGCAACCACCACCAACCACCACCAGCGACCACCACCACCATCAGTCACTACCACCACCAGCAACCACCACCACCATCAACCACTACCACTACCAGCCACAACCACCACCACCATACCAGACACCACCACAACCACAACTAACCACCACCACCACCAGCCACAACCACCACCACCACCACAATCACAACCAACCACCACCACCAGCATCACCAACCACCACCACCAGCAGCATCACCAACACCACCACCACCACCACAACCACCAGCCACCACCACCAGCAGCCACCACTACCACCATCAGCCACTACCACCACCAGCCAAAACCACCACCACTACCACAACCAGCCACCACCAGCAGCAGCAACCACCACCACCATTAGCCACTACCACCACCACCACCATTAGCCACTACCACCACCAGCCAAAACCACCACCACCACCATTAGCCACTACCACCACCAGCCACCACCACCACCAGCCACTACCACCACCAGCCAAAACCACCACCACCACCACAACCACAACCAGCCACCACCACTAGCAGCAACCACCACCACCACCAAAACCAGCCACCACCACCACCACCATAACCACTAGCAGCAACCACCACCACCATTAGGCACTACCACCACCAGCCACCACCACCACCATTAGCCACTACCACCACCAACCGCCACCACCACCACTACGACCACTAGCCACCACCACCACCAGCAACCACCACCACCATCTTTTTTTTAGTCATCTTTATCATAAGTATTAAATGTAGTGATCATTTAAAATATAGTTATTCATATATCAGAATGTTTTTAACATGTTATATATATTTTGAATTTGTATGTTGTATCAAATAAAGCAGAAATTACCTTTAATTACTAGAGTGTCATAATTTGGACTAAATTATACATTAATTAACACTTACATATTAAAAACTTAAATAGTGATTTGATTGATTTGCATGAGAACATGAACAAACTGCATGGGAAGACTCAATACTTTGAATTAGTACTCTGTAATTACTTTTTGCAATGATTTAGTTTACACAACCACATATATATGTTTGAATAGCAGATTATTAATTAATTATTGTATCTAGTTTCATCCCTAGCCTCATAAATCATCATCAAAAAACACAATTTCTTTCTTAACCATTATCAAATCATCATCTAAAAACATGTCTGGATCTCCTAATCTCGATGAACTGAAAGATTTGTGTGGGTCTGATAAACTTCACAAATGTCTCAAGTTCCTCTTCAGTCAAGAAATTCCTCTAAATGAAGTAATGATCCAGTGTTTGGGTTAGAAGCGTGATGAGTTGCGGATAAGTGTTGATAAGCGCACCGAGAGAATGGCTGAGGTTTTAGATCTTAACTTTGATGAAGAAGAAGCTGCTGCTGATGGTTATGAGTCCCCTGAGGAGGTTCATGTGATGGAGCACCGTTTTCTGGAGTCCCTTTCGGCCATTTTGGTTGACCTTCGTGCTCTGGTATCCAAGAAGGAGGAAGCCATTGCCGATATGGATTATTATGCTCAGAGCTCCAGTTGAATGGTTGTTTAAGTAGGGTCTTTTTGGTTGGGTTTGGTGGTTCCTTAGCTTGTTTTGTTTTTGGTTGTTGTTTTGAAGGAACTGGTACATGTAATCACCCTCCTTAATCTTTAATAGTAATAAATATGATTTAGGTTTTTAATTATGTCATAATCATGTGTTTTTATTTTAAATATACTTTATTTATAAGCAGTTGAGTTACCTTATATCTCACTATGAAATATTACACACATAAGAAACACATATTGGTGAAATAGGTATCTTCAGCGAATTTAGGGGTTTCAAAATGAAGTAACAAAAATGAAATCAAGCAATAAATAATCAAAATAAACGCTCTATATAAGAGCTTGATTGTTTTATCATCAATACAGGCATCCAGTTGGGTGTTTATCAAGTCATTCATGTATTAGTTTTTCAATTGTATGCTAATAAGATTTTTAAGTTGATTAGGTTATGATTTTTTGTGTGGTTCGGATGGATTATTAAGGGTTGCTTGATTCTTATTGTCTGCTATAGATATTATAGAGTGTTTGGGATGGATTATTAAGGGTTCGGATGGATTATTAAGGGTTGCTTAAAATTGATGTATGGATATGTTTGCAAGTTAATTAGATTATTTGTGTTTAAGTAGCTTGTTTAGTTAGTACTCAGGTTGTGATAACATTGCACAACTGTACTACGAAATTTTGTAGATTTCTTCAGGTCAATCATGTTCCATTGTGGCAAGTCTTTGTTGGCGACTAATGTATTTATAGTTCTGTCAAGAATTATAATCATTCATCCCTGGCAAATGCTCGTCCCAATGGATCATGATTGGCCAGAAGATGTTGCGAAGGTTCAAGCCAGTCAACATATAAAACTTTCACCCAACTTTTGGGAGAAACTGATGCTACTAGTAATGTTGAATAAATGGCAAAGGTGGTACAACAAGATCAAGTTTCTACTGCTGTAGAGGTTTGGATTGTATGTTATTCTTTGTATCTGATCTTGGGAATGTGATAAGGCGAAAAATGAACCACTTTTAGGGGGTCATTTAGGCCCGAATCCGAATTTATTTGATCAAATATTGCCCTAAATCGTTCCTTTTGTGATTTTAGGTACTTGGAGAGTGAATTCTGGAAAAGAAGCCATTTTGGACGTTTTTGGAGCATAAAAGTGAAGAAAACGGCAAAGTCTCAATTTTCCATGCTGGGAACAGTAGGTGACGGCGTCAAGAGTAATTTCCTGACGGCGTCAAACCTCAATAATAAAATCCGAGAGTTCATGAAGGCGTCAAGAGTTTTCCTGACGGCGTCAAACCCCAAGAATTAAAATCCGTAGTTGATGACGGCGTCACACACAGGGCGTCAAGAGTAATTTGTGTGACGGCCTAGGCCTTGACGGCGTCAGAAGTAGATCAAGGCCGTCCGAGGAAGTATTTAGCGGCGAGATAACGGCGTCACACCTTTGTTCTTGACGCCGTCATCCCTATTTTCCTATATATATTTTTTTAGTTTTTCACATTGAAGGAGAGAAGTTTTGGGAGAAACCCTAAGTACGATTTTGGTGTAACTTTACAGGTTTTTCAAGGGTTCCAACCCCTTGATACCTTGCATGATTAATCAAGATAAGTGTTCTTCTAATTCAATCAATATGTCTATGTGTTGGTTGTCTATATCTTGTTCTTATCTTAATTCTATCATGCTAGGCTAGATCTCTTTTGTGTTTGCTTAGATCTAATGAAACCTAGATATTGATTATGTGTTGATTACTTGTTTATTCTTGTCTTGGATGAATGATTTATATGTTAGGCTTAAGAAAACTGGCAGATCTCCAAATGGTAATATGCTTGAACGTCTTAAGAAACATGAACCGAGGCGCACTAGGTCTTTATTGGTTGTATTTAATGCATGAGCCACTGTTTACAATCCCTATAGTTGTGCTGGGCATGGTGTAGGAGGAGATAAGAGCTCATAGAATTGGGGAGTTATGTGTGCCACCCCATGAATGGTATTAAGGAATACGATCCGTCATCCATGCAATTATAACAAGTAATTAACGTGTAAAAGATATCTAGGGAGTAGTGAAATCTAAGTAAACACATTTTCTCCAATTACTGCTCACAACTTTAGTATAATTTAGTTTCTTTTCATTTTTATTATTTTATTTTGATTGCATCTTAGTATTGGGTTAGTTGAATAGCAACTAATTCCGCCCACTCTTCCATAACCCGAGATTTTAATTTGCTTTCTAAAAAATATAAAAACACAAAAAAATAATCATCCCTCACCTTTAGAACTAGTATTTAGGCTTTCTAATCCTAGCGACACTATTCCTAAGCTGAACGATCAATCCCCCGGTACTTGTCACTATACTATACTACAATGATCAGGTACACTGCCTGGTGGGGGTTGTAAGCTTCTCGAGATCCCTCGAGAGGTAAAGCCTGTTGCGATTCCCACGCATCAAGTTTTTGGCGCCGCTGCCGGGGAATAGTTATTGTCTAGGTTAGAATTTCTTTTTATTAGGTCTACTTGCTAGATTCCTTTCTAGTAAGATTTTATTTTTATTTTTAGGTCTTCTTTAGTCTATCTTATTTCTTCGTGCTTTTGTTCGTAACTCTTTACCATCCGACATCATGGAAGGTGGTAATATATTTGAACCCGTCATCCCACCACAACAAAACCCACCACTAGAACCCCTTAGGCCCCGAACCTTAGGAGAGTATTCCCGACCTAGCCACCAAGGCTACCGAAACACCATTGAGCCCACCGGAGCCAATGTGACCCCCTTGCGATCCGACACCATCCGGTTGGTGCAAAGCGGATGTGCATTCCATGGACTTCGTTCCGAAGATCCAAACCAACATCTTAAGGACTTTCTCAAAATCGTAGATTCCATAGACCTAGATGTTGCAACTAGAGAGACTACCCGTTTACGCCTATTCCAATTCTCTCTACGGGATCAAGCTAGTCAATGGCTTGAGCGTTTACCCGCGGGATCCATCACCACATGGGATGATCTCACCTCTCGTTTCCTTGCTCAATTTTTCCCACCGGGGAGAACTACTAAGCTTAGGAATGACATCTTGATGTTCCAACAACGTCAAAATGAATCTCTTTATGAAGCATGGACTCGTTTCAAGGACTTACTTCAAAAAGTCCCTCATCATGGCATAGATCTTTGGCTCCAAGTCCAAATTTTTTATGACCATATCGACATCTCCACGAGGCGAGCCATTGACCAATCGGCCGGTGGTAAGCTACGTGATCTTAGTGCGGAACAATCATGGGAACTCATAGAAGATCTTGCTCTCTATGACAACGAAAGTTGGAACGATCCCCGTGACTTGAACAAAACGGTCAAGGCAATATCTTTGCCTTCGAACAATTCTGGCACTCCCAACCGTAGGATCATGGAACTTGAAGGTCGAGTCAAGTTTCTCATGAAATCTTACGACGCTCCAAAACCCTCAAGCCATGTAAGCAGAATCACTTCCACATGTAAATTATGTAATGGCCCTCACGAGACGCATAACTGCATGGAGCTACCAAAACATGCCTATAACGAATTCACCTCGTCACACGTAGGACGAGGCCCTCGCACTTCTTACGAGGCCTATGAAGCATGGAAGGATAAACCTAATTTCAGAGGATACCAAACGCGGAGCGTCTCCTTCAATGACTCCTCACCCCTCACTTGGTCCGAGCATTTTCCCTCACAATGCACTCCTAGGCAGAGCTGTGAAGACGCCTTGCGGAAGTTCATTCTATCTCAAGAAGTACAGCTCTCCACGCTCGAGGCTAAATTTAGACAACAGCAGGCCGATGTGAATAACAAGATTTGTAATCTGTTAACTGCTATCAAAGAGCATGTTGTCAATAAACCTATTCGCATTGATGAGGTCAAATCTGCTACCGTCATGAGTCAACCAACCTCCTCTGTGAAAATCAAAAGTCCGAGCAAGTTATTCAAACATCTATCTCCTAATGGAAAAGAACCTGTCAAACCCCTTGGACCAACCCACTTCGTAAACACCATCACCACGATATCTACTTCAACTTCCAGCCCAACCCAACAACAAACTAACAAATTCAGTCGGGCAGCTAAGGATGAGGCCTCAAGGGTTAACCATGATTCAGCAAGAAAATCTACCAACTCACCCGAGCAATACACTGCGCAGGAATCCGGCAAACCGGATGAAGGGAAAGAGAAATCGGAAGAGCATGAGAGAGATCCAACCATTTTGGGTAAATCTATTATAGAAGAACCCGAGAGAAAAATGGAGGATGTTATTAGTGGGAGTAGCGATGGGACTAAAGAAAATAACCATAAAGTTTTCAAGATCTCCTGCACCATTAAGGAAAAGCTCCTAGCCGAGAGTCATATAGATCCTAGCTCTCCAGTCAACCTAATTCCCCTTTCCTTATACCATGAGACTTTCCCAAAACGCATTGCGTGCGAAAGGGTAATGAATAATTTATCAATCAGGGTCGGAGAGCTTGTTTACAATACTAACCTCGTCGTGGTCGATGATATAGACCCTCTCACCAATCAACCGTTAACCAACCTTGTTCTGGGGAAACCATTTATCAATGAATCAGGAGTAATGCTTGACGAGATGGATGGAAGTGTAATGTTCACCAATGGTGTTAGAAAGGTGATTTTTCGTGGGGGAAATGAAGAGGTTTACGAATATCGTCCTTCCCTTGAGGGGGATCTATTCGGATCCAGGAATGGAGAGTCGGGGAAGATAAGGAGGCGTGATCCGAGTAATCTCAAAATTCCATGCATGATCGGTCACAAGCATTTTGATAACGTCTACATCAACATATTCATGCCTAAGAATGTTATGTCCCTGTTCCATTACAATAATATCTGCAGATGGGGAATGATTTACAAAGGAGAGAAAGTGGTCGGTAAAGATCATGAAATCCAGTTGTTCATAGGAAACATGGCATTTACTATGGAATTCACAATTGTGGATAACATAGAAGACTATGTCGACCCCAGGTTATCACAAGTAGTTTTAGGAGCACCCTTCTGTGAAATCACTAATTTAATAGTGGATGACTTGAACGGAATCATGACCTTCACTGATGGGATTAGGAGGATTTCATACCAAACGCCATATAAGAGAAAAGACCTTAAGGAAATCGACTGTGACGGGCTTGATAAGATGAGCTCCCAACTTATCTTGTGTGATGAAGACGTTAGAAGAGGATGTGAGAACATTACTGATTTATCTTGTGGATTCTTTAAGGATGTTGGCAAGCTTGATTCTAAGTATCGAAAAGATGTCTTCGAGTTCGAAGACCCGAAGTACCTGAACTATGAAAGCGATACTGATTTAGAAGACGACTTAGAGAATGGAACCAATGATGAAATCACGTAGTAACCCATGACCTTGAGTCTAGCTACAAGACTCGTAAATAAAGAAAAGCGCTTCTTGGGAGGCAACCCATGTTTTGTGTGATTTTATTTGTTTGATTGTTATTTGCTTCCGTATGCATGTTTTATTTTTATTGTTGGGTAGATCATGTCTCTAAATTAAAATGTGGAAATACTTTACTATGTTGTTTGGCCTAGTCTTAACTCCAACCTAAAAGTATTTTTGCAAAAGATAAGTGTAAGGGGAAACCCCAAATATGTTTTCAAGAAACACACGATCATGATTCTCCACAATTTTAAGTGAGCATGTATATTCGTATTTGTTAGAGTCAAATGCTTGTATTGAGTCTTAATGAAGTTTTGCAGGATCTTCCAGGAAGTAGGACCAAGTTTTTCCAGAAATTTTCCGGAAACTTAACATAAGAATTTCTGCAGGTCCATTCTGACGGCGTCATGAGTTTACTCTTGACGGCGTCAGGAGTAAAAATCTGGAAATTTTACCGGTTTTGTTTTTCTAACGGAGTCTTATGGTTTTTGTGAATTATTAAGTTTTATAATCTCCAGGAAATCTGCAAACTTCATTCCACAAGCATTATATCTTACTTTGTTTTCTAGGATTTAGTAACTTATATAGGATGCCGCCGATTTTACGCGAGGTTGTCTTGTCTATTTTTGTCAGGATTTACAGGTTATGTTCGACAAGGAGATGATTTATATTCTGGAAGGGAAGCTTTGATTGTTCGTTTTCTTGGAGGAAGATCTAACCTGGCCAACCTATAATCCATACCGACCGAATCAGGGGAGTATTTGATTTCATTCTCTTTACTTTTTCACTTTTACATTCTTTACTTGAACATTGGGGAAAATGTTTATCTTAAGTGTAAGGGGAGGGTAAAAAGATGATACCTTACATATGCACTTTCGCTTGAGTTTGTTTTGTTTGATAGTAGATGTGTAATAAAACTATGAGAAATACTTGTTAGTGCAATTTTAGCGCCAAATTTAAAATTTTTTACAACATTTAGGAGTGAAACTTTAGCCATAGCAAGCGTCTCATGGATAGGAGATTGTATGACTAGCACATAACCGTATATTCAGAAAAATTTTCCACCCAAATATGTGAGGTTTGCCTTTAGATTTGATAGGAAAAGCATTTACTATTAGTGCTTATGAGTGTACCGGTAGCATTTAGATTCTAGAACTTGCGTTAGTGATGCATCCCGAGACCGCTAGTGTGACTACATTCGTGTGGTAGGATTTACTACATGATAAGAGGCATTAGGATCACCCTTGTGTTAAACCCGTATTATAATTACTTGACCATTTAAGTCATATTACTTGACTAGTTAAGTCAACTAATTTTTCCCACACCCTTAGCGTTGTACTCATTTTTAGTACACGAAACCCCTAGTACACCCCTCCGAGCCTATCTTTTCGTTTCTAACTTTAAGCATCTTACTTAAAGGAAGAATTTGTTACACCCCACTTAAATGTACAACCAAATCGCCTTAGCCTTCCGTGTATGCGCTCATTTTTAGTGCATTATTGTTATTTGTTAAACCCTAAGTTAACTTTCTAATTGATTACATGGTTGCTAAGTCGAGTCATATCCTTGTACATATTGTTTTGGGACGATTGGAACTCATGGGTAAGTACTTATTTTATGAAGTAATGGGGAAGAACATCAATTATTACCCCCATATGTACGTTAATCTTAAAAGTGCTCCAAGTGTTTTAATTTTCTTAATTCGAGTCATTAGATTAGTTAATTGTAAAGTATGTAAAAATTCAAGTGTAAGGGAAATGTTCATTCCCTATGATGTATTATTTTGGATGGTAGGGTAAGAGTGTATGCAAAAAAAAAAAAAAAAAAAAAAAAAAAAAAAAAAAAAAAAAAAAACGGACTACCATCCCTTTTTATTCTATATTCATTTTATGTTTTTGTTATTTCTCATTTATTAGCTTAAGTCGAGTCTAGTCTTGGCTTAGCAACGCCATATTGAACATGTAATTAACCAAGATTGTTAGCTCGCCACCAGTAATAACTTCCTTTATCCAACAAAACCGTGTAATTCATATCCCTATACCTAACGTTACAACCTTTTAAAAGACCTCTTTGATAGTTTATCCTAGGTGCTTACGCCATGTGGTGGAGGTTTGATCCTTTCCCAAGCCTATGGTAATCTATTTTGCTATGACAGGTAGTGAGAGATATCTTCCGTTTTCATATTGTAATTTACACTTTATTACACCCGAGAGATGTGAGTATCTAAACACTATTTGTGAGGTGCTTGTGTATGACCTCCGAGCTTGTCTATTGGTCTTTAGTGGAATGATTATTTGTTGTAATTACTTTTATATTAGTGTTAAATGACCCCTAACTTGTCTTTTGACTAGAATAAAAGCGCATTTGCTTGAGGACAAGCAAATCTCAAGTGTAAGGGTATATGATAAGGCGAAAAATGAACCACTTTTAGGGGGTCATTTAAGCCCGAATCCGAATTTATTTGATCAAATATTGCCCTAAATCGTTCCTTTTGTGATTTTAGGTACTTGGAGA
Organism: Artemisia argyi; assembly: GCA_030686995.1. Classification (NCBI taxonomy): domain Eukaryota; kingdom Viridiplantae; phylum Streptophyta; class Magnoliopsida; order Asterales; family Asteraceae; genus Artemisia; species Artemisia argyi. The sequence goes on from CM060695.1 coordinate 52,330,850, forward strand.
GTGAATTCTGGAAAAGAAGCCATTTTGGACGTTTTTGGAGCATAAAAATGAAGAAAACGGCAAAGTCTCAATTTTCCATGCTGGGAACAGTAGGTGACGGCGTCAAGAGTAATTTCCTGACGGCGTCAAACCCCAAGAATTAAAATCCGTAGTTGATGACGGCGTCACACACAGGGCGTCAAGAGTAATTTGTGTGACGGCCTAGGCCTTGACGGCGTCAGAAGTAGATCAAGGCCGTCCGAGGAAGTATTTGGCGACGAGATGACGGCGTCACACCTTTGTTCTTGACGCCGTCATCCCTATTTTCCTATATATAGTTTTCTAGTTTTTCACATTGAAGGAGAGAAGTTTTGGGAGAAACCCTAAGTACGATTTTGGTGTAACTTTACAGGTTTTTCAAGGGTTCCAACCCCTTGATACCTTGCATGATTAATCAAGATAAGTGTTCTTCTAATTCAATCAATATGTCTATGTGTTGGTTGTCTATATCTTGTTCTTATCTTAATTCTATCATGCTAGGCTAGATCTCTTTTGTGTTTGCTTAGATCTAATGAAACCTAGATATTGATTATGTGTTGATTACTTGTTTATTCTTGTCTTGGATGAATGATTTATATGTTAGGCTTAAGAAAACTGGCAGATCTCCAAATGGTAACATGCTTGAACGTCTTAAGAAACATGAACCGAGGCGCACTAGGTCTTTATTCGTTGTATTTAATGCATGAGCCACTGTTTACAATCACTATGGTTGTGATGGGCATGGTGTAGGAGGAGATAAGAGCTCATAGAATTGGGGAGTTATGTGTGCCACCCCATGAATGGTATTAAGGAATACGATCCGTCATCCATGCAATTATAACAAGTAATTAACGTGTAAAAGATATCTAGGGAGTAGTGAAATCTAAGTAAACACATTTTCTCCAATTACTGCTCACAACTTTAGTATAATTTAGTTTCTTTTCATTTTTATTATTTTATTTTGATTACATCTTAGTATTGGGTTAGTTGAATAGCAACTAATTCCGCCCACTCTTCCATAACCCGAGATTTTAATTTGCTTTCTAAAAAATATAAAAACACAAAAAAATAATCATCCCTCACCTTTAGAACTAGTATTTAGGCTTTCTAATCCTAGCGACACTATTCCTAAGCTGAACGATCAATCCCCCGGTACTTGTCACTATATTATACTACAACGATCAGGTACACTGCCTGGTGGGGGTTGTAAGCTTCTCGAGATCCCTCGAGAGGTAAAGCCTGTTGCGATTCCCACGCATCAGAATGCCCATATCAGCAATTGTTAATGTTGTAAAAAAACTTTTGGTAAGTAATATAATTCACCTTTTGTGAGTTACAACTGCTGTAGAGGTTTGGATTGTATGTTCTTCTTTGTATCTGATCTTGGGAATGCCCATATCAGTTTCAACACTTTTTTTTTCCTTCCTGAAATAGTGAATTTTATTAATTAAGGAACCAGCAACTTACAAAGATTATACAAGCAGTCAAATTGAACACACTCATTTGACTGATACAATATAACAGATACATTCTACACAATCATTCATGGTGCGTGGGAATTGCAACAGGCTTTACCTCTCGAGGGATCTCGAGAAGCTTACAACCCCCACCAGGCAGTGTACCTGATCGTTGTAGTATAGTATAGTGAAAAGTTTCGGGGGATTGATCGTTCAACTCAAGAATAGTGTCGCTAGGATTAGAAAGCCTAAAAACTAGGTCTAGAGGTGAGGGATGATTCTTTTTGTATTTTTTATATTTTTAGAAAAGCAATTAAAATCTCGGGTTTTGGAAGAGTGGGCGGAATTAGTTGCTAATCAACTAACCCAATGACTAAAGATGCAATCAAAATAAAATAACAAAAATGTAAATAAAGCTAATTAAACTAGTGGTGTGAACAATAAATGGGAAAATCGTGTTTACTTAGATTTCATTACTCCCTATATATCTTTTACAGGTTGATAGTTTGTTACAGTTGCGTGGATGACGGGTTATATTCCTTAATACCAATCGTGGGGTGGCGTACGTACTTCCCCAACTCTATAAGCTCCTACTTCACTCATATGTCGAGCCTGCAAGAAGCTCCTAACATGGGATCATTAGAATTCGCTCATGCATTAAATACAACCATAAAAACCTAGTACGCATTGGTTCATGTTTCTTAAGACGTTCAAACAAATTACCCTATGGAAGTCTGCCGGTTTTCTTAAGCCTAACATCGAAATCATTCATCCGTAACAACTATAAACAAGCAATCAACCCATAATCAACATCTAGGTTTCACTACATCTAAGCAAACACACAAGAGATCTAGCCTAGCATGTTAAAATCAAGACAAGCGTAAGATATATTCAAACAACACATAGACATATTGAATGAATTGAAAGGATACTTATCTTAATTGAACATGAAATGTTTCAAGGGGTGAAAACCCTTGAAAATACTGATAAAATCGTGCTAGGGTTTCTCCAAGTTATCCCTAAAATTGTCCTCTCTTATGAATGAAAATTACAAAACTATATATAGATTTTCCAATGTGACGGCGTCAAGAAGAAAATTCTGACGCCGTCAACCCGCCGCCCATAATAAAATCGGATTGCCTTGATCCAGATCTGACGCCGTCAAGAGTAATTTTCCTCTGGGCCATCAAGTGTAAAGGGACCATGACGGCCTATGGTGACGCCGTCATGCCCTAGTGTAAAATCATTCTGGATCGTCATGGACTCTATCCTCTTCACCTCTTGTTTTCCTCTTGACGCCGTCATTAAGAAGCTTGTGACGCCGTCAGGTACAGTTCCCAGCAAGGAAAATTAAGATTTTGCCGTTTTCTTCACTTTTATGCTCCAAAAACGTCCAAAATGCTTCCTTTTCCAGAATTCACTCCAAAAGTACCTAACATCACAAAAGGAACGATTTAGGGCAATATTTGATCAAATAAATTCAATTCCGGGCTTAAATGACCCCCTAAAAACGGATCATTTTTCGCCTCACCATATACCCTTACACTTGAGATTTGCTTGTCCTCAAGCAAATGCGCTTTTATTCTAATCAAAATACAAGTTAGGGGTCATTTAACACTAATATAAAAGTAATTACAACAAATAATCGTTCCACTAAAGACCAAAGACAAGCACGGAGGTCATATACTAGCACCTCGCAAATAGTGTTTAGATACTTACATCTCTCGGGTGTAATAAAGTATATATCACAATATGGAAATGGAAAATATCTCTCACTACCTGTCATAGCAAAATATATTACCATATGATTGGGAAATGATCAAACCTCCACCACATGCGTAAGCACCTAGGATAAATTATCAAAGAGGTCTTTTTAAAGGGTTATAACGTTAGATGTAGGGATATGGAGTACTCGGTTTTGTTGGATATAGGCAATCTTTACTGGTGGCGAGTTAATCATCTTGGTTAATTACATGCACAATATGGCGTTGCTAAGCCAAGACTAGACTTGACTTAAGCTAATAAATCAAAAATAACATAAACATAAAACAAATATAGAATGAAACGGGATGGTAGTCCGTATGTTTTTTCTCTTTTCTTTTTCTATTTTTTTTTTCTTTTTCTTAATTTTTTCGATTTTTTTTTTTTTTTTTTTTTTTTTTTTTTTTTTTTTTTGTATACACTCTTACCCTACCATCCAAAATAATACATCATAGGGAATGAACATTCCCCTTACACTTGAATTTTTACATACTTTACAATAAACTAATCTAATGACTCGAATTAAGATAATTAAAACACTTGGAGTACTTTTAAGATTAACGCACATATGGGGGTAATAATATGATGTTCTTCCCCATCACTCCCTAACATTAGTACTTTACCCATGAGTCCCAACCGTCCCAAAACAATATGTACAAGGATATGACTCGACTTAGCAACCATGTAATCAATTAGATAATTAACTAAGGGTTTAAACAAATAACAATAATGCACTAAAGATGAGTGCATACACGGAAGGCTAAGGCGATTTGGGTGTACATTTAAGTGGGGTGTAACAAATTATTCCTTTAAGTAAGATGCTTAAAGTTAGAAACGAAAAGATAGGCTCGGAGGGGTGTACTAGGGGTTTCGTGTACTAAAAATGAGTACAACGCTAAGGGTGTGGGAAAAATTAGTTGACTTAACTAGCCAAGTAATATGACTTAAATGGTCAAATAATTATGATACGGATTTAACACAAGGGTGATCCTAATGCCTTTTATCATGTAGTAAATCCTACTACACGAATGTAGTCTCACTAGCGGTCTCGGGATGCATCACTAACGCAAGTTCTAGAATCTAAATGCTACCGGTACACTCATAAGTACTAATAGTGAATGCTTTTCCTATCAAATCTAAAGGCGAACCTCACATATTTGGGTGGAAAATTTTTCTGAATGGTACGGTTTTGTGCTAGTCATACGACTCCTATCCATGAGACGCTTGCTAAGGCTAAAGTTTCGCTGATAAATGTTGTAAAAAAATTTAAATTTGGCGCTAAAATTACACTAACAAGTATTTCTCATAGTTTTATTACACACCTACCATCAAACAAACAAACTCAAGTGCAATTGTATCCTATAAGGTATCATCAGTTACCCTCCTCTTACACTTAGGATGAACATTGTCCCCAATGTTCAATTAAAGAATGTAAAAGTGAAATAGGTAAAAGAATGAAATCAAATACTCCCCTGATTCGTTCGGTGTGGATAGTGCGTCAACAAGGTTAGATCTTCCTCCAAGAAAAATGAACATTCAAAGCTTCCCTTACAGAATATAAATCATCTTCTTGTCATACATAACCTGTTAAACCTGAGAAAACAAACAAGGCAACCTCGCGTAAAATCGGCGGCAATCTATATATACTAACAAATCCTAGAAAGCAAATTAAGATATAATGCTTGTGGAATGAATGTTTGCAGATTTCCTGGAGTTTATAAAACTAAAGAATTAACAAAAACTTTAAGACTCCGTTAGAAAAACAAAACTAGCAAAATTTCCAGAATTTTACACATGACGCCGTCAGGAGTTAATTCCTGACGCCGTCAGAAGTGATCTGCATAAATCTTTACGTTAAGTTTCCGGAAATTTTTTGGAAAACTTATGTCCTACTTCCTGGAAAATCTTGCAAAACATCATTATGACTCGATACAAGCATTTGACTCTAACAAATATGAATATACATGTCCATTTAATATTGTGGAGAATCATGATCAATTTTGTTTCTTAAAAACATATTTGGGGTTTCCCCTTACACTTATCTTTTGCGAAATACCTTTGGATGAAGTTAAGACTAAGCCAAACGACAAAATAAAGTATTTTCACCATTTTAGTTTTGAAACATGATCTACCAACAATAAAAATAAAGCATGCATACGGAAACAAATAACAATCAAACAAATAAAAATCACACAAAGCATGGGTTGCCTCCCAAGAAGCGCTTTTCTTTATTTACGAGTCTTGTAGCTAGACTCAAGGTCATGGGCTATTACGTGACCTCATCCCTCGAGATGATGTACCCCATATAATTGCAATCATTACTATCGTGGTGGTGGTGTTTCAATCGATCGATACTTACAGTCACCTCTCCTCCTCCTTTATTGCTCAAGTTAGCTATCCCATCTTCGCTTATGCCTTCAATTGTGAAAGGCCCATACCACCAGGGACTCGGTTTATCGGGAGGTATCTCCAAGTGTCTTAAAAGTACAAGGTCCCCTTTCGCGAATGGTACATGATTCCTCGTTGGTTGACTATGTTCAAAATTGACATGAGCTTTGTTGCTTTTGTTTTTGCTTCCTTTATGTTTAGTTTCTTTATAACTTTTGATTCTTGTCTCCCATGCAAGAATCTTTTCCTGAACACGAATAGGCGATGTGTCAATGTTGTTCTTGAGCTTTCTCCCCATCAAGCTTTCTTGCGTATATCGCGGGGTCATGGGAAAGCTAATCTTTCTTTTTCCAGATTTAAGCTCAATTTTCCTATTTTCATACCTAATGACAGCTCTTGCGGTGGTAAGGAATGGTGCCTCAAGGATTATTGGCATGCATCCACCTCCTTTATCATTGATGATCATGAAATCAACGGGATACATGAATCCTGCGACATTGACCAGCACATCTTCTGCGATTCCCAGGGGGTACACATAAGAGTACCCAGCGAAGGATAGCCTAACACGAGTGGCAGCTGGCATTTTTTACGTTAGTTGGGTGTAGATAGTTAGGGGCATAAGATTTACTTACGATCCTTGGTCGGCGAACGTGTTTAGACACTTCAAATTCCCGATGCTGGTTGGTATCTCAAAGTTCCCACACGCCATCTGCTTAGTAGCCACTTTTTGTACCAGTAGTTTCTCGAATATCGGTCCCCCAGGTAATGTATCATACTCATCTTTTTCCTCTTCCTCCTTCTCTGAACCCTATTTGGAGGATTGGTTATGCCCGTCACCCTTTATCCAATTTGTTATGGTGTTTTTGTTTATATCATGTTTCAGGTAGTAACTTAAGGATTGGGATTTTGGCAGTTCTTCTGTGGTTTGTTCACTAGGGGTTTCTACTTTCTCATTATCCGTGTGGACAATTGTGATAGAATTAACAAACCGGGTAGTGGGGGTGGCGCTTTCCTTCTTCAGTAGCATCCTTTCAGGGGTTTTCTGGTTTGCATACTCCTCCACTAGGCTCATCATTTCATTCATTTTCTCTTGCATCTCCTCCTTTTGTTTATAAACTGCTTCCTCGAATCTAGCAAGCCGCTCAGAATGGGTTGCCATATATTCTCTCATTCTAGCTTCAAATTCCGGACTAAGTTTCTCAGGAGGAGAATAAGGTGGGGCATAATTTTGAAAGGTCTCAACATTCTCTCTAGAAGGTGACTCTGATAACGGCGTTGAAGTCATTTTCGAGACAGAATTGACAGCAGCCCGTCTAGGACTTAAAGGTCTCTTTTGCCTTTCCTCGAAATAGTCAACTTTTGCCTCAAGTTTGCAAAGGAGTTCATCGGCGATTTGATTAGTCCCTCCAGGTATCGAGATTGCATTCATGGCCGCTTCTATAGTGTGATTAAACTCCCATAATTCTTGATTATCGGCGGGAAGTTCGTCAATAATTGCCCAAGATTCCTTGGCGTTCCTATCACGCAATCTACCTCCGGCGGCTCGATAAATGGTACGTTTGGTGTGATAGTCGACATGATCATAGAAGATTTGAACTAATAACCAAAGATTTATACCATGATGAGGGACTTTTTGGAGTAGACCCTTGAAACGAGCCCATGCTTCGTAGAAAGTTTCACCCTGATGTTGTTGAAACATCAAGATGTCATTTCTAAGCATCGCAGTTTTCCCCGGTGGGAAAAATTGAGCAAGGAAACGAGTGGTGAGATCATCCCATGAGGTGATGTATCCCGCAGGTAAACGTTCAAGCCATTGACTAGCTTGATCACGTAGAGAGAATTGGAATAGGAATAATCAGGTCAACTCTCTAGTTGTAACATCAAGGTCTATAGAATCTACGATTTTAAGGAAGTCCTTGAGATGTTGATTAGGATCTTCGGAATGAAGTCCATGGAATGCACATCCGCTTTGCACCAACCGGCTAGTGTCGGATCGCAAGGGAGACACATTGGCTCCTTGGGTGAGCTCAATAGTGTTTCGATAGCCTTGGTGGCTAGGTTGGGAATACCCTCCTAGGGTTCGGGGCCTAAGAGATTGGTTTGCTAGTGGTGGGTTTTGTGGGTGGTCTTGTTGTGGTGGGTTGATGGGTTCAAAGATGTTACCACCTTCCATGATGTCGGATGGTAAAAGTTACGAACAAAGATACGAAGAAATAGATAGACTAAAGAAAACCTAAAAAATAAAAATAAAATCTTACTAGAAAGGAATCTAGCAAGTAGACCTAATAAAAAGAAATACTAACCTAGACAATAACTATTCCCCGGGCTGCGGCGCCAAAAACTTGGTGCATGGGAATTGCACCAGGCTTTACCTCTCAAGGGATCTTGAGAAGCTTACAACCCCCACCAGGCAGTGTACCTGATCGTTGTAGTATAGTATAGTGACAAGTACCGGGGGATTGATCGTTCAACTCAAGAATAGTGTCGCTAGGATTAGAAAGCCTAAAAACTAGGTCTAGAGGTGAGGGATGATTCTTTTTGTATTTTTTATATTTTTAGAAAAGCAATTAAAATCTCAGGTTTTGGAAGAGTGGGTGGAATTAGTTGCTAATCAACTAACCCAATAACTAAAGATGCAATCAAAATAAAATAACAAAAATGTAAATAAAGCTAATTAAACTAGTGGTGTGAACAATAAATGGGAAAATCGTGTTTACTTAGATTTCATTACTCCCTATATATCTTTTACAGGTTGATAGTTTGTTACAGTTGCGTGGATGACGGGTTATATTCCTTAATACCAATCGTGGGGTGGCGTACGTACTTCCCCAACTCTATAAGCTCCTACTTCACTCATATGTCGAGCCTGCAAGAAGCTCCTAGCATGGGATCATTAGAATTCGCTCATGCATTAAATACAACCATAAAAACCTAGTACGCATTGGTTCATGTTTCTTAAGACGTTCAAGCAAGTTACCCTATGGAAGTCTGCCAGTTTTCTTAAGCCTAACATCGAAATCATTCATCCGTAACAACTATAAACAAGCAATCAACCCATAATCAACATCTAGGTTTCACTACATCTAAGCAAACACACAAGAGATCTAGCCTAGCATGTTAAAATCAAGACAAGCGTAAGATATATTCAAACAACACATAGACATATTGAATGAATTGAAAGGATACTTATCTTAATTGAACATGAAAGGTTTCAAGGGGTGAAAACCCTTGAAAATACTGATAAAATTGTGCTAGGGTTTCTCCAAGTTATCCCTAAAATTTTCCTCTCTTATGAATGAAAATTACAAAACTATATATAGATTTTCCAATGTAACGGCGTCAAGAAGAAAATTTTGGCGCCGTCAACCCGCCGCCCATATTAAAATCGGATTGCCTAGATCCAGATCTGACACCATCAAGAGTAATTTTCCTCTGGGCCGTCAAGTGTAAAGGGACCATGACGGCCTATGGTGACGCCGTCATGCCCTAGTGTAAAATCATTCTGGATCGTCATGGACTCTATCCTCTTCACCTCTTGTTTTCCTCTTGACGCCGTCAGGTACTGTTCCCAGCAAGGAAAATTAAGACTTTGTCGTTTTCTTCACTTTTATGCTCCAAAAACGTCCAAAATGCTTTCTTTTCCAGAATTCCCTCCAAAAGTACCTAAAATCACAAAAGAAATGATTTAGGGCAATATTTGTTCAAATAAATTCAATTCCGGGCTTAAATGACCCCCTAAAAATGGATCATTTTTCGCCTCATCAATTCACGAATCACGAAACTAGCTGATTCAATATCCACCATTCTTCTAGACTTAGCAACTACATGCTAACATCTAGGCAACCATGGAGAAATATCCCTTATTGGCTACATTTCCACTAAACAAACACCCTTCCAAATTCCATCCTAGTCAGTTTCTATAGTTTAGTTGTTTAGATTTTGTAACAAAATGAAAAAATAGTCTATAAGAGGAATATAATAATAGTCTATAAGAGGAATATAAAATACTTGTGGCTCCCTTTTTTGGTATGTCCTCTCCAAAATTTTTGAAAAGCCCTCTATATTTTTTTCACCAAATTTCGAATTCTCCCTCCACCCATTTCCATCTCCACCCACGTTTCTCACATTTCTCATCAATCACCACTCATAGCCACCAATCACCAATCACCAGTCACATCACAGCCACCATTCACCAGTCACCGTCCATCATATCACTTGTCGGTCCGGCCATCAACAACGGAGGGAGGTTCATTTAGATATAAATTAGGTACTTTTTTTAATTAGGAATTCATTATGTTGGAATTTTAACTTATTATTCATTTTCATTGTATATTTTATTTGTTATGGATTTGTTGGTTTCTTGTTTCTTTGGTAATGTTAACTTATCGTGTTTTTGGCCGAATCGTTTAATTAACCAACAACACAATAAAGATAACATGTTGTAATTTACACATTTTTCTTAATACACGTTTTCATATTTGACATTTGAAGCTTAATTAGATTGATGCCCAATACATTCATTCCATTGTGTTGTTGCAATTCTTAATGTAAACCTAGCTTATTAATTAGCTAGACACTTGTGACTTGACATTGGAACTTCTCCAATCTAAATCTTCATATATGCTTATATTGGTTTAACTTGTAACTTGTAGGATATATACGTTATCATTTGACGTCAACAATAATAGCATGGACAAGTCTTGGATGACAACTTGTAGGACCAACAAACAATATATTGATGGAGTAGCAGCGTTTATTAAGTGTGCACTACACAACTTTCAGAAGATGAAGAACATCGACCCACGAGTTAATATACGACAGCTTAAGATGCCATGTCCGTGTACCACATGTTTAAACAAAATAGAGCAAACAGTGGATGACGTGGAGTACCATTTATTCTACTATGGGATTAATCTTAGATACAGAAAATGGGATAAACATGGAGAAAAGGATGAGCAAGCAACAACAGCCCAAATACCTAATAATTCAGAAACAGAGTTTGTTGACGACACGGATTTCGACATGGAGTCACATTCAGAAATTCCAACAGATGGCCCAGCAACAGTAGAAATGGGTAATGCTATGAAAGGAAATTTTGATGAGGATGACCTTGACAAGTTTCAAAAACTATTATTAGAAGCGGAGAAGCCACTTTATAAAGGATGTCCTGACTTCACAAAGTTGTCCGCAATAGTTAAACTACTCAACTTGAAGGGTAAGTATGGAGCTTCTGATAAGTTCTTTACTGAATTACTAGGATTGATAAAAAAAATGCTACCTGCTAGTAACGAAATGGTTGAAAAAACTTATCGGGCCAAAAAACTAATGAGAATGATGGGATCATGATACGAAAAGATACATGTATGTAGCAACAACTGCATTCTTTACTGGAAGACTAACAAGGAGTTGACTGTTTGTCCAACTTGTGGGATATCGAGATGGAAAGTGGATAATAAGACACGTAAAGTGTATGAAAACATTCCGGAAAAGGTCATGTGGTACTTTCCAATTATACCAAGACTGCAACGACTCTTTAAGTTAGAGAGTATTTCAGAAGATCTAAGATGGCACGCCACAAGGAGGGTAACAGATGGTGTTTTACGTCACCCTGCAGATTCACAGGCATGGCGTACCATAGATGAAAAATTCCCCCACTTTGCTCAAGATTCGAGAAATCTATGTCTAGGAATATCGGCTGATGGGGTTGACGTCAACTCAGGAACTAGGCATCACAGTGTATGGCCAGTTTTATCTGTCATATACAACCTTCCTCCATGGTTGTGTATGAAAAGAAAGTTTATCATGCTTTCGGTATTGATATCAGGATACCCGGGAAATGATATCGATGTATTTTTAGAACCGTTGGTTAATGATCTGCATACCTTATTCGAGGATGGGGTTGATACATATGATGCTTGTACAAAAGAAATGTTTAAACTGCGTGCCGCTGTGTTATGGACGATAAATGATTACCATGCACTTGGTACATTATGTGGCTGCCCATACAGTGGATTCAAAGGTTGTGTAGTATGTAAGAAAGATACACACTGTGTTAGACTTTCCGCCTCATCCAAGCAAAGTTATGCTGGACACAGACGATATCTACCATACAACCATGTGTTCAGAAAGCAAACGACGGCGTTTAATGGAAAAGAAGATTTTCAGCGTGCTCCAACTCCATTGACTGGGGAACAAATATACAACGAGGTACAACTAATTGAAAATAAGTAGGGAAAAGGAAAACGAACAAACAATAACACCTCGAATATCCAAGAAGATATGAGAGGCAGTGGTGGGAAGATTACAACGCATAAAAGGAAAACAAGAGAAGCAGAGGGTAGTGCAAGCCAAGTAAATGAACCATATTGGAAAAAATTCAACATTTGGTATCGAAAGCTAAGGTATTGGAGGCATAATGTTGTTCCACATTGTATTGACTTCATGCATGTAGAAAAGAATGTTGCTGAGAGTCTAGTCGGAACTTTGCTGAATGTTCCTGGAAAGACAAAAGATGGAATGAATGCTCAATTGGATCTGGAAGAGTTGAGGATAAAAAAAGAGTTGTTTGGTAGGAAAGAAGCAGACAAAACAACACTACCTCCAGCAGGTTACACATTAACGAATGTTGAAAAAGACATCTTTTGTGAAACGTTAAGCAACATCAGGGTACCACAAGGCTATTGTTCAAATTTCTCTAGTTTGGTCAGCCAAAATGATAAGAAGCTCCTTGGCCTTAAATCGCATGACTATCTCATGCTAATGCAAGAGTTTTTGCCCATTGCTATACGTTCAATCATGCACCCACCCACACGATTTGCTATTATCAGGTTTTGCTTTTTCTTTAAAGCTATATGTAGGAAAGTCATCTTGCAAGAACTAGATAAGATGCAACAAGAACTTGTTGTGACACTGTGCCTTCTCGAAAAGTTCTTTCCTCCCTTATTTTTGGATATTATGATACACTTGACAGTGCACCTAACTAGGGAGGTAAAATTATGTGGTCCCGTATGCTTTCGGTGGATGTATCTCTTCGAAAGATGTGTGAAGGTTATTAAAGGACATGTGCGAAACAGAAATAGACCAGAGGGATGCATTGCTGAGGAGACTATCGCGGAAGAAACAATAGAGTTTTTTAGCGAGTATCATAAAACCATGAAAACTATTGGTATCCCACCCGATAAACATGTAACGAATGAAAATGAAGATGGAAAGCCATTGTCGGCCGGCAAATCAAATGTACTTACCAGAGATGTCTTCCAGAAAGCACATTTGTATGTAATACAGAATACAGATGAAATTGTACCGTATATCGAGTAAGTATTACTAACACATGTCTATTTCGTTGCTTAAAATGTTGTATCAAATATAATAATCAAATACATTGTTTTGTTTCAGCCGACACAAGCTATTTTTGAAAACAAAATACCCGGGTAGAAAAATGGCATTGCTGGAGAATGAGCACACTAAATCTTTTGCTAAGTGGTTACACGAAGAGGTAATTACTCGTATGTTGTTTATACTACTTGTTTGTTTGTTGATAAATATAAGTGAGTTGTTCCTGCAATTTAAAGGTAATATATACTTGTAATGAAATTCAGGTTGAGAGAGAGTTAGCAATATCCAAAGATAGTGTATCAGAAACTGTGAGGTGGATATCATTTGGACCACGCGCCAACGTAGTGAAATAGGAGGCATATAACATCAATGGGTATACATTTCGTACGAAAAGTAATGATGGCATAGTTTACCAGGACAGTGGGGTTAGTGTTGAGGCAGCAGATCTTCACATATCCAAAGAAGTTGCAACCACAAGAAAAGCATTTTATTATGGGATTTTACAAGAGATATGGGTACTAGATTACCGTTTCAGGCAAATTCCTCTTTTCAAATGTGATTGGGTTAATTCAAAACATGGTGGGGTCAAACGCGATACTCTTGGTTATACATTGGTAGACCTGAATAATTTAGGCCACAAGAATGATCCGTTCATATTAGCCTCACAAGCACGACAAGTGTTTTATGTGAAAGACCAGGCAGATAAAAAATTGTCTATTGTCTTTAAAACACCTACCAAGAATTACAAAGATACGTATGACGATGTCGATGAGGAATTTAGTACAGTTATTCACGAGCAAAATGATAACATATTGCCGCGAATAAATACACAAGCAAAAGATGCCTACTATCGAACCGACTGTGAAGGTATTGTTATACGAAAATCAAAGTGAAGAACGTGTCATTCTCAAGCTGTAACACTCTGTTTAGGGATTTATTTTTGTCTGCAGAACCTATTTAAGCTTTTGTTTTGCTGCAAATACTCTTTTAAATGATTTATGTTGTTGATGTTGTTGTTGTGTTAATTGTTTAGTTCGTACTTGCGAATACTCTTTTAAAGGATTCCAGATTATACAAAATTATAACTTATGGCAGCATAAACTGTGTACTAGCAGTATTAACTATGTACTAGCAGTAGTAAACACCCTGCATATTTTTGTTACAATTGTCTTGTATATGCAGTTTTCATGTATGTGGTTATGCCTTTATATAGTGCAGAGTTGAAAAAAAACGGTGTTTGGTATGAAAGATTCTCAATTTCTGGCACAATTTGTTGAAAAAACAGTGGTTGAAAAAGTAGTCTATGTGCAGTCATGACTAATAGACTGAACTCAATTAAGTGAATATCAAATTACATGAGTTATCAGAAATGTGTGACCATATTTATCGAATTGTGACTACGCTTAAGTAATGTGTGACAAAATATGACTATGATTTAGTCATACAAAAACTCAATGTGACTAATATCAAGGTTAATGATAACTCATGACTTCACACTTTGCTATAAATAATAGTCACATGAATATTTCACAATGTGACTATTTTGAATGTATTGGTCACATATAATACCCTTATAATGTGCCATAAACATCATTTAGATACACATATGTGATATGGTGTGACTATTGTAAAGCCTATAGTCACATGATCGTGCTTCAATTAAGTGTGACTGTACACATTAGGATTTGGCAAGCAAACACACACTAAACTTTAAACACTCATATTAACTTACGTGACCATATGTATCGAATTTTGGTTAAACTTAATCATGTTTCTATGGTTTAGTGTGACCATATATGACATTTGGTCACACTCGTCAAGTGTGTGACATATATTTGTCACTATTAAATGCATATCGTGACTAACGCTTCAAACTTACTTTTCTGTTGTCACACATTTCAAACGCTATGTGGCTAAATATTCAGCAAAGAATTGCAGTCACGTTTAAATAATGTGTGACAAACTTGACTATATAATTTAGCCACATACACAATTACCTCATGTGACCATATATCTATTTTGGTCACACTTTTCAATTGTGTGACATATATTTGTCACATATGTATATTTATAGTGTGACTAATGTTTCGAGCTGATTTGTATCTGTCACATGTCCCGAATTAAAAGTGACTAAATAATCCAATTTTTTTTTCCAGTTACCTCTAGTCACATAAATATTCAAATGTGTGACAATAGAATTCCGAAATGGTCACACAAGTCGGATCAAGTGTGGCTGTTTATTTTATTCTGGTACATTTAGTCACGTATAAATATTACAGTGTGACATTTCAAAATCGACCATGCATGACCAATAGAACTTTTTGTACCAGTGTAAGCACAGTGTATCCCCGGGTTGTTATGTCCCAACGAGATTGAAATTGTGTTTTGGGAAACGTTTGAATGATTTAGTGATCGGGAAAGTAACCAGATAAAGATTTGGATTGATTTACACTACTGATTGCTTGGAATTAAGATAATGAAACAGTATTAACAATTACAGAATCACAGATATAATCAAACGTAAACAAATTAAAAATCAAAAATGTTTATAGACAGAGAAAAAGGTGAGTTTTGCACAAATTAAAACTATAGGGGGTGAAAATGAAACTTTTACAAATTTAATATTAAAAGAAAATTTAATTAAAAAGAAAATTTTTTTTGATTATTTTATTATTTAAATATTAATTATTTAAAAAAACTATTTAATTATTTAATTAAAACTATTTAACTTATAATAAAAAGCTTTATAATACAAAATTAAGCTAGAAAATTGCAAATTTAATTTTTAAAATTCTAAAATGACTTAAAACAAATTTAGAAACTAAAAATATATTTTTTTGTCTTTTTGTGGATTTAATATTAATTAATTAATAATTAAATAAAACTTAACTATTTAAACTAATTTAAATCACTAAAAATAGCAAAATGACTTGGAAAATTATGAGAAAAATTTATAAAACTAATTAACCATCTCAGGAATCCTAGAAAATTATAAAAAGTTTATAAAAAATATTTTTAAACTAATTTACTAATTATTTACTTATTTATTAATTAAAAACTATTTAAATTAAATTAATTAAGAAAAATAGAAAATGAACATTGAAAATTATGAAAAATTTCATAAAATTATTTTATAATATATAAAACCTATGAAAAATATAAAAAAGTGTTGTTGTTAAATAAAAATTAATAAAACTATTTATTTAACTAATATTACTTAATTATTATTTAAACTAATATTAATTATAATAAATACTAAATGAAAAGAGAAAAATCTTTAAAAATTACTAAAAATACTACAAGTGAACAGGAACTTATGAAAATTATAAAAATGGAAAATGCTTTTTGAAAAAGCAGAACAATAAGCCAAATGGCTTAAATAGAAGCTATCACTTTATTTATTTTTGTCTTTTTCTGATTTTTATTTTTCAAAACTATTTAAATACTTAAAATAAGCAACTTTAATAAAGGCACTTTTTCTGGAAATCAAAAATAAGCACTATGCAAAGCTAAGTGCTTAACAGGTTTGGCATGTTTAGCTTATTAGGACTTTTGATTATTGAAAAAGCTATTATATGGTGTCACAAGGACAAATAAGCTACAAACAAACTTAGAGGAACTTAAAATAAGCAGAATAGAACAATTAAGCAAACAAGATAAGCTGCTATAAGCAAATAAGCACTAAGCTAAAAACTAAGTACACCACAGGCCAATTGGGCAATCTTGCGGACCCTGTGGGGCCAACTAGGATGATTGGAAGCCCAATGTGAGACTTGTTCCTAAAAGCTACCCAGAAGAGCTTTTCAAAAAGCTAGGATATAAGCCCTGGGTCCCACTAATGAATACTAGGGGAGGGTATGAACTTGGGTGTTTTATGCTGAGCACTCAATATGAAGGGTCTGATCAGGATAACTTAAAGGGGCATGCAGCCCTACCAAATAAGCTACAAACTAAGAAATAAGCCCTGGTATTTCAAGATGGGCTTATTGGCTTTCCAAAAAGCCAAGAAGCATATGGTGGGGCCCACTATGGTAGTCAGGACAGGTCTAGGAAAGTGGGGCAAAATTATGGGTGCCCTGTTGCAGGGTATACTGATGCCCTGCAGTCCTTTTCAAGCAATCAAATAAGCCGCACACAAAATCACAAAAATAAGCCAGATATAGATTTTGAGAGATAAGCTGGTATATTTTGAGTTGTGAAAAGCTCAAAAGTCTGAATTACAACACAAAATTCATGAAAATTCCTTGAAATTTGAGTTTCTGACAATAGCATGCAATTTGACTTTTTGATTTTAACTACTAGTTGACTTATATGAACTT
Organism: Artemisia argyi; assembly: GCA_030686995.1. Taxonomy (NCBI): domain Eukaryota; kingdom Viridiplantae; phylum Streptophyta; class Magnoliopsida; order Asterales; family Asteraceae; genus Artemisia; species Artemisia argyi. Next base: position 52,348,128 of record CM060695.1, read on the forward strand.
TGATACTAATCTAATGACTGATTAAGGTGTAATAAGCTATAATAAGTCTAAAGAGAGCTAGGTTACCTATTTATGAGATGATTTGAGGCTTATGCCACACTAAAATCCACACAGTGAATCACTATGAGTGATTCAAAGTGATTTTGACTTTCTACTGATTTAAGGTTGAATTTTATGGTTGTTCTATGTCATTATGGCCTAATGTAACATGTGTAAACCAGAAATAAAAACAATCACAAACTAGAACCTAGAGTAACATGTAGATCCAAACAACCTGTGTAATTTGAGTTTTGATTAAAACTTGAGTAAACTAAAACAAAAGCCTAGTTTATGACATGAACCTTATCTATTAAGTAATAACTAGACAAAATAAGCACAAATAAGCAAGTAACAAGCATGAATAATCACAAACTCATATTGAAAGAAAAATGCTTACAACTTGATTCCAACTGACAGAAAGGTACCAAGGACCATACACCACTTCCTATTGGTTTCCATGAAACCTCTAACCCAGGGCAATCCATAATACACCCTGCTCCATCTTGATCTTCTTCAATCCTGCAATTCTTATTTTTGATCTAATTTATGTGATTTTTTTTTTTTTTTTGAATTATGATACTACACTGACTTTTAAGATATCTAATAGCTTTTAGAAGCTATCTAGGAGCTTATATGATCTATTTGAGTCCAAAACAATAAGCACTAACACTAATAAAGCTAAATTAGATTTTTGAAATTTAAAGGTGCATAAACTGAAAATGGATAGAAAACTTGAAATTGATATTACTTAAGGCTTAAATTAGATTAGAAAATGATATTACAACATTTTTTGACTGAGTTTTACAATAAAAACAGAGATTACATGAAAACGATTTAAAATTATACTAAGAAAATTACATACTTCTTCACAGCTTCAATACCCTTTTTATACTTGAAAATTAGGGTTCCTTGGACTCTTGTGATCATATCCCAGCATTAATCTTGACCATATGTTGAGAAAATTTTGATTTTGGCCTTCCACGTGTTTTGGCGCCAAAAGAGTATATTGCAAATTGGACTGTAGTTGCAACAAGGGGGTGGTGCATTTAATGCACTTTGGCTTGTTAGGTGATAGTGGTGGTGAGTGGTTTGGGCGGTGATGGAGGTGATGGGGGTGATGGGACTGAGTTGCAGGCCAAGTTGGGGAAGGAGGGTGTTTGTTTGACCAAGGTCAAACTTTGACCCTGCGTTTGATATCAAAAAGGGGTGGTGTTGGGCTGGTGTGTTGTTTAGGCCAGGGAAGGGTTGGGTTGGTTGTGTTGGATTTGGAGTTTTAGGATTGTTGGGTTTTAATAACTTAGGATCCGTTTGGTTTGTAGAAGTATCACAAGGACCAATTTTGTAAACTGCTAAAAATTGAGGGGGCTGAAGTGTAAGTCTTCCAAAGTTGTCCAAGGGTCTAATCTTTCCAAACTTCAATAGTACAAGGACCTCATTTGGTTTTCCCATTTTTGAAATTCTCAAGGACCTTTTCTGCCAAATCTTCAAAGTTGAGGGACCAAACTTGTAATTTCTCCAAACTTTTCATCCAAGGACCATTTTTGCCAAAGTTCAATAACACAAGGACCATAATTGATAATTTCCAAAGTTTTAAATCCTAGGGACTAATTTTGACAATTTTGCGAAGTTCAGGGACTAGTTTTGTAAACTTTTGAAATTTTTCACCAAAGGACCAATTGTGACAACTTTTGATTTTCCAAGGACTTTGGTTGACTTTTCTTTTAAAATAAATGCTCATGGACTAATTTTGACAAGTTTTAAAAGTTTGAGGGACTAAAACTGCCAATTATGCAAACTTTGTTCGTTTTTCATCTGTTTTCAATCATTTTGCATCTGAAACATATAAAACACAATCCTGGGATATTTTCAGTATTTTGATGCATATTTGAGTGTTTTTGGATGTTTTGGCAGTTCAGATACGATAAAAATGATGAGTATTTACACACTCATCAATCCCCCACACTAAAATATTGCTAGTCCCTAGCAATCTTTTATGAAAATTTAATGGATTTGATGTCTCTTTACCAAAAGCCATTACTTCTGGAGTAGCCAAATGTTTTAGTATAATACTTTGGTACACTGATAACCAAATGATTTTGAGCAAACCATCAGCTGTCAACGGATTTGATTTGTCTTTACCAAAAGCCGTTTGCTTCTGGACTAGCCAACTCTTAACGATTAAAGATATGGTGAGTTGAATCCCATAAAATTTTTGGCAAATTGTCAGCCATAAACGGTTTTGAGATATCTTTACCAATAGCCGTTTGCTCTTGGATTAGCCAGTCCTTATGTGGGTTAGACATGGTGGACTGATAACCATTTGTTGTGTTTAGTGCATAGCAAACTAAATTTTTTTTTGGCCAAAACGGGGGTATTAGGGCACTAAAGGTACAAATATGATCAAATTCGCCAGAATTACCCCCCCCCCCCCACCCACACTTAGAATTGAATATTGCCCTCAATATTCAAAGTACCGGCTATTATGCCGATATTTTGAAAAGCTTAGATTTGAAAATTTTTAGATTTGGGCAAGTGTGGGAACAACATTTTTTTTTTGAAATTTATATACATGGTAACAATAGCATGGGCAACTCCCCCACACTTAGGTTTTAGAAAAGATAAAGAAGTCAGAGATATGGGTGCAAACCCATGTTGTGCTAATTTTTGTTCACCGAGTCACTAGCTTGACTCGATCCCCGCATTCATTGGTCCATGGGGAAAGTTTGGAGATCCGGGACAACCATGGATGGTGTGTCCTCTCCAAAATAGTGTTTTAACCGATAACCGTTCACTTTGAAGTTAGGACCGTCGGGTTGAGATAACTCAACAGTCCTATATGGAAATACTTTTGCAACGGTGAATGGCCCCGACCAACGGGTTTTTAGCTTTCCTGAGAATATCTTCAATCTTGAATTGAAGAGAAGGACTCTGTCACCGACGTTGAAAATGCGGTTCTTGATTTTTGAGTCATGTATTGTAGGATCAAAATAAATGTTGATTCTTGTGTGATTCAGGTGGTCTTGGGTTATGGAAGATGAAGGTAATCATTGTTAGAGTTAGAGAGAGAGAGTTGAAAGAGTGGGAGGTTTCTAGTGAGAGAAACACCTAATGAGGTGTGTGTATTATTAGAAACAACCAACCTTTCCAAATGGGGTGGAAAGGCTATATATACAATTACAAGTATAGTGCCTCATGAAATAGGCTGTAGAGCGAGTACAGTGGGTGAAGACCCGACTCATTCCACGAATACTATTTACATATTAACTAACTATTAAACTAAAATCTAACTAATGTTAATATAATTACGAGCTATCTCAATGCTACTACATTCTTGTGGTGACCGAGTCTTCAATAGGAATATTTGTATTCCTAACAATCTCCCCCTAAGCGAGGTCACCTTTGAAGATTAAGATCTTTGTCATCAAGCATTCTTGTGATCATGTAGCTCGTAGGTTCTGATTCTTCACTTTGTACTTCAAGCAATGAACTTGTGATTTGAGTTCCTTTGAGTTGAGTGATCTTTGAGCTTCTTTGAGATCATCAGCCACAGTAAATCTCCAAGCTCATCCATAGTAGTATTGCCTTCATGTGATGTAGTGACTTTAGGACCGTCATGCTCACACCCTTCTGTATTAGGAGACTTTTCATCAGAGTTGCAGAAGCATTGTTGGTAGTCTCTCAACATTAAGTGTAGGGAGTCTCTCATCCTTCATGATCATTATGGATAGTGAGGAGGATGTGTGAGCATGAGGTATGGATTGACCCGATTCAGCTGGAGATAGGAACCATCAACTCCATCTTTATATGTGTCCCTGAAATACAACAGTTAGCAATAAAGATAGAGAATGAATATGGCTTTGTCATTCATTCTGCGAGGACAGACTACCCTCCGGTTTTGTGAAAACCGACCTGTGATCAGGTAGAGTCTCTGTTAACGAAGACTCTCCTTGACAGGAATTTCCAGCTTGTAGTAATGAATCTTCCTAAGAATCCACTTAGAAATCTTCATACTAAGCATGTTCTCATACCGGAACGTCTCAAAGCAGACAGCACGATAGAGTGAATCAGTGAATTGGTATTCACGGATTGATGAAAAATTGATTTATAGAAATCACTCGCGTGTCATATAATAAACAATCTTTGAGACACGACGAGTGTTTTATGCTTAGAATCACATTTCCATCAAAAATACTTTTGTTTGAAATATTGTACACAATGAATGTGCTCAAAAATAAGTTTGTGAGCACACTGAAAGGTTTTTTTGCAAAAGTATCCGTCAATCCATATCCTGGAACAAGTTTGATTCAATGTTGAATCATGCCATTGTTACTTTCCAGTTGTCACTTGATCATTGACCCAAGATGGATCTCACATGTCACCTACCAAGAGCTTGAAAGATGTTCGCTCTAGAAGGATTTCCATCGTCATTGTGAATATTTTCATATCACTCTGATGTTCTAGCAATACCACAAGGATAATGCGTAGGACTCTAAATATTTTATCTTATTTTCCACATAGTGTGAAACAATAAGCATATTTGGAATGTGTCCTATCGAGATTTATGGATGATCTCATGGCTCTAGACTCAATAGTGCGTTTTGATCCGCTCCTAGAGACTGGGGAGGCGTCTCCTGTTTAGGTATCAACATAGCTCGCAATGAGCGGTCGATACATTGCACAGGGTTCTCCATGAGAATGAAACAAGCTCTTTTAAGAGAACTTGAGTGGTTGGGAAGTTTAGTGCAGTGCGTCACTGGGTCCATGACGTCTTGTCTTCAGTACCGGTGTTACCTTAGTAACCGCCAGTAGATTATGAATTGAACCCGGTTTCTGCCCTAAGGTTGAATATATGGAGGGCTATTTCTTTTCACCCTTTCTCATTTCCTTTCTTTTTCATTCTTCAACCCCTTCAGTGCTTACCGAGACTTCACCACTAGAACCTTGTTGGGTTTGTTCCAGTCCTAGCTCTATCTCAGTCCGCACTATTCCCTTGCTCACTTTTCTCCTTTTTTCAATCATTCCTAAGGACTTCTAATCTATCTATGGATTGTCCCTGGGAAGATCCTTCCGGTTCTGGGGGATCATGGGAACTCATACCTAACCTTAACCATCCTTATAACTCCATGCATAATGATAAATGGTCGGTCTTTGGTATTACTTCCTCAAACGCCTTTTGCTCCCCCTCAATATGTGCATCGATATTCGAAAGTATTTAGCACATATGTGGGAGCCTATTATTGAGTCCAAAAGATCACGATTGATTATCAGATTTCATATTTAAATCACATTCTCTCCCCCGATCAAACATTTCAAACCTTTCGAGATTTTGGATCTCAATTGATTTAAATAAGTTAGAAAACGTTTGGGAGAGAAATGCGGTCAGTTTTAATATTTTCTGATAAAAAGAGGAACCTTTTTCTTGCTCTCCCATAATCTGTGAGGGAGGTTGTTATGTGTCAGATTTGATGAGTTTACAAACGATTTGAAGTTATAATGAAAACTCTTTGAAAATATACTCATTCTGACACATAACCATCACAAATTGTTTTATTGCAAGGTTTTTGTACAAAGTGTGGAGAGTTTTTGATGATACATAAAATTTTGAGAAATCACTCTCCCCCTCAATCAATGACGGATGTTAGAACTGAAATATTTTCATAAAATATTAAAGTCATTGATTGAGTGAAAAAAATTATCAAAATTTAGATTCAATTTGATTTTCAATCAAAATCTCATGGTACCACTAAGTTTTGCACAAATACTTTCCGGAAAAATCATAGAAGGGAAAGTATTTGGCGATAAAAAGAAGATTTCTCTCCTTTATCAAGAAATAATGCACTGAAGCGTACATTAGATCGAGGATACATGGATATAAAGTAATCCATTCCCAGGTGAACTTCACCCGGTAAAAGGAACAACCGTCTTTTTGGCGACGTGTCTTCCCCATTTTGAAAAACGGGTTGCTATCTGAAGTATTAGCAAGCCATATTTTTGAAGTCCGGGTTGCAGCCTGAAATGACTACAAGCCATAATTTTGAAGTCCGGGTTGCAGCCTGAAATGACTGTAAGCCATTATTAAAAGAAGATTTTGAGAAGCGACATGTTTTAGAAAAAAAAACATTATTTGGAAAAAAATAGAAAAAACTCTTGCTTAAGCATATGTATGTTTCCATGTCATTATTGAAAGACATTAATAGAAACGTACATAGTATTGATTACACGAGAGACATGTCGCGAGAAGAATATTTTTGAAATTTTTATGTTTTTCCGATTTTTATGGATTTTGTTGGTTTTATAATTTTCTATTTTCTTTTTGGTTTTTAAAATATGTACAAAGGATATTATGCAGTTTAAGAGGATGTTGACGTGAATACCGAAAAGAGGATATCGGTCTGCACATAGTAGAAGTCAGTAGTCAACATCTCTTAAACTTTCACCACCAAAGCATTCGAGGCTCCTGAATTTTCGTCTGAACTTGAGCCTTCTCAATGTGAAGCTTTGATAGCTCTGCAACGTATCATCTCATGCTTGACTAGTTCTTCTCATCTTTCTTCCCTGCTGAAGGCTGAAGTAATGCGTACCAAAAGTATCCAGAGACCACTTCCCCCCAGGTAGTTGAAATGATGCAACCAGTCTCATTATATGAAGCTCAGAAACCCAAAGTACACACAATCAATTGTGTATGTCTTTGTCATCAGAAACTATTTCTTACATCTCTTCCCCCACGTAGTTGGAATAATACACCAAAAGAACGAGTTAAAACACTGATCTTCTCTGCGGTTATGACATTTGTCTTCCCGGAATAACTTCACTTAAGTAGAAGTGTAAAGCTCATCATGTGTACTCATTGTGCGTTCTGATGTATGTCTCCTTCCCCCTTGCTGGTTTTGATACCTCAGAATCAGCAACACATTTTACACCCATAGACTTGAAATCTTGTGAGAAGAACAAAATAAACTCAAATGTATCCTGTGAGAATCAACTTGCTGAAGAGCAATGTGAGCACATCTGATTAGGGATTTTAACACATACTTTTCACTCTCCCCTAATTAGTGCTCTCCCCTAAACTGACAACCTTTCTTGATGAATGTAACACCCCAACCCAACACGGGTCAAAATGCCACATTATGGTGTCCATCAGAACATACAAACGCAAGCGGAAGACTTATAAACATAAACTTACAAAGGTATTCTAAGGTTACGAAAGAAATGCTAACTCTATACAAGATGAAATACAAATCCAAACAGAAATCTAATCGAATCCAAATCTAAGTCTAATCCAGATGTGAATGGGCTTCTAAACATCGGGGTAGTCTACTAACGCTCCTATGCACTCTTCACCCAAACCCAGCTTCCAACCTAAACCCTGCCGCAGAAAAAAAAATGCGGCTGAGCTTAAAAAGCCCAGTGAACAGATATATAACAAAACGAATAATTGAAACGTATATAAGTATATGAAAAAGGAAATCATAAGCTCCTGCTGAAATGAATATCATCTGTCAAATGCATAAGAGATCAACAGTAACTGAACAAGTATCATAAGTCAACTGAATAAAGAATATAAAGAATCAAATGATAATACGAATCATATAGTAACCAGAATCAAAGAGCACGTATCAACAAAGGCTTGTCTACCCGAGACACTTGAATAGACACAAGGAACATAGGAAAGGCACGAGCCAACCTACTCGAGACACTCGAATAGATCTCAACTCACATAATCACATATCCGTCAATTCATAGGGTGTACATAGAGTAGCTAGCTCCAATGTACCAGACGTGAAAGGGGTACAAGGCACGTACAGCCAGTCACCAAACCAAATCGTATCATATCATATCAAAACAAATCCTAGGATGCATCCATACGCCCCCCACAAACAAATCATATACAAAGTAGCCAAGTGATCACATATCATATCATAAACAGACGGGGACGCCGGGGACTAATCACACTGCCCCAGATAGTGTCATGCCATTGGTGCCTCAATGACACGCCCATGGTACCTCCATGAGTAGACTAAAAACTCGGGCATCAGAACAGAACATATCAAAACAAACAAAGCAAAGCTATCCATAACAAAATGCTCCCAGAGCATGACAGAACAAAATGCTCCCAGAGCATAATATAACAGAATCTCACAATCACATAATCATAATCAAAGTGGATAGCAAATTAGAATCAAATCAGAGGTATCATAGCAAGGCTCATAACAAGTAGATCATATCAACGAATCATATCAAATGGATCATATCAATCATATCAAATGGGGAACATAGCAATGGCATAACTGAAGGGAATCTTAGCAGTGTCAAGGATCGAAAGAAAGTCATGAGAAGTCCCTACTGAAAAGGGCAGAATATCTGTACCTTATGCAAGCAAATACCAAACCACAAAAAGCAAACGAATATGGCAACTACTCCCTCTTCGGCGGATCTACAGGAATTAATATTCAAGTATTACTCATAAGCTCATTTTAAAATCATATTACTCATTTTAGGTTTCTTTCAATTTTTAGTAAGTTTCCAAATTTAGCAAGTTTCTCGAATTAGCAGGATTAATCATTTAGGATTACAATTAATAATTAATTAAGTTAAATTACTCAAAATGAACATTATGATAGATGACGGTTCAATGATGCCAATTTTTAATACGTTATGGTTAAAAGTGTCAATATTGTAAAGTTTGTGGTCTAAAATGTAAATTATCAAAATTAAATATTAAAAGTCAAATAAAATTATTTTAAAGTTTGTTTTAATAGATTAATATTAATATAATAATTTTGGACTCCGTCATTATAGTTTTATATAATTTATTAACGTACCCACGATCTTAATATTTATGCCGCGACGACCCAAGATTTTGATAAATCATGTAAGACTTGTTTATAATCCGACATCGGTTCACTTCATCCATATACACACGACACCCTTTTTGTTATTAAAATAAGCCGAACAAACACCCTTTGTGCATGAAAAATATAGGCCGAGACATGCATGCATTTATCTTTTATCATTCATGCTTAATAACCATGTCTTTAAAACATATTATATCTATACATTATGTGCATGATCTCAAAACAAAACAAAGACTTATATGACAACGATCATTCGAACTCTAAAATCAGAACCGATGTCGACAAGTTTATGATTTTATACGACAACATTTATCATTTCATGAGATAGTTAACTCGTATTACATGCATGCTCAAATACCTATTAGTTACAGCCTTATTACTTATTTTGAAAACAATTTAAGTCATGACATAACCAATTCTGAATTCCCTTATGTGTTATCATTTTCGAATAAAAAAAATTAAACACATGCATGCAATCTCTCTTGATTTATAGTTCATATAATATTTAGTGTACCAAGTTACTATTCAACACAAGGTAGATCAAAAACCATACGTATAAAACCATTTCGAGTCGATCTGTTAGAGTTTTATAATTGTTATTTCATGTGACATGATTATGTATAGTTAACTGATTCATATAGTATTCATGTTGACGAGTTATACGCAGGAATGAATTCAAAACGAAAGTAAAGATTAAGCTTTGATACTAATACCCTTGTCGTAAGATCGAATGGAGGCAAAGACGAAGGAACCACAAAAACTACAATCCAAAACCAATAGCCGAAACCAACACAGCCAAGCCCTCTCGAACCCGATCAATACACCACCTCGAACCAGAAGACACGATCGAAACTCACCCTTTGTCGACCTACAAAGCAGATCGGCCTCTCAAATAATAACCCACGATCACACCACCCTTCGACTAAAGGAAACCACAATCGAAACAGCCTTCCTACACCCCTTCGTCCCAACTTTCTTCACAGTTCGAACAAAGAAAGATACTAGCAGTTGAGTGTATTTGTTTCTAGGGTTTGTAGGTGTTTTAGAGTGTGAAAAAGTTTGTTGAATAAATGAAAGGATAAGGAGGTTATAGGGGAGGTTCTGCCGAATCTGATGGGAATACAAAGACCAAGTTTTCATTTTAAATTTCACAATTGTATCTAGACTATATTGTGTATCTTAAATTGTACATATTTTAGAAAATAAATTTGGCCTAGGAAATACTAAAGTAACGTGTGACATTTCAAGCTTGGGATCAAATGTGTGTCAAATTTTAAATCTTAACATAAATAATATGCTTAATACAACTATGTAGCTTTCCAAATTATAAATCTCAAATACTTAGGTTATGTTCACAAAAATTTAAATTATATGGAAATTTGAGAGAAACGGATTTTAGGGTTTTACAATGAATGCCTTGAGTATGAAGAAGTCTTTCGATAATTAGTTGCATATCGTCTTTAGTCTTCTAACACGTAGCAGAGAATGTAGAACGGACTGTAGACTCGACCTTCTTCAATGTTGTCCATTTAGGGAATAGGATATCAACATCTCTATCTCACTAAATGCATTCCAGTTATATTACATATACCAAATCAGCCCACATGTACCAAATACAAGAAGAAACGATAACACCAAAGTAACAGGTTGAGGCACTGATCATCTCTGCGGATATCAACTCCGGAATAACTGATTAAGCTCGATCATGTGAACCTGTTGTGCGTCTCTGATGTACACATTTCTCTCTCCCCTGATGGTTGCGATTAATCAGCCCTTGATGTGCACATGAAGTGATACTACCAAAGTAACAAGTTGAATCACTGATCATCTCTGGAGGTTATCAATCCAGGAGTAAGTGATTAAGCCCAATCACGTGAACTTGTTGTGCATCCTTGGTGTACACATTCCTCTCCCCTGATGGTTGCGATTAATCGGAATCATCACAATGATGTGTACATGAAGCATTAACTGGAAACCCTTGATCACTAATAATATCAGCCCGTAAGAAGATGTCGATAAACTCTCACGAGTCCTAAACTGAAGTATTCAGGAGTCATGAGATGATGACTAATTGAGTTTGCTCCCCCTCAATTTGGTCATCGTATGTAAAGAGCTTCTTCAATAACTTGTGAAGTTTATGAATTGGCTCCACCTCAAATTGATCATCCCCTTTTATAGATTCAACACTTTAACGTCATGACCATGTTTGAGGGTCTTGATATTAACCATCTTCTTCTTTATCTGAATCACTCAATCAACAGGAGTACTAAATGATAACACCAAGTTCGAATCCCAGAAGTGACAATAGAACTCGAACAGAGTAACAAACCACGGAATATTTCAGAGTGGTAGAGACCAATCTCCCCAACATGAATAATTAAGCTCGATCCCTTCATGATTTATAACCCCAACATACAAATTACTCATCCCACGAAAGAATAGAAAGAACACACGCCTATTCTCCCCCTCAAAAGTAGCATGCTAATGACATTTTTGCCATAGTCGAAAGGAAAAGGACATACGCTTGTTCTCCCCCTCAAAAATGGCATGCAGTGACTGTTTTGCCATAGTTGAGATTCCGTGATGGTTGAAATTTATCAGATGCAGCATAAATATGTGTGTAGCACCAAAAACTACTGCGAAGAAGATGATGATAAAACACTCTTGAAGCAGCCCCTCTTTTGTTTCCTCATCAATGGTTTAGCAAATGAAGAGTTCCACAAAGCTTGTAATACGCCTAAACCACTTGTTGAAATGTGTTAAACCTTAGAGGGAGATAATATCTGTATACAAGAGCCGAATGACCATTTTACAAACATCATCAACATGTAGTATCTTCATCCTTTCCCTTCTCCCCCTCAAAAATTGTACATGCCTGTTTGCAATTTTGATTAAATAAGTGAAGCACAAAAATATAATCCAATGTATGTCGATCCACTTGATGACTGTACGACCATGGGATAAGCATGAAGCTTGTTGATGAGAGTGGTCATAAATAAGAAGATTTCTCTTCTTTCTAAGATAAAGCGCACTGAAACGTACACCTTTATTTTACTTGAGGAACGGGGCCTGGAGTGTTTTCTGCAGACACCATTATGTTGAAGAGCGAGGCTTGAACCGTTGTGTCCAAACGTCATCTCTCTCTTTTCTACCTCTCTCTGCTAACTCGTTACCAACCCCATTATCATTCTGTTGGCTCTTTATCATGACTACTGATGGAAAAAAAACCCAATATGATGAACTTGAGACTGAAGTAAAGTAACCCGAACTTGTGACTTAAGCTTGCACTAATGTATGACAATGAGCGGTGTAGAGAGTTCGTGCAACATCGAATCCCTAAGTACTTTATACTCTTCAACCAACCAACCATCAAGTATAAGACGTACATCACCTCTTGAATATCCACAACTTCATGTGACACTGAGCACTACAACGTGACTCCTTAAAGTGATAGTTATTTTGTGGTAATAGAGAGGAAGAATCACAAAACATAACTAGATATCCAAGTCTTCGTCATTGTAAAGTTTTAAAGCTCGAACAAGGATCTCGAAGAATCTTCATCCAACCAACCCCGATATCTTCAGATGCTAAGTACATGCACCCGTGAAATTTCACTTCAACCTCAAATAAATAATAATGAATTAACGCCGTAGTCACATCATGTGGTTTAAGTGCCCAAATCTAGCCCTTTTTGATGTACTGAATGAACTTTGATAATGGTTTTATCCCGATATTGTCAAACACACATAACCCCATAAAAACACATAACCCCGTAAAAATTCGTTATAACCAAAATGCCATGAAGTATGTCAAAACTCATCCAATACATGAAGTACATATATTATCCCTTCTTCGAAGTTGATGCCGTAGCACCAGAGTCAATTAAGATCCGGAAATGCACTTTTCATTCTCCAGGATAGTTTCATCATCACGGGATTTTACAAGTTTATGATTTAAACCGAGAAATAGATTCTTTCGCGGGATTTTACAAAACCAAGAAGAAACCGTGAGACAATGATAAATTGAATGTGTTATGACAAATCTGGTTTTGGTGAATATCAGTTTGTGGGAACATGCAAGAGATCAGCAACAATTCTTCTCACATATGTAGAATACTTCACGAACCATACTAAGTAAAGCAGTATAAACTACTTCCCCCTGGAGGTTGACCTTATATCATCAAAGTACACGTTTCTCCCCCATGATAGTTTCGAACTTTCGGAAGCATCATTGACGTGTACGACCATATACACGAGAAGTTCTTGTCTTAAGCAAACATCTTAAGGAAAATCGTGAATGACATTGAAGGATCAAGAAAGATTTTGCTTAGACAGTGAAGTATCTATGACGTGCTGTAGTGCCGAATATTCCATGAGAATTGATGATCACATCTCAACCCTTAAACCCATTAGCTAACAAACCCACCTCGTATTCTGTCGGCTATTGCTGTGACCACTTGGTGAATTAAGCCCAGTATACCCAACTTGAAAATGAAGTAGAATTCCCCAAATTTGTTACTTAAGCTTGCACTGTTGTTGATTGAAGAATGATGCAGAAGAAGCTCTCAAAGTACCATAAACGGTCAACAAAGAGTCAAAATAAGTACAACACCTCTTGAGACTATCCACATCAGCATATGCGAGTGACACTGAGCACTATAATGTGACTCCTTGAAGTGATAGCTATAACCCGTGAGTACTACAATGTAAATCCTTACATCGGGTATAACTAGATAGTCCAAGTCCCAATCATAAGTTGTATACGTCCAAGCAAGTTATCATTGAAATCATGCATCCAACCATCCTCGACTTCAAGATAAAATAAGTATGCGCCTTCGTGAAACCCACTTCAAACTCAAATAAGGGATACCAAAAAAAAACTTCGTGATCATCTCATGCAGTTAAACACCCAAACACTAGCCTTTAGATGGTTTGTGATATACCCTAATTCTATATATACCCCCGTTCGCTGGGGGGTTCAGGGGGGCAGCGCGCCCTCGAAGAATTTTTCGATAAATTAGGGTTTGAAAACTAGGCTTTTGTATATTGAGTTTACTTAGTCGTTACGTACCTCAAGTAACCTTAAACCACTAACTATACCGAAAATTTGTATAATCAAAGTTTAGCTCAAACACTCGTTATTTATACAAACTTTCGGATGATAGTATATGCAGTTCAAAATAAGTATGATAAACATTTAGCTCATTTTGTTCCAACTAAACAAACTATATCAATAGATTAGCCCATCCATTCTCGGCCCAACTCCAAAATCCCCGATAAAACCCGGTCGGTCCACCAATAACCTTTCAACCCGATCCACAGTCAATCGGGTATATAAACCCATTAACCCTAATATAACTCCACTTAACAAACCCTAATCACACATTAATCCGCCTCCTTTATCATTTCTCTCTTATGCAGACAACCACACGAACACAAACCGATCTTCAGCAACTATCATCTCGTTTAAACAACAATGATCTATGGTAAGTTGTTCTTGATATGTCTTTCGTTCCTCAAACGAATTAAAGGAAGACCATGACATAATTGTTATAAATCTTATCTTTTCATTCGAACATTAACTGAATCTAAGCTTCAAAATACATCGATCTATGAAGAAAAACATGTTTAATCTTAAAAAAAAAAATTGGTTAAAGCCCTAAACACAAATCTGAGATCAATATTGTTTTTCCTTTTCGTTTTATGACTTTTTCTAGTTTAGTTTAAGAGGCTGTGATGTGGATAGGATTAGTTATGGGTTTGTCGTAGTTGGTGATGGTGAAGGGTTATATCTTGTGTTGATGGATGTTATTGTTGATGTTGGTCGTTTGTTGATGTAGACTTGTAGTTGTTGGTATTGCATTAGATTTGTTGGTTAATTGCATTTGATTTGGGGTAGCAAAACATCAAAAAAAACATTTTTTTTCCAGCGTTTAGTTTATATTTGCTAATAAAATCTTCAATGTAGCAACTCGCTACACCAACACGATGCTTCTACTAATCACTACCTCAAATCTTGTAAGTGTACTTTTTGTCCTTTTCCCTTTCATAGCTACAAACCAAACTGCTGGACCAGAACACAGCCAAGAAATACTGCAAATGACCAACTCGCTATCAAGAACCACAACAAATTGCTACCAAGAAAAGCAAGTACAAACCCAGAACACATGTACAAACCCAAATCTGATTCTGACCAATATTCCGATCCACCTTTTGACCACAAATACCACGGGTTGGTACAAAACTAGTCATGGATGTAAAAAAAGAGTAAACATGAAAACTGTTAACTTGGACTAAAAAGAAGCATAAGAAAGACAGTTTTATAAAACTGAGTAAAGACCACATGATATTTTGACCATTTTAAATGGGGTTAATACACAAAAAAGTTACTAAACTTTACAAAAAAGTTCGCCTAAGTTACTGAACTTTCATTTTGTTCACTTAGGTTACTGAACTTTCGGGAAAGATACACTCGAAAATTCAGTCTTAGTCCGAGTAACCTGAACATATGATTGAACAAAGTTTCAAAGTTAAGTAACCTGAAAAAGTATATTTTTATAACTTCAGTAACTTGAGTGAAAAAAGTTTCATAGTTCAGTAACCTAAGTGAACAAAATGAAAGTTCAGTAACTTAGACGAATTTTTTTGTAAAGGTTAGTAACTTTTTTGTGTATTAACCCTTTTAAATGCAAGACATCTTGTATAACTGTTCCACCAAAAGATAGAAAACAAAAAAATTCCAAGTGCACACAAGTTGGTTAGAAACAGCTCAAACTAATAAACGAACCACAAAAATCAACCACGTAACAAACCTAGGCTCTGATGCCAATTGTAGGATCGAAATAAATGTTGATTCTTGTGTGATTCAGGTGGTCTTGGGTTATGGAAGATGAAGGTAATCATTGTTAGAGTTAGAGAGAGAGAGAGAGAGAGTTAAGAGAGTGGGAGGTTTCTAGTGAGAGAAACACCTAATAAGGTGTGTGTATTATTAGAAACAACCAACCTTTCAAAATGGGGTGGAAAGGCTATATATACAATTACAAGTATAGTGCCTCATGAAATAGGCTGTAGAGCGAGTACAGTGGGTGAAGACCCGACTCATTCCACGAATACTATTTACATATTAACTAACTATTAAACTAATGTTAATATAACTACGAGCTATCTCAATGCTATTACATTCTTGTGGTGACCGAGTCTTCAATAGGAATATTTGTATTCCTAGCATGTATCTTCTTGGTCTTTTCTTTGTAAATCAAAGAATTCTCATAAGCTTGATCACGAAGTTCGTTTAATTCGTTTAGTTGAACCTTGCGGTGATCACCCGCTGTCTGGAGGTCGAAGTTTGCATGTTTTAAGGCCTAGTAGGCTTTGTGCTCTAACTCAATCGGAAGATGACACGCTTTCCCGTACACCAGCCTGTATGGAGTACACCCTATGGGTGTTTTGTAAGTTGTGCGGAAAGCCCATAGTGCGTCATCTAGCTTATCCGACCAAGAGGCACGGTTTTCACCAACTGTCCTCTCTGGAATTCTCTTTATACCCCGATTCGAGACCTCCACCTGCCCACTTATTTGCGGGTGGTATGCAGTGGAAAGACGGTGAGTTACACCGTATTTCTACATCACTCTTGCAAATTGATCATTGCAGAAGTGTGTACCACGATCACTGATTATGGCACGAGGAGTTCCGAATCTAGCAAAGAGAGATTTTAAAAATTTTACCACTACTCGGGCATCATTGGTGGGTAAAGCTTTCGCCTCAACCCACCAATGAGATTCCAAAGTATGATACATAAATGTATACAAAATGTTTTAAATGGTAAATGATAAAAGCGTAAGTCTTCAGAATATGCAGCTTGACTCTAAGTTCCACGCACTAGCTATCGCTTTACTAACCTGAGATAAACATGCTAAAGTGTCAACACAATGGTTGGTGAGTTCATAGAGTTTGTCTTAAAATAGTTGAAAAGCCTTTAAAGAATATTCGCACAGCAAATGCATCGTGAATCCACTCAGTTGCAAATCCCGCCATAAGAGACTTGCAACCTGTGTGTTCACAACCCACTGCTAACATATAGTATGAATAAGACATGTATAAGTTCATCAAAACAATTAAGCAATTAGTAGTGAGTCTCTACTTCATCTCCGAAGACCTCACTTGGGAGCCAATTCCCAAAGACAACTGGGAGCCACTTCCCAAAGAAAACTGGGAGCCACTTCCCAAAGATAAAAGTTTGCTGGGAGCCACTTCCCAAAGATAAAAGATTACCGGGAGCCACTTCCCAAAGATAAAAGATTACTGGGAGCCACTTCCCAAAGTATAAAACAGTCATGTATGTATGAAATCAAGTATAATGCAATCAAGTATAAGACAATCAAGTATAAATGTTTTGAGTATTTGTACAAGTAAGCAAGTAGTTGTGCATGTATCCCCCCCCAAAGAGTTAAAACAAGTATGAAAAGAGTAGGGGCTATGACTCACCTTAAGTCTATGTAATGAGAAATGAAAGTGGTAGTCGAATCGTGAAAGTCTCTAAGAATAGCCTATAATAGAACGTTGCGACTTAGGTTTGGAGTAACGTCTAAGAATACGAAGAATTGCCTATATATGTCTTGCATATAGTTCATGATGTAGTACTTAGTATATAGTGTAAGTCTTTGAATATAAATGGTTTATGAAACATGTATAGTTTGTATATCTCTTACTACCGTTCGGGCCGACATAATTCAGAAGTCATGGAGTAAACGTTCGAGGAGCCAGGACACTTTAATTCGTAAATCCACAACTCATCTCGACGGCTTACTTAATGAACTCCTCACATGAGGCTCCCTACTATTGTAGTATTTGATAACATATATATATATATAAGATTTTTGATCTTTAAAAGTTATATGGTCTTTAGCCGTGGCTTTGCCGTGACCTTGTTCATTGTTACCATGGTCTTGAGACTCAACCTTAGCTTTAGCCATGGTTGTGGTCTCGGCTTTAGGTCATTAGACCTCTGGGTCTTAGTAAATCATAACTATTATGTAGTGACTTTGGTCTAAAATGGGCTGTTAAGAATTTGAAGAAAATTATCACTCAGAAAGCGTTTTCAGGGCTCGAGCTTCTTTAATCCTGAACGAAAACGTCGTTCCGGACAACTTTCGTGTTTTAACTTTTTGATGAATCGGACCAGAAGGATGACTTTCAAAATGGCAGAATGCAAACAGTAGGGTATTGGCAGTTTCGGCATTTTGGTTTCGCTAACTTCTTATGGTCGTATCTTTTGACTCGTGTACTCGTTTTGGGTGATTCAAATTGCTATGTTTTCCTTTTGAAGTCCTTTATAACAGTAAGTAAGTGTCAAATATCATAGTTGTACTATTTTGGTCGTGGTTCTCCATAAAAACCACTAGTTTGCTTGTTTACTTGTCATAAGTTAACATATGTATACCAATACTTGTTTTATCAATTTTTAAACATCATGAACATAATACAAAGACCATATATAGCATGAAAGAAACATAATAAGCATGAAAATGATATTGAGCAAGAAAGTGTATAAGGGTTTGCTTACAACTTTTGGCTTTCTAAAGAAAGGAAGTCAAGTATAGAACTAGGACACTAAACCTATGCTTGTAAACCCTTCACCACAACTCTTGTAACCCTTGCTAGCCTTGATATAACCCTTGTGAAAACCATTTAACTTCAGCCCTAGTAACCTTGTGTAGCTCCTAATTCAACCATGGAATCACCAAACAAACTTAAGAACTAGGTAGAGAATACTAAGACCTTGAACTTTGTAGTGTAACTTGTATATTGAAGATCAAAGGATCATGGTGCTAGGTATAATAGATGTGGCGTTTTTATGATGAAGAAAGGAAAGGAGAATGAGTTTTTCTAAGTCATATGTGATCATTTATATAGGCTAGGATGAGGAGGTTAGGAAAGTGCCTAAACTTGGAGACAAAGTTGTAAATAAGTATGATCTAATGGCTAAAGTCATGAGATGATGCCACAAGTGTGAATGCCCCCCCCCCTAGTGGCGGTTCATGAACTTGGAGAACAAGGTGTGGACTTTTGATGATATTATCCTACTTATGTGACTAGTTTTGGACCCGTAAATTGCTAACCGTAAGTTATTAAGCCACGAAACGTAAAACCGGGTATCCTAAAAATATGAAACTTATAAATATGCTAGAACTTATCAATATACTCCATAATAAAATATAAAATGAGTGGTAGGTTCTATCGGGTGCTAAAACCCTGCTAAAAACTGGAAACACGGGTCTAAAACGCGTAATTCGCGTAAAACGCTGAACTGAAAAACGTAAAATTCCAAAACTTTTGGAATTGTCCTAAAATGAGAGAAAATCATATTTCTATTGTTTATAATATTTTATGGACATATCGGGATGCTGGAATGACGTTTAAACCTAAAAGTAAATCTCGGACACGGCTTCGTGATTTTTGCAGAAATGATCCGACGAGCGTCAAACTCTCGGATTATCGTTAAAATAGTTTAACTTACGAGAATATGAAATAAAAATTTCTGAGATAAATAGTGAAAAGTGAATAGTAAAAGTGAATAGTAAAAAGTGAATAGTGAAAAGTGAATAGTGAAATTTTCGGGAATAAAAGTTAACCTGAAATTGCGAATTGTTACAGTCTCTACCCCTTAAGGAGAACTTCGTCCCGAAGTTCTGTTGACGTTAACTACTTATGGTGTGTCTAAGAGAATTCGGGATCTCTAAAATAGTGGTGTTCACTCTGATTCGTCTAAGGTTCTGGTTAAGGAGTCGTATCGGCTACAATTAAGCCCACTTATTTATAACACATTACTTACATAAAGAAGCGTCCAAATTTATGTAAGTAAGGTCTCATAAACTTATGGTTCGGTGATTTACAATTTCTTTATTTAATTGAAGAGGCGTCCCAATCCATTTAAATAAGGAGATTCTAAAACATCCTACTTAAGAATTTCCGACACAAAATCCGCCTTCTGAGGCCGATAGTAAGATAATCAAGCCATCAAATCCCTAAAGCTAAGCAATAATATTATTTAACTCAAATCTTGTGTCTCATCAAACAAGAACTGTCACAAGATCAAGTTAACTAATTAGTTATTACTGAGCTCCATGTTTTTAATGACTCGACGAATCTCTGGGGCTCCTTATAATACTAAAGTCACATCATCTAACTGCGTGGAACTAAACCAACAACTAACAAAAAGCGTATGTGTATGTATTGTGTGTAAGGCAAATAAAGAGGAAGGTCTCAACGTATATAGCAGTTATAGTCTAGGCACTAAATGCAACCTAGTTCTCTATAACCAAGGCTCTGGTACCAATCTGTAACACCCCCAAAATACCGCAGCGGAAGACTGTGTCATAGGGGTGCTACTTCATAATACAAAGTACAAGTTATAGAAAACGAACTCTAAATGAGACGTTTTGAAAAGTTACCATTCGATTAATGAATTCAAAGTTACAAACATGAGATTCCAAAGTATGATACATAAATGTATACAAAATGTTTTGAATGGTAAATGATAAAAGCGTAAGTCTTCAGAATATGCAGCTTGACTCTAAGTTTCACGCACTAGCTATCGCTTTACTAACCTGAGATAAACATGCTAAAGTGTCAACACAATGGTTGGTGAGTTCATAGAGTTTGTCTTAAAATAGTTGAAAAGCCTTTAAAGAATATTCGCACAGCAAAGACATCGTGAATCCACTCAGTTGCAAATCCCGCCATAAGAGACTTGCAACCTGTGTGTTCACAACCCACTGCTAACATATAGTATGAATAAGACATGTATAAGTTCATCAAAACAATTAAGCAATTAGTAGTGAGTCTCTACTTCATCTCCGAAGACCTCACTTGGGAGCCAATTCCCAAAGACAACTGGGAGCCACTTCCCAAAGAAAACTGGGAGCCACTTCCCAAAGATAAAAGTTTGTTGGGAGCCACTTCCCAAAGATAAAAGATTACTGGGAGCCACTTCCCAAAGTATAAAACAGTCATGTATGTATGAAATCAAGTTTAATGCAATCAAGTATAAGACAATCAGGTATGAAACAATCAAGTATAAATGTTTTGAGTATTTGTACAAGTAATCAAGTAGTTGTGCATGTATCCCCCCCAAAGAGTTAAAACAAGTATGAAAAGAGTAGGGGCTATGACTCACCTTAAGTCTATGTAATGAGAAATGAAAGTGGTAGTCGAATCGTGAAAGTCTCTAAGAACAGCCTATAATAGAACGTTGCGACTTAGGTTTGGAGTAACGTCTAAGAATACGAAGAATTGCCTATATATGTCTTGCATATAGTTCATGATGTAGTACTTAGTATATAGTGTAAGTCTTTGAATATAAATGGTTTATGAAACATGTATAGTTTGTATATCTCTTACTACTGTTCGGGCCGACATAATTCAGAAGTCATGGAGTAAACGTTCGAGGAGCCAGGACACTTTAATTCGTAAATCCACAACTCATCTCGACGGCTTACTTAATGAACTCCTCACATGAGGCTCCCTACTATTGTAGTATTTGATAACATATATATATATAAGCTTTTTTATCTTTAAAAGTTATATGGTCTTTAGCCGTGACCTTGGTCATTGTTACCATGGTCTTGAGACTCAACCTTGGCTTTAGCCATGGTTGTGATCTCGGCTTTAGGTCATTAGACCTCTGGGTCTTAGTAAATCATAACTATTATGTAGTGACTTTGGTCTAAAATGGGTTGTTAAGAATTTGAAGAAAATTATCACTCAGAAAGCGTTTTCAGGGCTCGAGCTTCTTTATTCCTGAACGAAAACGTCGTTCCGGACAACTTTCGTGTTTTAACTTTTTGATGAATCGGAACAGAAGGATGACTTTCAAAATGGCAGAATGCAAACAGTAGGGTATTGGCAGTTTCGGCATTTTGGTTTCGCTAACTTCTTATGGCCGTATCTTTTGACTCGTGTACTCGTTTTGGGTGATTCAAATTGCTATGTTTTCCTTTTGAAGTCCTTTATAACAGTAAGTAAGTGTCAAATATCATAGTTGTACTATTTTGGTCGTGGTTCTCCATAAAAACCACTAGTTTGCTTGTTTACTTGTCATAAGTTAACATATGTATACCAATACTTGTTTTATCAATTTTTAAACATCATGAACATAATACAAAGACCATATATAGCATGAAAGAAACATAATAAGCATGAAAATGATATTGAGCAAGAAAGTGTATAAGGGTTTGCTTACAACTTTTGGCTTTCTAAAGAAAGGAAGTCAAGTATAGAACTAGGACACTAAACCTATGCTTGTAAACCCTTCACCACAACTCTTGTAACCCTTGCTAGCCTTGATATAACCCTTGTGAAAACCATTTAACTTCAGCCCTAGTAACCTTGTGTAGCTCCTAATTCAACCATGGAATCACCAAACAAACTTATGAACTAGGTAGAGAATACTAAGACCTTGAACTTTGTAGTGTAACTTGTATATTGAAGATCAAAGGATCATGGTGCTAGGTATAATAGATGTGGCGTTTTTATGATGAAGAAAGGAAAGGAGAATGAGTTTTTCTAAGTCATATGTGATCATTTATATAGGCTAGGATGAGGAGGTTAGGAAAGTGCCTAAACTTGGAGACAAAGTTGTAAATAAGTATGATCTAATGGCTAAAGTCATGAGATGATTCCACAAGTGTGAATGCCCCCCCCCCCAGTGGCGGTTCATGAACTTGGAGAACAAGGTGTGGACTTTTGATGATATTATCCTACTTATGTGACTAGTTTTGGACCCGTAAATTGCTAACCGTAAGTTATTAAGCCACGAAACGTAAAACCGGGTATCCTAAAAATATGAAACTTATAAATATGCTAGAACTTATCAATATACTCCATAATAAAATATAAAATGAGTGGTAGGTTCTATCGGGTGCTAAAACCCTGCTAAAAACTGGAAACACGGGTCTAAAACGCGTAATTCGCGTAAAACGCTGAACTGAAAAACGTAAAATTCCAAAACTTTTGGAATTGTCCTAAAATGAGAGAAAATCATATTTCTATTGTTTATAATGTTTTATGGACATATCGGGATGCTGGAATGACGTTTAAACCTAAAAGTAAATCTCGGACACGGCTTCGTGATTTTTGCAGAAATGATCCGACGAGCGTCAAACTCTCGGATTATCGTTAAAATAGTTTAACTTACGAGAATATGAAATAAAAATTTCTGAGATGAATAGTGAAAAGTGAATAGTAAAAAGTGAAAAGTGAAAAGTGAATAGTGAAATTTTCAGGAATAAAAGTTAACCTGAAATTGCGAATTGTTACAGGTAGCATCATGACGTTGGTGAAAAAAACTAAAGTACTCGGGAAGAGGTTGAACATCATAAGTTAATATATAGTTGAGAATTTTATTAAAAAGTCTAGGGCTCATACGATACCTTCGCCTAAAATTATCTTCCGGATATTTAGGATCATTCTCGGCGTTGCCAAAATAGTCATCGAGTAAACGTTGTTCCGCCTCTTCTCGTTCACGAGGTATGTATGCCCTCGTTTTCTTTTCACCCGATCTCAATCCTTCGGCTTCTTCATACAAAGATACATATTGTTTATACGCCATGTAACTTTGAAGATAGCGTTCTCGATCATTAAAATAAACATCATACGGATCGAAATTATGGTCGTTGAGAATTGTTTGGTTAGGATTGGTTGGATTCATGATTGAAAATACTAAAAGATATAATAGATTGGAAGTGTGTTTGAAGTATGGAGTAATAAGGGGCATTTAATGAAGGAAGTGCAGTTTGTAAAAAAAACCCTAAAAAAGTTCTCTCTCTCCCTTTGGCGATTTTCCAGCCGCCACCTCCATATTTTCCGGCCAAACCATCTCCTACACACGCCTCTCTATCATTCTTGGTATGCAATCGTGTTTAGGGTTGTGTTTTATTGAGAGGTGGCGTGCTGCAGAAACCCTAACTTTTCCAAATCGTTTTACTCACTTTTGGTGAATCGTTTTTTAGGGTTTCAATCGCTATTTGGTTTTTATTCGCACCCTTGATTCTGTTTATCATAAGTCGGTTGTTAATCGATTTTATCTGGTACGATTTGGGTGGACCTGTTCATTCAATTTTAAAACCTCTTTGGGGTTATATGTGGTCGACTGTTTGGGTTATTCTATGCTTAACGATATACTAAACCCTTTTAGGGTTCGGTATCTTTTGCTGCTGGGCGTGATTGGGTTGTTTCTTTGCTTGGATGTTCTTAGCAGATGTACATAATTTGTTTGTGGGTTAAGAGATATGGAAGTGATGTAAGTTAAGTTTGAGGGAACCTTATTCAAAAACCCTACTTTCACAGATCTGTATGCGTTTGATCTATTCTTCGATCGTGTGATTGTTCTTTGATGTTAGGGTTTTTAACCCTTGTCGCTGGTCTTTACATTCATTATACCAGATCTGGTTTAATCAGACCTGGATGTATTACAAGACCTGCTGTTATTGACTTGGAAGTTAGGGTTTTGAAAACCCTATATGGTCGTTGTTGCTACTGGGTCCTTGAGGAGATTGTTTGTACATTGCTGCTACTGTTGGCGCTGCGTGATGGTGGTGGTAGTATACTTGGTAGTCATCGGTTTAAGTGTAAGTATGGCATGATCTGATCGTTATTGGGTTGGTGGTTTTTTTGCTGTTATGGTATGTTACAATCCTAATACTATGTGATGATGTTGTTCATTATCATGGTTCGATCAGTTAATGTTCATTATGGGGTGTTATTCTGTACGTTAGGGTCGGGTGATACCCTATGGCTCGTCTATGGCAGCCTCTAGCCACTTTGGTTTTCATTCAGATTCAAGTTGGTGTGGCGTGATGGATTTGGTATTGTAAGTTAGGGTTTGGTTTGACCCTATTCTTTGTAAGAAAGCCCTCGTTAGGGTTTTTTTGCAATTGTTATTCACATAACTGGTATTTTGCTGACATTCTTATCAAGAGGACCATTTGTGAGTAAGAGACTGGCGGTTAGGGGGCGTTTTAATTGGTATTCTGTTCCATATTGTATGGTTCATATTGTTGTGCTCCATGGCTGCTACTTTACGACCTGTGATTCGGTTCAGAACTGGTGTTACATTCTTCTTTTGTTTTGGTATGGTTCTGTACTGTAACGTCTATAGTGGGGTCGTGGTTATTGACTCAATGTAAGTTAGATCTGCTACATGTTGGTGGATTTGATTTTATGTGCAGCATAGTTTGGTTGTTACTATGAGCTGCTATAGGTGGTTAATTGGAGGTTAGGGTTTGGGAAACTCTATGTTGGTTCATCATGGTCCTTACGCTGCTATGTTGTTTTGATTTTGATGATGAGAGTGCTGGTTTGGTATGGGTTATTATTCGTATCATTCCATGGTGTGGTCTGTAAGCCGAGTTACTGGCTTTATTAGATCGATACCTTATGATTGTAAGTTAGGGTTTGTTCAAAACTCTATTTCTCGTCCATGGCAATTCTGGTTCGATTGGATTTCAATCTCTCTTCTTGTTTTAGAGGATGCTGAAGATGTACGAATCATGCTAATGGTTGGATTTGTGATCGGTGCTGGTGGTTAGGGTTTGGGAAACCCTATGTCGGTTCATCGGTCCTTGTGCTGCTGCTTATGGATGGTCGTCTATGGCAGGCTGCTACGTGGTAAGTTTGGACTTCTATGACGACTTTGAAGAATCAAGTTTTTACTTGGCTAGCATTTAATTGTTATTTTTTATAGTCGTTGTAGTTTATGTTCAATGTAAGTTTATGTTCAATGTTTTGGTCAGTTGCACATGTTGTGCATGTTAGTTTTAAGAATGGTATGTCATTCTTAGATAGGTGTCTTGTAAGTGTCCTAAGGGACTGAGGGCGAGGGAAATCACCCTCGTCATTTTGTACTTCAATGTTTTTGGATAATGTAATTTACCAGGGTGCAGGATTACTCCCCTTTACCAAAAAATAAGGGGTTTTTTTTTTTTTTTTTTTTTTTTTTTTTTTTTTTTTTTGAAAATTGTCACAATAACGGCTATATAGCCGTTGGTACCATTTGAGTTTTCAAAAAAACAAGCCAAAGTTCCAATAAACAAACGTTCCAAAAAGAAAAAAAGAAAAAAAAAAATTACCCGACGGCGCTGAGCCGTGACTACGGCGCGAGCACCGACAGTTTTTTTGGGCTGGTGGTGACGGCGCGAGCGATGGCTCACCCGTACCCCATGCTCTTAGAGTATGGGGTACGGCTGAGCCGTCGCTCGCGCCGTCACCACCAACCGAGGTTTTTCGACGGCGCACCGTACCCACGGCTCAGCGCCATCGACCTTTTTTTTTTTTTTTTTTTTTTTTTTTTTTTTTTTTTTTTTTTTTGTGCAGGCGCAGGGAAGAAGAAGGAAGGAAGAAGAAGATAGGTTTTTGTTGGACTTTTTTCTTTTTATTTTTGATGTATTTGGGTTGGGCTTTGGGCTTTAAACTTTTTTCTTTAAAATCTGGTTTGTGTTTTGGGTTTTAAATTTTTGTTGTTTGTAAAAAAATATAAAGGTGTGTTTGAGATTGGTTAATGTGTGCTTTTATTTCTATGTTCATATATTAAGTTATTATTTTTATGCATTTTTTTTTTATGTAATGTGTTTTTTTTTAATTAATAAATTTTATTTTAGTTAATATTGTGTGTGTTTTATTTTATGTAAAAAAAAAAAAAAAAAAAAAAAAATGACCGACGACACCAGAAATTCTGTTGCCAACAGATACCCCTGAAATGTGATGCCGTGGGATTTCTGATGCCATAGAGCTTTTTGCTGACGTGGCAGCAAAAAAATCCCACGGCATCAAGCCATGGCACCAACGCTACCAAGTGCTCTTAGAGAAACAGAGTGTAGGTCCATTGAACATTATAAATATATTAAAAGCCCGGGATAGCTTCTACAGTACACGTGCTTCAAAGAGTTGTACCGCACAGTTGACTAAACAGTAACATTTGTGCTGTCTCATGTTGTACGTACTGTAGCAGTACTGTAACAGAGGTACTGTAGCATTTTTTTTTTTTTTTTTTTTTTTTTTTTTTTTTTAACTATAAATAATTTTCCTTAAATAAAAAAATACAAAACTTGCACAAAAACATTTTATTATGCGGTTATTTATTTTTGTTTAAAAAAAACAAATAACAAAAACAATACAAAACAAAAATACTAAGAAAAATATAACACCATAAAAAAAATAACAAATCCGCGGCAAAGCGCGGGCTACCCCGCTAGTTTATTTTCATCAGATGGGCCAAAACATGTCCAGTCCATAACTAAAAAAAACACAAAAAGAAGCAAATCAACGGCTGACAACAAACCACCTCAATCGAACGGTAGAAACAACGCGTGAGACCAAAGCTAAAACATGTTTGCGTTGGTAATCTCTATATCTAGGGCATCGTATATTTTCAAACGCAGCATCTCTTCTCTCTTTTTACAAATATATAAACCCCCGTTTTATAAACATCTCTTCATCTCACTCTTTGCATCAGTCAAGATTTTCAAAAATGGTACACTTTTTTGATCTTTTCTAAAATCTGTTCAAAACCCATTTGTGTTTTATGATTATTTCATCTGGGCTTGTTTTAGTTTTTAAAAAGAAGCTGTATTTAAGCTTAAATCTTTAAAAAATGGTTTATTTTTTGTGTTTTATAAAAAAATGAAAGAAACCCATTTTGTATTTTGTGTTTATTTCATCTGGGTATGTTTTATTTTTTAAAAAGAGGATGTATTTAACCTTAAATCTTTAGAAAATGGTTTAGTTTTTGGTGTTTTATAAAAAATGAAAGAAACCCATTTGTGTTTTGTGTTTATTTCATATGGGTATGTTTTAGTTTAAAGTAAATGTGATGTATTTATGGTTTAATTTGTATGTTTGTGTTTTAGGCTTTGCCAAATCAGCAAACTGTGGACTACCCAAGTTTCAAGCTTGTTATTGTTGGTGATGGTGGAACTGGTATGGTTTTTTGTTTTGTTTTATTTAATCTTTGTTGTTAAGACTTAAGATTGATGAGTGTTTAGTGTTTCTGTTAGTTTATTTAGTTTTGTAGTTTATTTTTAGGTTCTTAGTGTTAGTTTATGTTTTTTTATTTGGTTTTGTAAGTACTTTTGTTTTATGGTTTAGGGTTTATGTTCATGTTGAGTTTTAGTACATAATTAAATTTTTACAGTAAGTATTTCATGCCACATGATGGAATAAACTATGACAACCAAAAAAATGACAGCTATTTTTTTGAAAATTTGTTTAGGTAAAAAGGATAAAAGTTACACTAGCTTATGTATGATGTTGATGCGGTTTTTTTTTTTTTTTTTTTATTTTGAAATTATTTTTAGGGTAATGGTTTTTAATGTAATAGAAAGTTATAAAACTAGTATTTTTTAATTTGAACACATAGGCATATTATGAGGATTGAAGAAAATATATGCTAACGTATGTTGATTCTAAAAATTACTATTGTTTAGAAGCTTTTCTGTTTCAACAACAATACCATCTCATTGGAAAAGTTACTTTAAAATTTGAAAAGGTACATTGATTGTCAACTATTGTCTCCAAAAAACCAAATATTTGGCCAAAAAAACCAGTTATTGACATGTTTTGATTTATATTTGCTGAGATGGGAGTCACCGAATTTGGTCACCAAACAAAGTACATGGATGTTCAATTACTAGTGTAAAAGGCCTGATTATGCACTTTATGTATAGATGGTTTTTTAGGCATTTTGGTTTGTTTGGATAGAATTACTTACTTTTCCTTCTTAACTTTATTACGACTTTCTAGGTAAGCATTTACAAACACTCTCATTGTCTCTATCATTGCTGTTGTGCTGCTTTTGTTGATCAACTTAATAATTGTTGCACAAAATTAATAATGTTGATGAAGCTGTGGGTTTTTGGATATATCTAAATTTTATACTAAGATAACAAAATGTTGAAATTGTGTTTCTGATTGTTTAAGCATTTGATAGACCAGCATTATATCCGGTTATTGTTTGGTACTCCTAATACAAAATCATAGAACTGGATTTTTTCAAATATGCCTCGGGATTTTGGATATATCTTACATTTTAGTTTGTTGCTTATCTATCGGTGTGTGCTTAAAGATTGAAAACATTGGTTTATTAATTTTTTTGTTCTGCAGGGAAAACAACATTCGTGAAGAGACATTTGACTGGAGAATTTGAAAAGAAATACGAACGTAAGGATCTGTAAAGTTTGTTACTTTCTGGTATTTTGCCTAAAAAAGTTTTTTAGGTTTCTCAGTTATATATTGCTGATAATATTTATCTGTTTATCATGGTTAGCAACAATTGGTGTGGAGGTTCATCCCCTTGATTTCTTCACCAACTGTGGTAAGATTCGGTTTTACTGCTGGGACACAGCTGGTCAAGAGAAGTTTGGTGGCCTTAGAGATGGATACTAGTAAGTACTTTTATATATGCCATTTTTTATATGTTATAAGACTGAATGATTCTTGATCGCTTATTTCAAGTTCTCAAGTTCTTGATTGATTATTTCAATAAGACGTGTCTGCCATTTAATTAGCAAACTAATAGTAAAATAAAGAAGTGTATATACCTTGTGGACCTAGTTCTGTCATGCTTGTTTCGAAAAGACAATTTTGACCATTTAACTAAACGAGTCAAATAGGTAGAATGTATACAGGCCCCATGGTTTAAAAAAACGGTCTGAGGCGGCGCCTCAGGGGGTTGATTTGGAACATACGCCTCAGGTGGGTGAGGCGGTGGTGAAGCGTATGAGGCGGCGCCTCAGGGTCGAGGCGTATTATTCTTTTTGGTGGGAAAATTGGAGCCATTTTTTGGGGGTCCACCTTAATTGGTGGGAAACTTGGAGCCAAATCTTTTGGCTGACAAAAATTGGAGCCAAAATACATGATATACATCCAATTAATACATATCCAATCCAATTAAATCATATCCAATCCAATTAATAATCCAATTATGTTATTTGATTGATTATGAACTTTATTTGATGTTTAGTATTTTTTTTTATAAGACATATAATTTTTATATATATTTTTTTAATTATGCCTCGACCTTACGCCTCGGTTCGCCTCGAGGCTTACGCCTCTTGAGGCGAAGGGAAAACGCCTCGAGGCTCGTTTCCGTACTTTTAAACCTTGACAGGCCCAGAAGTTTTTTACTTGAACATATAAGATTGTTTATGTCGTGAAGAGTTCTTGTAATCTTAGGTTCAATCGGAAAAAATGGATATAACCAACTCTTTATAAAAAAAATTATCCAACCCGCATGACCTGCCCATTCTGCCATCTCCTGTATTATACTTAATTATCAGTTAATTTAACTGTTTGATGATTGAATTGCAGCATTCACGGTCAATGTGCCATCATCATGTTTGACGTTACCGCCAGATTGACTTACAAAAATGTCCCGACATGGCATCGTGATCTTTGCAGGTACACATTTTTCACAAATTCTGTTGGTTCATAACAGTTTTAGCTAAATTTCCTATTATCAGGTGTTGTCATAAAAGATTATCAGTTATGTTATTGTTCGAATGCAAAAAATTTTGTCAGTAGTATTGCTGAAAGTTATTTATTAGACAATTAACTGTTGGGTAATTTTTAATAGGGTCTGTGAGAACATCCCAATTGTACTATGTGGAAACAAGGTTGATGTGAAGAACCGTCAAGTGAAAGCAAAGCAGGTTACCTTCCACCGAAAGAAGAACTTGCAGTACTATGAGATATCAGCAAAGAGTAACTACAACTTTGAGAAGCCCTTTCTCTACCTCGCCAGAAAACTTGCTGGGTATATACTGTTTCTAATGCTTATGTATAGGCTTTAAATGTAATTATATGCTAAATCATTATAAACATGTTAATCAACTTTGCGTGTTTTGACTTTTGTTTCTGTTTTGATTAGGGATGCTAACTTGCACTTTGTTGAGTCTCCTGCTCTTGCTCCACCAGAGGTTCAAATTGATCTTGTTGCTCAACAACAGTAAGTTTTTTTGTTATTATTTACAGTAGTGTTCTTTTGTAAATTAAAAATGATAGCGTTCTGTTTGTCGTCTAGTGGCTATTCACTTGCAGGTTTTTGTATTTACCTGTTTACTTATGATGCTTCATGTGTTTTGTAGGCATGAGGCTGAACTTGCACAGGCTGCAAACCAACCCCTTCCCGATGACGATGATGATGCTTTTGACTAAGTGAGAAGTTGTCGGTTTTTACATTGTTACTCATCTTCAAGATTTGTTCACAAGGATTATATTTGTTCACAAGGTTTAGCTTTAGGCCCCTCGCGTTGCTTTGCTCTGCTTTGTATGCTTTCTTTGTTTGTTTGCTTTGCTCTGTTCGCTTGTTCTGCCTCCTTTTGCCTGCTTGTTGCTTGTTTTCTTTTTGATTTTTGCCCTTTTTTCTCACTCGCACACCTGACTTGCCGGAGGTCTCTTTGGAAGCAGTCTCCCTACTCCCTGGGTAGGGGTAGGATCTGTCTACATTCTACCTCTCCCATACCCTGCCCCGGCGGGATTGGGTTTGTTGTTGTTGTTTAGAGGAATGAGAATGTATGCAAATTCGTGAAATTATCCTTATTAATGTTTTCAGAACAAAGATTTTGAAACCTTTGTTTTGTATATTTTTATTCAAGTGTTGCTATGAGAGGCTGCATGTTTGCTTGATGGCTTAGTTTTTGGTGGTCTTGTCCAAAAGGTTTTAACTAAATTACATTTGCAGGTTCTTTTTAGAAATCTGAACTGTGCAATTTAGAAGCGCAGATTGGTGCGTGAGAAGCACTTCAAATACAATACTAGTGGCTTAGCATATATGCCAAAACATCATGTTATTTGCTAGATTTGCAATAGTACTTTGGGATTTCTTTTATTTTCTTATGGTTGTGTTAATTCTTCTTGTTCTTTGCCCATCACTTCCACTACCACCTACTGCCATTTCCAATAATTGTAATCTTGTGGAAAACCTTAACCGCTTTTCTCACTGTAATTTTAAGATAATGGCCTGATTGTTTAGGAGAACAATCAAAAACATTTTGAAGTATCAAAGCAACAGCTCCTACACTTGGTGCTTTTCCAAACCTCTCCTCTATAAGCACTTTGATGAATAGTACCTGAATTTGAATTTATAAGCACTTTGTGATGAATGGTACTTGAAATTGAACCAGATCACCTAGCGTATTCGGAGTACAAAACTTGATTTCGCAACAACCTTGTCAAGTTTCCATTTGTTGCAAAATTTCTTGATATCGCAAAAACACCCATTCACGATTCCCTCCATCAACAATCACAAACTCAACCGCGCTAACTTAGCCATTGATCACCCAATCTAATGGACAATATTGGTTCTCGCAGTTCTTCCAGATAAGAGTGGTTCTCGTAAGAAAGTTACAATATATATATATATATATATATATATATATATATATATATATATATATATATATATATATATATACTAGTTTAAGACCCGTGTAATACACAGGTTGTCACAGGTTGTTAAATTCAGTTGTTAAGTCTTGTAAATTGTAAGCATTGTTGAGAAACAAATTAGAAATTAAACTTTTTAGAAAAGGCAATATTTTACCAATTTATAATTATGTATAGTAGAAACTCTTCTAACCAAATCACCTTAGACGTGGCAATTGAAAAAGATGGCATTGGCGTTGTATCTTTGCATCAGCTAATTACAAGTATAGACGAATATCCGTGCATAGCAACGAGATTTTATAGAAGCAGATAGTTTTAGTGATAAAAAAAGTTTATGGGTTATAAACGAAAAATAATAAAGTTTGAGGATTTGGGGATTAAACATAATATTTTGAAACCCGGTTCGACCCGAGTGGTTTAACCGGTTGAACCGTTCCGGTCGAAAAATAGGTCAATTTAAACCGGGTCAACCTGACGGGTTGGGTCGAAAAAAACTGGTCAAATTAAATCGGATCAATCCGTCGGGTTTGAAGCGTCCTGAGTCAACCCGGTTTTCGATGTGTATTAATAGTTTTCTTTTGAAACATATGTTTTCGACATTTTATTTTTAAGTTTTTCAACATTTCATTTTTTTAACTTTTCACTTTTCATTTTGACATTTTTGTTTTATAGATAGTATAGAATATAGATAGATATAAAAGGGCTAATACCCTCATTAAGTAACCCATGAATATGACGAAATATTTAAGGCCATGAAGGCAGTAGCAAAAGAAAATGTTGATCAATCTTTAACATCAATAGTAACTGATACACAAAAACATACATCTACAACCATCACACCACACCAAAATCTAAAGACTCCTATGACATCCCAAATTATAAAGTTCAATCCAAACACCCTTTTCACAATAGTCACATAATCAAAAACTTCGTAGGACCAAAAATTAAAACTTGACCAAACCAACCCCCCCCCCCCCCCCCCCCCCCCCCCCCTTCAACATAGTCACAGTAACACCTTATGTGGCTTGCGGTTGACCAGATTCTCAATCCTATGTCCCTAAACTATCAACCCTTTTGTACATCTTGAACTACCAAATCAAAACACTTATAATGAATCTAGTTGCATAATCTGGTACTAGCGAAAGTATTTTTACCCAATCAAACCACTGTTTTTTTTACCATTAGACCATGCACGTAGCCACAAATAGATTCTTTGCTTTAACATGGGCTTTTTAGTTTTTTAAGCGGGCTCAATTAAATAAATATATTTTAGATTTATTACATCATCTTTAGTAATGTTTAACTGTATTAACCAATGAAAGATTGACACCTAGTCAAAGATTATATCAGCAATAAATAGAAAAGATATATAACGACAAAGAAAAGGGACATGGAGAAAGCAAAAGGCGGTTCCGAAGTCGACGATTTCCCTCCAACACAAACAAACATCGAGGTTAGTCGATCTAATTTTTAAATTATTACTACTAGTTGTTCTTAGCTAATTGATCATTGATTTGGTAGAGATAAAAAATCGTACATGCCATATAACATAAATACAATTTCTTAAAGGGTTTCCGATAAAATATATTACATCAAAAAACGTTGAAGTACAAAAGATATACATCTCAGCAGATTTTTTTATTTACATGATTGATTGTTTTTATGAAAAGTATAGGGTGTGAAGTAAATAATGCAATGCATGTATGTTTTGGTTTTTATAGTACGTAGCAACTAGCAATGACGAGCTCTCGTCTTGTATGCTTCTTCTTCTTGGTGATTCTGCTTGCCAAAGTAAGTGGCCTTCCACAATGGGAATTATTAGAAGCCCTGGCTAACCGGAATGTGACTAACCTTGATCCCAACATGGAAGCTATAAATGGAATTGACGATGACCTTTACCAGATATGGCTCTTTAACGGTGGGTCTTCAAGTTCAGATATTATCAATTTTTTAACCCAATATGTGGAAAAGAGGGAGTATATAAAAAACAAGATTGATATGGTTGGGTCCATTCTTTTTGGAGCTGAAAAAGGTCGCTCAATCCTCCATTCGGCTACTAGCCTTTCGCTTGATGACATGCTGATGCAGTGCTCTCTATCATCTTTGCATTTATTTTCCCAGCATTGTGGTTTCCAATCTCAACCTTACATTAAGTACCGTCGACTCTTTGTAAATATGTGCAATCACGTGGGTGAAGACAAGGCATCAATCAAGGAAGCAATCATTGCCGCCTGTGGCAACAACAAATCATTTGGCGGTAACCACACAACCTTCTTTTTTACTTAGGGTGTGTTTGTTTCATTTAGATGTTTTAGGTCTGAATCTGACTACCACATCTTACTAGTAAGAGATGGCTAGAACGTTTAAATCTAAACAAAATA
Source organism: Artemisia argyi (assembly GCA_030686995.1). Taxonomy (NCBI): domain Eukaryota; kingdom Viridiplantae; phylum Streptophyta; class Magnoliopsida; order Asterales; family Asteraceae; genus Artemisia; species Artemisia argyi. The sequence goes on from CM060695.1 coordinate 52,382,838, forward strand.
ATGTTGTTTGTTTTTGTATAATTGTCCGAATAATTTTAAGTGCTCGTTTCTGCAATTTATTTAAATAACTTATGTAAATATGAAACAAGACTTTTTATCATAACTATAACATAGTTAAAAAACCATCAAATATATTATATTAACACGAGTCTTCAATCTCTCTTATCGAGTAAGAGGCAGTAAGACAAGTCTCCCACCTCGTACTGAGTAAGATGTTATTTGTCTAAATGGGTCTGACTCAAAAGAAAAAACAAACAAGCAAAACGTCTGACGGTAAGAGTAAGAGGGAGTAAGAAGGCTAGTAAGACTTTTTTTAAAAACAAACAAACACGCCCTTACTCTACTACTCTAGCATTTTATGTTACCAAATTACTACATGGATGATATTGGATGTCGATATTTAATTCATCTTTTCATGAATGGCATTTTTGGCACTATTATGATTACCTGCTCTTGTTTACAGTCACTTAGATTTCAGTATTGTGTAATACTAATTTTATCATCTAAATCTGTAGCTGTTGTTGATGTGAGGAATCCCACTATAACAGTCGTCCCCCGCACCAACTCGTGGCTCTTCCGATTATTGTGAACGTGTTTTTGTGAACGGCGTATCCAGAAATATTCTTGGGAGTTTTGCCAAAATATATCTTCGGTTCATTCCCACACTGATCAGCCATGACTGGCATGACAAATCCCAAATTTGTATTCACGGGTATAGTAAAGAGTCTTTTAAGTTCTACCCTTTTGCGTTTATTGGTAATAGGTGGCAGCATGGGCACAAACAAGCTCGATTTTGTTTTTAATGCATTATTCATGATTCTACAATCTACTTTATTACCGTTTTTTATTTTTGCTAATTTCCTTCACTTGATCTATTCATAACTAAACGGTCCAAATTGCCAGTTCTAGCAGGTGTCTGTTGTTTTTTCTTATTTGATTATGACATTAATCTTTGAAGCTTGATGTTTTTTTAATGATAGAAATTTATTCACTCAAAAAGGTGTTTGCAGGGATGCTTCACTAGGGTTATGCCAGTGTGATAAGGATGATTGGAGACCGCTTAGCAACATTGTTATGTCCCTTCATGAGAATAAAATTGTCGATGTTAAGTTCACTAGCGGGATTCAAGGTTCTGTAGACATCTCTCTTGATGAAGGTGCTTGTCTTTGGATAAAAAACTGTCAAATCTTGTGTATGTATTCAAGGGGTATTTGGGTAAGCTTGTTTAATAGATTATTGTATTTTGGAAAAGCTATTAAGCCCTTTAAAGTGTTTGGTCAAACTTATGTCAAGAGGCTTATAATTATATCCTTTTTGGGAAGGAAATAAGCTAATAGCATAAGGCCATGGATTGGGGATTTCTGGAAACACATAATTAGGCTTACCTAAACAGCCCCTCAGTTAGAAGTTTCTTTAACTCTTACCTTCTTTTTGGCAATGTTTCAAGAAAGATCGTTACCATAAAATGAAAAATTAAATATGATGGTTTAAGAAATCATAATCATGTCTTAATCTGTATAATTCTAAGCCACTGGTTTAGCATTTGGTTTGACAATATGTGTCGTATTGTAGGGTCACAGGGATGGCGCTATTTCTTTCTCGCAATGGGAACTGCTTTACTTTTCTTGGCACCCAGTGTTTGCAAGTGAGTCCCCTTCTTCTATATCTCTTCTATGGCTACTAGAATTTTTGGTATTGTTTCTCATACTTTCTTATTAGGTACATTTTGTTTCGAGATGCTGACGACATGGCAGGCCTCTTTATAAAATGGGTGGTGCGTGTTACTGCTGTAGCATGTATTTTTCAGGTCGTTATTTTCATTAATTTGATCATTTTTTTTTTTCAAATTTTGTGCTTTCTATTTTTCATTTTCTAGGGTTGAAGTCATCATAATTCATACATGTACGCTTTACAAACCTTCAAATTTACTCCTGATTTCATACTTCATTGCTAATGTTCAGGGGGTATTTTGGTAATCTGTTAGGGTGTTGACATGTGAGTAGTATCAGGACAACATTTCAAAGTATGTAGCATTTAGTGGAATGAAAAAAGTACACCTATGATAATTAAACTTGAAGAGTACCCATTATATGGCCTAAACATTGTTTTTCTACATATTACTAATTTGTTGCCTCGGGATTTATTAGGCTTTTGGTTATTCTTTTTCAGAGTTTTATTGACACTCCTATCGGAATGGTAGCGGTTGTTACTTGTTTGACACTCTATTGAGTGAAAAGTTTTATCAACTAAGTTCTATTTTACCCAACTTCCTCTGATGCGATCAGGTTCATATGAAGTATTTTCAGGCTTAGTATCTTTTTTTTCACTACACATGAAATGTAACAGTGCTGAAATTATTGTCATTTTGGCAAATGCCAACATTGTTACGCGGATGATTTACACATTATATTTTTATTGATAAGTAAACTTTGAATGCATCAGAAAATAAAGGAGGTATCACAGTGGAACTGGGCGAAAAATGGCTTGCAAGGGGTTTCAAAAGCAAACGGTTCTTGTTGACTGATCATGGAGTTCTCATTTCATCATTTATCTATTAGCGTTACAGTTACCGTACATATAGCGGGTTTATTTAAGATATTTATATTTATTGTTGTGTAGAATTCCCTTCTAGTTAAATTTTATCTTTATAAATTATTTATTTTTGTCATGTAAACTTTCTTTTCGTTTACATTCTTACGTTCCAGGTTTTATATTTATAGAAAAGGAAAAAAAATGATCACAAAAGGCAATAACATAATAATACATAAGCGAAAAGACACAATAAAATAGATGGTTTGATATTTCAAAAGATAATTTTTCTCACCATATAAGCACTAATGAGGTCAAAGAAATACAAGAGGTGTTAGCCCGTTCTTGACACGAATTAAAGAACAACTCTTGTGATCGCCCACTGCCTCATCTACAAGTTGCTCATTGCGGCATTTAGCTATTTCGTTTGACACACTATTAGTTGCTTCTAACATGTAAGAAAACTCGCTTAATGTTTCAAAACTGAACTCTTTGTGTGAATGTCTATGAGTCATGTAACACCCCAACCTGACAAGGGTAAAAATGTCACAATAATATGGTGTTACATCAGAACAAACAGAACAGATCAAAAGCGGAAATCTTAAATAAATAACTTACTTTAAATGGCTATGGTCAAAATCTTCAATTCAACTCTACTCTCAATCCTAGAAACCATTCCAAAGCTAGCTTGAATACCTGCCGCGGTGAAAGAAAATGCGGCTGAGCTTAAAAAGCCCAGTGAACGGATATAACAATAACAACTAAAAATAAATGTTGAAGTACAAATGCTATATTTTGGGAAAAAAAACATATTTAGGTATAACGGATAATACGGAAATAAAATGTATAGGTTAGGTAAGAAATTCATACAGTCACATATACGAACAGAGTCAGAACCATAATAATACCATGAGCTCAGAAACAGATAACTTATCATAATCATAATCATACATCTTCATAAACATATAGAGGGGAGACCTCTTAGATAATCAGACAATAAAGAGGGGTGTCCTCATATGTGAAGGACGTGTATTGCACACACAGCCACATTCACTAGACAAATCATATCATATCATATCAGAAACAGAAACAGATCTAGGATGCATCTATACGTCCGTACCCATTCACATGCAGACCAATCAAAGGGACGTGGCAGAACATCACTCTATTGCCCTAGAGTCATGTCAGAGGTGCATCCCTGACACGGACATGGAACCCCCATGCCTAGTGAAGCTCAGGTAATCAAAAGGTTCATCATAAAGGTTCAAAGTATAGTTATCATATCAGAAGCTTCATATAAGAAGGTTTATCATAACAAAAGTTCAAAACAGAAGGTTCATAGCAAAGGTTCATATCAGAGGTTCATATCACAAAGGAAACCTTAAGAGTAAGGTCAGAATATCTGTACCTTAGCAAAGTAATGAGATCAAAAGAAAGAATCACGAAAGAAAGAGTTCACTTCTTCTTCAATATATCTGCCTGAATTAGGGATCATTTATTATTAATAACTTATTTTAAATCAGATTACTCTTCTTTAGTCGGCTTTCCACTTTTAGTAACTTTCCATTATTTAGTAAGTTTCCCCATATATTCAATAATGTTCTGAAAGGCTCAAGGCGCACTAAGGCGCAAAGGGGGTCAAAGAGCCTTGAGTCGAGGAGCAAATCAAGGCGCGGGATTCATAAATATGAGGCGCACTATACATTTAGGTTTTTTTTATAACATATGTGACAACTTATGCAGCTTAAATAACACAAAAATATCAATATTTAATGCATAATGCCTCTTAATGGTTATTACATCTAACAAGGCTTGCATTTAAACCCAAAATATCAAGCAAGCAACATATCAGAATCCATGAACTACTGTTAGGAATTAAATATCAGAAGAATCAAAGCAAGTTTCCACTGAACTTGACTCTGCTGCTGAATCATGCTACTGCTTGACTCTGCTGCTGAATCATACTACTGCTTGACTCTACTGCTGCTATGACTGTGCAGCTATGACTCATAACAAACAGCTGTGTAGATAAGACCGACTTATTCAACACTTGCATAAAAAGATAATATCTTAGTTCTAGTCATCAAATTGAACACTCCAAGTGAGTTGTTTATCTTAGATACATGATGTATCTTGTATGACTAAGCTAAAATAGTGATTAGTCATAAGCTAGTTATTTGTTGAGTCATGTAGTTTGTAAAAGATATTTCCTTGAACTATAAAAGGAAAATCTTAGATGTGTGACAAAGAGTGACAATGCCATACACAACTCTCATATACAGAAAATAGAAAGAACAAACATAAGATTCAAGGTCTTTGTAACCCTAGTGATAAGCTAAAGATCACTCGTATTATTTTTGAATAATATTGAATCGTTTGGTGTTAACTATTCCATTTCCATAACAATAAACATAAATCTTCTAAGTGTGGTTAAGTAGATTCCGCATACTTAATCATATTCACACAAACATATCTCATACACAAAGAACGAAGGTTTAACCACCTTACCTTGTATCGATCCCCAACCAACAAGTGGTATCAGAGCTACAGGTTGATATTTTTGTTTTAGAAGAAGAAGTTAGAAATGGATGTTGAGTCTATTCAAACAAATGTTGCTGCTAAGTTACCAATGCTCAAACAGAATGAGTTTGAGATGTGGAGGTTAAGAATAGAACAATATTTTCAAGTGCAAGATTATGCACTGTGGGAAATTATTGAAGATGGAGATTCTTACAAGCCTACAACCACTACATCAACAGTTGATGGTAAGGAAGTTGATAAGATGCAAACCAAGCCACAAACTGCAGAAGACAGAATTAAGAAGAAGAATGACCTAAAGGCCAGAAGCATGCTGATGATGACCATTCCAAATGATCAACTTATAAACTTCAGCAAATTCAAAGATGCAAAGTCACTATTTGAGGCCATTATTGCAAGGTATGGTGGGAATGAAGCCACCAAGAAGACCCAGAAGACTCTTCTTAAGCAACAGTTTGAAAATTTCACATCAACCAACCATGAATCTTTAGACCATATGTTCAACAGGCTACAGAATATTGTGAGTCAACTTGCTATTCTTGGAGTTGAAATACCTCAAGAAGATTTAAACTCAAAATTTCTGAGAAGCTTACCTGAAGAATGGGCTATGCATGTTGTTGTCTGGAAGAACAAGTCAGACATTGACACCATGGATCTTATGGATCTGTATAGCAACTTTAAGATTGTTGAGCAAGATTTGAAGAAAACTGGAGGTACTAGTTCAAGCACTGGGAACATGGCATTTATGTCATCTCCTAGTAATTCAGTTCCAGTTACTAATGAAAAAGTTCATGATGTTGCAAGTGCTGCAAGTTCATCAAGCAGTACTTTTGGAATTTTGGATGAGAAAACATGTTGTGCTTTCTTCACAAGCAAACATAATGGATCCATGTTAACTCATGAAGACCTTCAAGAGATCAATGATGATGATCTGGAGGAAATGGATCTAAAATGGCAAATTTCTCTTCTTAGCATGAGAGCTAAGAAATTCTATCAAAGGACGGGGAAGAAGATCACAATCAGTAGCAATGATCCTGCTGGTTATGACAAGTCAAAGATAGAATGCTACAACTGTCACAAGATGGGACACTTCTCAAGAGAATGTAGAAGGCCAAGACAGCAAGATAGCAGAAATAGAGATGTTGGAAGAAAATCCAATACAGGGGAGATGTCTGAACCAAAAGCTATGGTAGCAATTGATGGGTTAGGTTTTGATTGGAGCTTCATGGATGATGAAGAAATGGGTTCTTCACAGATGGCTCTTATGGCATTTACTGCACCTGAGGTACATGATCATAAAACATGTTCAAATACTTGTACTGCTCTTAAAGACTTAAAAATCTTAATTAAACAGTATGATGACCAAAAGGTTCGACACGCCAAATCTGATCTAGATTGTTTCAATTATAAAAGTGGTTTAGAATCTGCAGAAAGGCAAATCCTACATTATAAAAGGAATGAACTTACCTTTACTGATGCTAAAACTTTACTTGAAAATGATAATCAATTTAAAGATCAAATTATTGAGGCTTTAAAAGAAGCATTGGATAGGGTTAAGACTGAGAAAGAAAACATTCAATTGACTAAAGAGAAGCTTGAACATGCTTCTAAAAATGTAAACAAAATAATAGACAGTCAAGTGAATAATAAAGTTAAGTCAGGATTAGGATATAATGCAGCCCCACCCCCTTATAGAGGTATCCCAAAACCCCCAGGGATAGACCTAGAGCATTCAGGATTACCTGAATTTCAGCTACCTGAGTTACAATATGGAGTTCAACCAAACTCTAACATAGTAGCTGATGAGCCTAAGAAAGAAAGTAAATGTTCATGTAAAACATTACTTTTTCAGGACAAGGTGTCCTTTGTAAACAAACAGGTTATGTCTAAACCTGAAGTGGTTAAGAAAGCAAGAACAAAAGTTCCAAAGATAGTCAAACACAATACTGATAGGCCTAAGACCAATGAAAAATATGTTAGGCAACCAGTTAGATATTGTGAACAATATAGAACCACAAACAAGCCCAGAGGTAACCAAAGAAATTGGAATAACCTCAAGTCTTACCAACTAGGTGATGACTTTGCTTTTCACAATAAAGCTTGTTTCATTTGTGGTAGTTTTGACCATCTTGCAGCTTTCTGCAACCAATGGGTAACTGGGTATGAAAGTAATAGAGTGAACTACAAAAGGCAAACACCTAAATCTCATTTTCACTCTAATTCTAAAAGAACAAAACCCAAAACAGTCACAAAAACTGTTCCTGCTGAAAGGAAAATGGTTTCTGCTGAAAAACCATATATGACTGTTTACCCAAAATCAACAATTAAAGGTGCAAAAACAACTTTCAAACATGCATCTAATATTGTTCAAAGGCCCATTCAAACAAAAGCAGTGGTCCAAAAACAAGTTTGGAGACCAAAGCTAGCAGTTTCTTCTGCTAAGCATACTGCTGCTAAGGGTAATAGGGCAAATGCTGTTAAGGCCTCAGCATGTTGGATTCTTAAATCCAATGTTGCATCAACAGTCCTCAAGAGATTACATTTCATTGATGCAAGAGGCAGATCCAAGTCAGTGTTGGCTTGGATCCCCAAGGAAAACTAATTCTTTTATTTTGTGCAGGGACATTCACCAACAGATCATGAAGATCAAGGATATTCAGATAGTGGATGTTCAAGGCACATGACAGGCAACATGTCTTATCTTTCCAACTTTCAATCAATTGATGGTGGATATGTTACCTTTGGAGGAGGAATTGGTGGAAAGATTACTGGTAAAGGTACTATCAAAACCAGTAAATTAGATTTTGAAGATGTGTTTTATGTGCAAGAGCTTAAGTATAATCTCTTTAGTGTCTCACAAATGTGTGATAAAAAGAATAATGTTCTTTTTACTGAGACTGAATGTCTTGTACTTTCTCCTGATTTTAAGATACCTGATGAAAGTCAAGTACTTCTTAAAATTCCTAGGAAGGGCAATATGTACAGTGTTGATATGAATAACATTGTTTCTAAAGATGCTTTAACTTGTCTTGTTGCAAAAGCCACATTAGATGAATCTATGTTATGGCATAGGAGACTTGGTCATATTAACTTCAAAACCATAAATAAGATTGTTAAGAATGGTTTGGTAAGAGGTTTACCTCAAAAACGTTTTGAAAATGATCAAACATGCATTGCTTGTCTTAAAGGCAAACAACACAAAGTCACTTGTAAGCCCAAGATTTTTAACTCTATCAATCAATCATTGTTTATGCTTCATATGGACTTATTTGGACCTGTTTCAGTAAGTAGTATAATGCATAAGAGATTTTGTCTAGTTGTTACTGATGACTATAGTAGATTTACATGGGTATTCTTTTTAGGAACTAAGGATGAGACTTCTAGCATCCTTAAGACCTTCATTACAGAGATAGAAAACCTAGTAAGCAAAAGAGTAAAAGTCATTAGATGTGATAATGGGACAGAATTTAAAAATAGAGTTATGGATGATTTCTGCAAAGAAAAAGGTATTAAAAGAGAATTTAGTGTTGCTAGAACTCCTCAACAGAATGGAGTAGCTGAAAGAAAGAATAGAACACTAATAGAAGCTGCTAGAACTATGTTAGCTGATTCAAAGTTGCCTATAACTTTTTGGGCTGAAGCAGTCAACACTGCTTGTTATGTTCAGAACAGAGTTTTAATAGTACAGCCTCACAATAAGACATCATATGAACTTTTTAAAGGTAGAACTCCTGCAATAGGATTTCTTAGACCTTTTGGATGTCATGTGACAATTCTGAATACCTTAGACCATTTGAGAAAATTTGATGGTAAAGCAGATGAAGGTTTCTTTGTTGGATATTCTCTCAATAGCAAAGCTTTTAGAGTATACAACATAAGAACTAAGAGAGTAGAAGAGAGTCTACATATAGAGTTCTTAGAGAATAAGTCTAATGTAGAAGGTCAAGGACCAAAATGACTATTTGATCTTGAAACTCTAACCCATTCAATGAATTATGTGCCTGTTGTTGCAGAAACTAATGATTTTTCAGGTTCACAAGCAACAGATGAGGCAAGGTTAGACAAGAAGACACATCAAGACTATGTGATGATGCCAATATGGTCAAATACCAATGTGGAATCAACTTCAATCAATGGAGAATCTTCTTCTGGCAAAGCTAAAGAAGATGTTGAAGATAAAATCAGAGAAGGAAGAACAGAAGAACAGCAAAATGTTCCTGCTGATGAGCAAAATGTTCCCACTGATGATCAAACAATTCCTGCTGATAAGCAAATTGTCTCTGCTGATAGTCCTTCAGAAGAAACAAAATCAGACTTTTCAGAAGATGAGGTGGATTTGTGCAATATTCCATCTGATTATCAAGTTCCTTCCACTCCACAAACACGAATTCACAAAGTCCACTCCCTAGAAAATGTGATTGGAGATGTACAATCTGGTGTGAAGACAAGACAACAACTGATGTCTTCAGATCAAAAAGGGATTCTTGATGCCCTTTATGCTTCAAAGCAACATGAGTCTTCAAACTCCTGTTTGTTTGTATGTTTTCTCTCACAAGATGAACCAAAGAATATTCATAAAGCCCTAGAGAATTCAAGCTGGTTAGAGGCTATGCAAGAGGAGCTTCTTCAGTTCAAGATTCAAAAGGTTTGGGTGCTAGTTGATTTACCTAGTGGTGTAAGGGTAATTGGCACTAGATGGGTTTTTAGAAATAAAAGGGACGAAAGAGGCATAGTGATTAAGAATAAGGCTAGATTAGTAGCACAATGGTACACACAAGAAGAAGGGATAGACTATGATGAGGTTTATGCTCCAGTAGCTCGAATTGAGGCAATTAGGCTTTTCTTAGCTTATGCTTCATTTATGAACTTCACAGTTTACCAAATGGATGTCGAGAGTGCATTTTTATATGGTTCAATTGAAGAAGAGGTGTATGTTACACAACCTCCAGGCTTCACTGACCCTGACCATCCAGACAAAGTGTACAAGGTAGTTAAAGCTCTATATGGCCTACATCAGGCACCAAGAGCTTGGTATGCCACACTAGCTTCCTGTTTATTAGAGAATGGATTTCAAAGAGGAAAGATTGATCAGACACTTTTCATCAAACAACACAAGAAAGATCTTCTGTTAGTACAGGTGTATGTGGATGACATTATCTTTGGATCTACAAGGAAGGAGATGTGTTTAGACTTTGAAAAACTTATGAAAGATAAGTTTCAGATGAGTTCTATGGGAGAACTTACATTCTTTTTGGGTCTGCAAGTTAAGCAATCATCTGAAGGCATATTTATTAGTCAAGACAAATATGTTGCAGAGATCCTTAGAAAATTTCAATTTGCTGATTCAAAAATAGCAAGCACACCAATGGATCCTGAGAAGCCACTTCTTAAAGATGCAGATGGAGAAAATGTGGATGTACATACATACAGATCTATGATAGGTTCTTTGATGTATCTTACATCATCAAGACCTGATATCATGTTCTCTGTTTGTGCATGTGCAAGATTTCAAGTAACTCCAAAGGTTTCTCATTTAACAGCAGTCAAAAGAATTTTTAGATATCTCAAAGGTCAACCAAGGTTGGGATTATGGTATTCTAGAGAATCACCTTTTGATTTGATAGCATTCTCAGACAGTGACTATGCTGGTGCTAGCTTGGACAGAAAGTCAACAACCGGAGGATGTCAATTCCTTGGATGCAGACTTATCTCATGGCAGTGTAAGAAGCAAACAATTGTGGCAAATTCAACAACTGAAGCTGAATATGTAGCTGCTGCAAGTTGCTGTGGTCAAGTTCTATGGCTTCAAAACCAACTTCTTGATTATGGGTACAATTTCTTACATACCATTATACATATTGATAATAGTAGTACAATTTGCATTATTAAAAATCCAGTGCAACATTCTAAAACAAAACACATTGAAATAAGACATCATTTTATAAGAGATTGCAATGAGAAAAAGTTAATTCAAGTAATGAAAATTGCTTCAGAACAAAACTTTGCAGATCTTCTTACCAAAGCTTTTGATGTTGGAAGATTTCAGTACTTGGTAGCAAGTATTGGAATGCTTAATCTTTAAATTTTTCAATATAATGTGTTTTTGTATATAGATTTTTGTTAATGCATCTAACTTTGTTATTTAAGACTACTATTAACAATATTTGAAGTTATTCATACAGTTAGTTCTATGATTATTCTAATTCAAGACAAGTACTTTGTACTTTGTTCTTTTGGTTTTAGACTAACAGTTTCAGGTATGAATGTTTGAGCTGAAAAAGTTATTTCAAGTGAAATCTGCTGATCAAAGCTGCTGATCATTGCTGCTGAAAGCTGATCATTGCTGCTGATATAATAGGTTCATGATAGAAAAGGTTTGGGACTTCAAAAATCCTTAAAACTTCTTTCTTGGAATCTGATTATGATATTTCACTTTGAATTGATAAATTAGTTGATCAGTTAATCACTGATGCAACTCACTTTCTATCATTTTATACTTTTAAGTATAATGTGACTAATCTATGGATATCTGATAGAAAGAACAGCGAGCAAAAGTGAATCTAACACTTGTGTTAGAGGTAACAAATGCCACGAGCTGGAAACCCTGTAAAGAAAGCCTTTTGAATAGGTTTATCTATACACAGGCGGTTATTTATAACTGAAAACATTGGTTCTCACACAACCAGAGGTTGCTTTAAACCGAAATTTTGATTGAGTGTCTGTTACACACTTAATCCCTTCAAAATGGTTGTAAGCAGTATGATTTTTCATAATAAAATCATATACATACTGCTAAGGCAAAAGTTTCTTAAAAGGATTTTCAAAAGATGACTTTAAAAACCATCAAATGATGGACCATAAGTCAAAATTGTCCATTGAATCACCTCTCATAGGAGTTAACACACCTAGAAGTGATGAGGACAGAATCTTAAACTCTTAAGGAATTGATGGCTTCATGTACAAATTGTCTGAAAACATGGAAAAATGCTAGATCAGATGATGATGTTATGATTGTGAGAAAATCTTTCAAACAAGGGGAGGATATCAATATAAGATGATATTTGAATCTCAGGGGAGGAAATTCAAGCTCAGTTTAAGGAAGATTAACCAAAAGAAAAGACAAGATCAAACAAGATGATGACATAGAGGTTGAAAATGACAAGAACATTCTTAAATGTTGTATTCAGAAAGGATGAAGCATTTCAAAGGAGAAAGTTCTATCTAGGTCAAAAAGTTGAAAAGTTTCAATTTTAGTTCACTACGTTTGTTCATCACTTGTTGAAAGATCAGAAAGCAGATAAGTTCCAGAGAAAGATAAGTTCATTCACTCAGAAGAGAAGAAAGTTCAGATCAACCAAATCTGACAATGAAGTGTTTGAAAGATCTTCACAAAGTCCTCATTTAATTCAGAAAAACATGTTTGAATGTGATTCACATGTTTAGGGGAGGATTGTTAGGAATTAAATATCAGAAGAATCAAAGCAAGTTTCCACTGAACTTGACTCTGCTGCTGAATCATGCTACTGCTTGACTCTGCTGCTGAATCATACTACTGCTTGACTCTACTGCTGATGACTCTACTGCTGCTATGACTGTGCAGCTATGACTCATAACAAACAGCTGTGTAGATAAGACCGACTTATTCAACACTTGCATAAAAAGATAATATCTTAGTTCTAGTCATCAAATTGAACACTCCAAGTGAGTTGTTTATCTTAGATACATGATGTATCTTGTATGACTAAGCTAAAATAGTGATTAGTCATAAGCTAGTTATTTGTTGAGTCATGTAGTTTGTAAAAGATATTTCCTTGAACTATAGAAGGAAAATCTTAGATGTGTGACAAAGAGTGACAATGCCATACACAACTCTCATATACAGAAAATAGAAAGAACAAACATAAGATTCAAGGTCTTTGTAACCCTAGTGATAAGCTAAAGATCACTCGTATTATTTTTGAATAATATTGAATCGTTTGGTGTTAACTATTCCATTTCCATAACAATAAACATAAATCTTCTAAGTTTGGTTAAGTAGATTCCGCATACTTAATCATATTCACACAAACATATCTCATACACAAAGAACGAAGGTTTAACCACCTTACCTTGTATCGATCCCCAACCAACAACTACCCTAATCCCTGAATTTACATTAAAATATACGAGTTTATGACTTATAAAATTTAACAAATTACCATGTATCTCTATCAACTATCAACAGCAAAAAATTTATAGTTGTTCTGTAACACTTAACACTAAAGAAACAACATTTGTATATGTTAATAAGCTACTATTCTTAGACATTAGATAACAAAAAATATATATTTCTTTGTTGATTGTGTGTTTTAGTTATTTTATAAAATATTAGGGTTATTAGATACTTTATAACTTAAAGGACCCAATGTATATAATATGTAAGCCAAAAATGTATCTTACTATTAAGAAAAAAATGCCAAAACCTCGTTACATCTTCTAGGCGCAAAAATCCCCAAGGCGCAAAAGCCCAAAAATCCCCAAGGCGCTATGATTTTTACGGGATTCATGCATGTCGTGAGCCTCGATCTGAAAAAATCCCAAAGGCTGGAGCCTCGTGGGATTTAGGGAGTAGGCGTGCCTTAGGCGCGCTTTTTAAAACATTGATATTCAATTCCAACCCTTAAATTTTAACAATTTTACAAATTAAACCTTTAATTAAATAATCTTGCAATTTAATCCTTATAATCTCCATATTTACACATTAAGCCTTTACATATCCAAATTTACAAATAATAACCCTTTAATATCATATTTATACTAAACAGCCCTTAACTTCCATAATTTATAAGTTTAACCCTTTAATTATAATAAATACAATTTATACCTTTTTAATTATAGAAATTACAAATAAATCCTTTTAATTACCAAACTTACACCTTTAGTCCCTCAAATAATTTATATACTAATTAACCCTCCGGTTTTCATAATTTACAAAATGGTCCCTCTATTCTTAATTAATTCAATTCGAATTTATTTATATATATAATTACATAATTTACAATTTAAATATTTTTTTTGCAAATTTTACACATGACACCATTATATTATATTTTTCTCAAGTCACCCCTGATCAAATACATCTTACAAAAATATCCCACATGTTTATAAAATTACAAAACATACCCTTGTACTAATTATACACAATCGGTTTTAATAAAATTTCATCAAAACCTAACCCTAATTCACCCAATCATTACCACATTAATTATAATCTTAAAAACACATTTATTACACATGTTTTTATATCAAAACCCTAACCCTAGCCTTGCACTCTTTCTTTTTCTTTTCTTTTCTTTTTAATTATATAAATCCGATTACAAAACAAATCCAAACTTGGTTTCTAAGCTTCGAAAATTATAAGGATTATCTTACAGATGTTATATGACTTATAAAAGAACAGAATAAAATATATACTAAGCTCATTAAAATGGCATAGCTGTTTTCAAATTTATAGTTCGATTTAGGGTTTTTAAGCTTATATAATTCATACGATCAGAATTAGCTTGCATGATTTGATTCTACTATTTTATACAGATCATATATGATATTTAGGATGTTAGAAAAATACCAGAAAGATTATGGAACGTATAGATGAAGCAGCACGAATTTTCCTTCTCGCTAGCACAAAACCGACTCAATTAAAAACCCCCAGCCCACACGATCGACTCACACTTGAAACCAATATTTTTTTCACCTTCTTTAGACTTTTAAAAGACCAGGAAAAATACTTGGGAGTTATGGAAAAATTGTATTCCACTGAATGGGATTTAGGGATTCGGTTTGGGTTTTTAATGTCGACAAAAGGGTTTCTAAAATATATAAACATTTTTTCTATATATATAAGGATATAAAATACTTATCTTGGCTGGAAAAATAATGTGATAAGTCCAAATTTGGATAATGTATAAGTTTCCTAATTATTTGAGATTTCTTTCTATTTTATAAATAATATATATATATATATATATATATATATATATATATATATATATATATATATAATTAAATATATATAATTTAGCCCATAATATTTTTATACAAAATTTTATTTTTTTCCACTTTTACAAAAGTGACATATTTTATCTTACATAAATTATTGGGAAATTACTAAAATGGCCCGTTGCCCTGCGGGTTAGGCATATTCAACCCCTTTTTTGAAAATTCTCGTTTTAGCCCGGGTTGCCCTGGGCAACTAACGTCTATCCAACTACAGGGTGACACGTGTCCGACCAACCACTGTTGGTACGAGGTACATGAACGTATTGTATTTGGAGCAACTTTTGTTTTTTGGGCAACCAATACATGAGCAACTGGGCATTTTGGTCATTTTACTCTTTATTCTCAAAACATTAACTAAACCTAATATAAAATTCTCACAATCCTCCTCTCCTCCAGATAAACAATCACAACTCACACCACCATCACAACCACCCAGCAACCCGACGCCACCACCACCTGACTTATTATCTAAGATGCTCAAGTTTATATAGTAAATCGGGATGATGGTAGATGGATGGGGATTGACGTCTATGTTGGTGATGGGTATCTCATACAACAACAGACTTTTATACAGTTTCTTCTTCATCTGGTAAAACTCTAGTTTAATTCACAATTACAATGCAAATTTAACAATTTTTTTTTTTTTTTTTTTTTTTTTTTTTTTTTTTTTTTTTGTGTGTGTAATTTATGATATGGGGTTTTGGTCTACTTTATGCTTGTGAAATTTTAGCTCTTGATACTGAATTTTAGGATGTAAATTGTTTGTTTTTATGTTTATGCATGCCAACTATTTGATAAAATGTCTGTGAAGTGAAATAGTGTTAATGAATGTTTTTATGAATTGGGTTTTCAGTTAAAGATCATGGGGAATTTGTTCTGTTTGTATCAAGTGGATCAATCAATTGTTGCTATCAAGGAGACTTTTGGGAAGTTTGATGATGTTCTTGAACTGGGGTGTCATTGCGTGCTGTGGATTTTTGGTAAGCAGATTACGGGGAATCTTACGTTGAGGCTTCAGCAGTTGGATGTTAAGTGCGAGACGAAAACTAAGGTCCTCTTTTTTTGGTGTAAAATAGGTTTTTATGATGCGTGTTTATGTTTTGTGTATCTGTTAAAGTGATTATTGATTGCTGAAGAATCTAGGATGATAATGACTAATCTTGAAATTTAAAGATTTAGGAATTGTTGAAAAAAATATAAGGGAAATAGCGTTGTTGATGAGCTTAGTTTATGACTTATTGTGCTAGTGTTGTTTGAACATCTTTCTTGGGTTGTAACAAACTTCCTGTTTTGGATGCTCTAGGGATGTATGATGCGTGGGAATTGCACCAGGCTTTACCTCTCAAGGGATCTCGTGAAGCTTACAACCCCCACCAGGCAGTGTACCTGATCGTTGTAGTATAGTATAGTGACAAGTACCGGGGAGTTGATCGTTCAACTCAGGAATAGTGTCGCTAGGATTAGAAAGCCTAAAAATTAAGTCTAGAGGTGAGGGATGATTCTTTTTGTATTTTTATATTTTATGAAAAGCAAGTAAAAATCTCGGGTTTTGGAAGAATGGGCGGAATTAGTTGCTAGTCAACTAACCCAATAACTAAGATGCAATCAAAATAAAATAACAAAAATGTAAATAAAGCTAATTACTAATGTGGTGTGAACAATAAATGAGAAAATTGTGTTTACTTAGATTTCATTACTCCCTAGATATCTTTTACAGGTTGATAGTTTGTTACAGTTGCGTGGATGACGGGTTATATTCCTTAATACCATTCGTGGGGTGGCGTATGTACTTCCCCAACTCTATAAGCTCCTACTTCACTCCTATGTCGAGCCTGCAAGAAGCTCCTAACATGGGATCATTAGAATTCGCTCATGCATTAAATACAACCATAAAAACCTAGTACGCATTGGTTCATGTTTCTTAAGACGTTCAAGCAAGTTACACTATGGAAGTCTGCCAGTTTTCTTAAGCCTAACATCGAAATCATTCATCCGTAACAACTATAAACAAGCAATCAACCCATAATCAACATCTAGGTTTCACTACATCTAAGCAAACACACAAGAGATCTAGCCTAGCATGTTAAAATCAAGACAAGCGTAAGATATATTCAAACAACACATAAACATATTGAATGAATTGAAAGGATACTTATCTTACTTGAACATGAAAGGTTTCAAAGGGTAAAAACCCTTGAAAATACTGATAAAATCGTGCTAGGGTTTCTCCAAGTTATCCCTCTAATTGTCCTCTCTTAATGAATGAAAATTACAAAACTATATATAGATTTTCCAACGTGACGGCGTCAAGAAGAGAAATCTGACGCCGTCAACTCGCCGCCCATAATAATATCGGATTGCCTAGATCCAGATCTGACGCCGTCAAGAGCAAATTATCTCTTGGCCGTCACGTGTAATGGGACCATGACGGCCTATGGTGACGCCGTCATGCCCCTTAGTGTAAAACTCTCTTGACCGTCATGGACTCCATCCACTTCACCTCTTATTTTACTCTTGACGCCGTCATGTAGAATTTGGTGATGCCGTCAGGTACTGTTCCAGCAAGGAAAATTAAGACTTTGCCGTTTTCTTCACTTTTATGCTCAAAAAACGTCCAAAATGCTTCCTCTTCCAGAATTCACTCCAAAAGTACCTAAAATCACAAAAGGAACGATTTAGGGCAATATTTGATCAAATAAATTTAATTCCGGGCTTAAATGACCCCCTAAAAACAGATCATTTTTCGCCTCATCAATGTACAAATAACTGTCTTTTTGTTAAACTGTCAAAAAATAGCCTCATGTTTAGTACTTTAGTTATTAAGTGGATGTGTAAGAGTATGTTTGTTTTGCTAAAATACTGGATAGGTGAATACCTACTCTCCCAAACAGAGTATGTTTGTTTGGCTATTTGAGCTTGTAGGTTGCTATATGCATCCGATGCCAATTTCAATGGTAATGTTCAGAACAAAAGGGAATGAGGTATACATATGTGTTTTATGTGGCTATTTAATGGAAAAGAATAGGAAATTGCTCATCTACAAGGCATCTATTAAAGGAGAAAACAGAGGATGCCCTTCTTTTATTGGTCACACAACAATTATCTCACCAATTTCAAATAATGCATCTGGTAGATAAGTAAGTTACAATATTGCATATTAGTGTTTGGAACACATGCAGTTCACCAATATAACATTTTTTTTCATTCACCAGATATTGTCAGATAGCTCTAGTTTGCAGTTTACTCCAGATGGAAAATTTCTTGTTTTACTGAACGACATCAAAGCTTCTTACTGCAGGTACACTACACAAGTGTAGACATTATGGGGTGTTTGGCTAAGCTTGTAACAAAAGCTTATGGCTTTTGCAATTTAAAAATAAAAAGTAAAAATAAAAAAATCTTCACAGGGCTTTTCTGAAAATCTCTTATTAGCATTCGAGAAACTATAAAGCACTTATCATAAATGTTGACTAAGCATGTTGTAAAATACAATATGCCCTTGCTATAAAAGCTTAGCCAGACCCCAGACACCCCCTTAGTCATGTAAGTTTCCATCTTACTCATTGAGTGATAACTGACAAACAAAAGTTATATTTTTAGGGACGGCAGTGTGGACTGTCAGTGTTCAGTATGTACATCAGATTCCTTGGAGAAGAATGCAGTAAAAGTTGTGCAAGTAAAGCTTGGTTATGTTTAAGTAGTCTGCAAACTGAAAACAACAAAGGATGTATGCTGCATATTAGTTTGTGAACCTAGTTATGTTGTTGCGGCTGAAGAAGGTGGAAGAATGAACTTGTGGACCATGAACTCACAGTGGACGTTGTCTCTTTTACTTTTGTTAACTTTGGATGTGCTAGCAACTATTTCTCTTCTATATAGATCACTAGTTGCTCTTTATCGTTCTCATTTGGTTCTATATCTATTTCAGTGTGCCAATAGACAAGTGCTATTTGCCAACATCTGATAGTAAGTCTAATTGTATAGTCGGATTAAAGAGAATACCAAATTTCCCATATCTCATTGTTGGTCATAGTGCATTTGGGGATTTTTATTTGTGGTAAGCCTCTTCTATAATCTAAAATTTGCGAAGTCTTAAATTCTTATTGCCTTCTTGGATTTATTTAATATCTGTATTAACTTATACAGCTCTTCTTCACAAGCCTCCAGCCATTTTTTATTTCTGTTATGTTAAGTTCTGGCTTAACCGTTACTCTTTTATTATTTCGTGAAACTAACTTAAAGCTTGTGAATACTTTAGTGTTAAAAATTGCAAAATAAATTGTTAAAAAAACCATGCATTAAGCATAGTTGGTGAAATCATCTCTACAAGTTATCTAGTTGAGTTATATACTGCATATCAAGCAATCTTATCGGCCTTAAAACTTTAGCTGATGTATCTCAAATGCTGAGCACAAAGTGTATTGAATTTCATATCCAGTTTTCAGCTAAACAATGAGACAAGTTTATGTTCTGCTTGCGAATCTTCTTTGATTCTTCAGAACCAACTTTCATAACATGCGAAACATCTAAAACTAAAATTATTTGTACAGGGATCTAAGAAGGAGGATCATTGTGTCCAAGTTTTCGGCTCCAGGAACTTCATATCAACCCTTTATTCCAATTAGTTTGTATAGATTTCCCAGTCAAGCTTTTTCCACAACAGGTGCTTGTACGAAGAAAAAAGTTGCAGACATCATAGAGGAAACACAAAGGTGGTCCCTAGATACAGATAACCATGCATCTTTTCCAGTAAAGGAAGATGATCTGTCCCTTGTTCTTCTTATGCCATCTGTTTTAAACCTTGATCTTCGTAATGGGCATCCTTACAAAGATTCTGGAGTCATTCCAGTTGGATACTGGAGCCTAGCATTGTTAGCTAAAAGCAAGCTGGTTTCAGAAAACGCTTTGGATCCAAGGTACTGCACAAAATCTACTAGAACTAAAACATTTTGCTAGTAAAAATGGAATGAACTATAAATCTGTAAAAGTGTTGTTCAATCATATATAAAATATTAAATAATCGTTAATAGTGTTCTGAAATAAAAAACAATTATGTTTCTTAGACGTGACTTATTTGTGCTGACTTGAAACTTGAATAAATAGAAAGTCTTGGTCTTTTAGTTGGGATGATGAAGCTGCTGAAGGACCGGTAGTCAAGAATTTGAACTTAGAGACTAAGAAAGGTGAACTTGCAGCAATTGGTATTATCATCATCACTTGTCAATACGCTTGGCCAACTGTGTTCCTACTGATTCCACTCGGCTGGCTCAATTTCTGGTATCGGGTATGTTTCCTTTGTGTTAAGGGAGTTGGCATATGATAAGGTCAATTATTAATCTGATGTTATCTTATGGCCTGATTGTTTTAGAGATACTATCTTTCAACATCTCGTGAAATCACACGACTCGACTCAATTACAAAAGCACATGTTGTTAACCATTTCTCAGAGAGCATCTCTGGCGTTATGACGATTAGGTGTTTTAGGAAGCAGGATAGATTTGTTCAAGTAAACGTTGAACGTGTGAATAATAACCTAAGAATGGATTTTCACAATAATGGATCCAACGGGTGGTTAGGTTTCCATTTGGAGTTTCTTGGAAGCTTATTTCTTTGTGCTTCCACCGTGTTCATGATCGTCTTACCTAGCAGTATTATTAAACCAGGTATATTTACAGCTTCACCTAAAATTCCTGTTAGCTTTTTCTTTTTTCTTATAGATAACTAATTTAAAAATGGCTGATCATGATCAGAGAACGTTGGATTATCGCTATCATATGGGTTGTCACTCAATGGGGTGCTGTTTTTTGCTTTATACATGAGCTGTTTCGTCGAAAACAAATGGTTTCTGTTGAAAGGATTAAATAGTTCATCAAAATACCTTCAGAAGCCGAATGGGTGAAAAAAGATAACCCCCTCCTTCAAACTGGCCATCTCATAGCAATGTAGAGCTCAAAGATTTTCAGGTAATTTAATGATATATAATTCTGCAATACAAAATCCAAATACGTGATCATTGTAAGAGTAATCTCAGCTGAAGTTCTTGATTGTTTGCATGTGAGTACAGGTTAGATATCGTCCAAACACACCTCTAGTGATTAAAGGCATTACCCTAAGCATTAAAGGAGGTTAAAATATTGGTGTGGTTGGTAGAACCGGTGGCGGGAAATCAACTTTGATCCAGGTTCTGTTTAGGTTGGTGGAGCCATCTGGTGGAAGTATAATCATTGATGGCATCGACATCTCTACCCTTGGACTACATCGACATCTCTACCACCCTTGGTGGGTTGTTTTCGTTTCGGGTGTTTTTGTTTGAGCAAATATTGTGCTTTATCGACAAGGGGTTTTGAATGTTTCGTGAATGGATTGTGTCTACGTTTGTTGTAGATTACACGAGTTGAGTTTTGGTAGATTTGGTTGTAGAGTTTTGTGTTGTTGACAAAATTTGTGATGCTTTTTTGTAATTTTTGGGACACATATGAAGGAAATGAAATGATATTGGTATATATTTCTTATTCGAATCCAATACTAATTTCTTGTAGCATCATATGTCATAAATTTTGTTGTAATTAGATCATGTTTTGATCTTGGGGTTAGTTCACTATCCTTGCATAGTTCTTGTCTTCTGGTAATTTTGCTAATAATTTGATAAGAAGGCGAGTAACTTAACTATTTGTGAATCATATTGAGCTGAAACATCTTTGAAATGATTCTCAAGTGTTATTAAGTTTAACTTAACTAACAGAAGTTACAAGAACTAAACGTACTACGTACTAGAGAGACAGAGGGGGGAAGGGTATAGGTAAATAGTGTATAGCATGTAAAATGACCAAAAAACCAGTTGCCCTGTATACGGTTGCCCAACAAAAAATAGTTGCCCAAAATACAATACATGACACGAGTCTCCATATGATGGAAGTTGCCCAATCTTAAAAGTTGCCCGGGTTAATACGGGAATTTTCAAAAAAGGGGCTAGATATGCCTAACCGTTGGGCAACTGGGCTATTGTACTATTTGTCCCTAATTTATTTTGATCATATGTTGCCAAATTCCAAATTTATAGGGTTTTCTTGGTATTATTTAAGTATTATTACAAATTTTTTTAAACTTAAGGGCATTTTGGTCATTTTGCATGTTTGAGAATTTGAGATATTACACCAGTTAACTTTATAGTTAGATTCAAAACACGCATGTGCTAAATACAAGACCAGGCGATGGCCTGATAGCTATAGTCTCCCTCCCATCGGCGCCCAAACATTTACCTAGATGTTATCCATAATTACGATGTTTACGAACCAAATTAAGTTCTTTAGCCTCCAGAGAAAGATGATAAAGTTATCAAATGACTCGTGATTTTTTTCAAACATGAGATCAAGGATAAAAGTAGTTCAAGTTCTTTTTTTTATTTATTTTTTTTATATTAAAATGTAATGTAAATCCGGATGAAAGTAGGTATTATATGTTCTTATGTCACACATAGTGGGGTTGGGGAAAGGGGTTGGTTTAATTCTGCTTGATTGGTTTTTGATATTATATTATTAGAAACTAAACCAAATCATCTTTTTAGGACACTTTTGCATGTTTTTTTTTCTTTTTTTCTTTTTTTATTATTTTTTATTTTTATTATTTTTTTTAATAAAGTGGATTTTGCATGGATGAGAAGTCAGTTTAAGCATGTCTGTATTACTTTTGACAATAAAGTTTGATATAAATTGACAATCATCAAGGCGAATGAGAAACTGGAAATCAAAAACCACTAAATTACCAATGGTCGCATGGATCTTCGTACCCTGTCTCACAAACCATATCATCAACAATAAATATTTACAACATGCATATAGATCTGAAAAGAAATATTTGGTTATAAACAAATTATTATACCTCTTCATCCATCAGAATCATATCAATACCAACAACTTTGGACTGATTAGTGACACCGTAGTACTGATTCCATATAGAAACTACCTTCACCTTAATATTAATCTTACCATTCGTGCCATCAATATCCGAAAGAAAGGTGATCAACATAGTTTTGCCTGCGCTAAGAAAATGAAAGCAAACGAATCAGAAAACCAATGAATAATGAGCACCCACATTGGGCAAGTATATATAGGCTCAGGATTAGGGTTTCGCAACCGTGATCCAGAAGATAACGCATAATTCAAATATGGAAAAGATATCAGACAGGATAACTATCGTTTTTAAAACATTCAAGAAGGTGCCTCTCGTACTACCAGAGACCCCGGGACACCAAAGTTTCAGAAAACACACCCGGTTCCAAAAGGTATTTTTATTCGCGTTTTCGACACGTCTATGTTTGGTAAGGCCCAAAAAAAAACACTTTTGGTGCTCCGACATTCTCTCGATTGCAAAACCAATTAACCAATGAGAGGCCTTGATTTCAAAATGGAGCCCTCCCATTGGTTAATCGAATCCCTCGATTTGGCCAAAAGTGAGTTCTCATATTATATAAAAGATTGATCCCCTTGCTCCACAAAACTCCAATAATTAACATTACTGCTTGACGAATTATGCAATCAATCAAGCCTATGTCGGTATGCATTGGTGTTCAACTCCTATTACAGGTAACTATATGTATAGTTTTCTTAATTAATGGCCGTTGTCACTCTCAAATCCTGAGTCACATTGGATTTCACTAATCATTATACTGCATGCTTAATTGATCTGGACCTCGTCTAATATTAGAAACACGTTGTATCACTAATCACCCCACCTCTAAACCACATCAAATTTGATGATACACTTTAGCGATATTACCCACGACCTACTAGGTCTTTTTGTCTACGGTGGTTCCCGGGCACCACCTACTAACAACGTAGGTCCACCCTTGTCAATGTTAGTCGTATATGTCATAGGCCCGACTCGTGTTTTGTATGGGTTAGAGCCCAAATAGTATTTGATAGGTTTTATGTATTATATATTGAGATATTCGGTATTTAATAATATACGACACACATTATTATCCTTCATGGTATCACGAGCAAAAACCCTAACCCTAACACACGCTTAAAATTTTCCGCTGCTACCTTCTGTTTTACAAGTCGATCGTTGGTTTCTACAACCAGTCGACAGTTTCTTTTTTACATCTGCTTTTCAGTCGATCGTTGGTGGTATATCACCAGTTGACAGGTTTTTTGAAGGCTTACTCGCAAAGTATGACAACATCTCTATAATTATTGCTCATCGGGAGCCATTTCCGGATCTCAAGACCCGTCCACTCTATGCTTACTACAGAGAAGATGAGGTTGAAGTCCCGGGTCCATGACACTTTGGTTAATGCTACTTCGTCATCGCCCATGGTTTTATTAGCAAACTCTACTGGTCAGCGATCTAATTCATCATTGGAAAAGGTAAACAAGCCGTGTTTTAATTATAATATTAAAGGTGCATGTCGCTTTGGGTCGTCTTGTAAGTTTTTACATAATGGTGAACCTGGTAGTGCTACTCGACCATCTAGCTTGAATAATATCTCATCTTCTGTTTTGACACCTACTGACATGGTAACTTTACAAAGTTTATTGGCTAAACTTAGGATTCAAGGGAATACTGTTGTTCCTAATACTGGTGGTGCTCATTCTGTGTCAACTCCTACCACGGCTTGTTCACCTCTCGCATTGCATACCAATCATAATTAACAGGTTATCCCCCAAGTAATGCATTAACTAATAGCCCACCATGTTTTCAAGCTCAATCTCATATGGCAATCAATACCACTGGTCGGTCTTTATACCCAGGGGGTTCACCAGGTTTCTTTAGACCCCAGCCTATGTACCAGGTTCAACAAGGGGGTGTGCCAGGTCAGGTTCATCAAAGGGGTGTGCCAGGTCAGGTTCAACAAGACATCGGGTCAGGTTCTCTTGGACCCCAACCTTTGTATCCGGTTCAAGAAGGGGGTCAGTTTGGATACCCGGTTCACTATGGTTACAATGGGGGTTCGCTTGGTCCTACTATTTCACAAGGGGGTCATACTTATCCTTCGGTTCAATTAGGAGGTGCAGGTCCTAATGCTGAAAGGGAAGTGGGTCCTGCGGGTCAAGAAACTATTTTGCCACATGCCTTTACTGCCGGGACACTACAGGATCCTACTTCTGGTAATTGGACTATGGACACAGGTGCGTCCTCACATCTTAATGATGATTTCAATAATCTTAGTGATATTTTTAATTCGTGTATTTATTCATCTGTTGCAGTTGGTGATGGGCATTCTATTCCCGTTACTAACTCTGGACATAGTATTTTGTCTATGCCTTTTTGCCCTCTTCATTTAAACAATGTTTTAATTACTCCTAATATAGTAAAAAATTTAATTTCCGTTCATCAATTTGTTTGTGACAATTATTGTACCGTTGAATTTGATCCTTTTGGTTTTTCTGTTAAGGACTTTCAAACTCGTCGGGTGCTGCTCCGCTGTGATAGCACTGGAGACCTTTACCCTGTCACGAAGCCCTCTCTTATTCCTCAAGCATATCTCACCAGTCAGTATACGTGGCATCAACGACTTGGACATCCAGGAAGTGAAGTGCTACGTCGTGTTATTTCCAATAATTCTATTTCGTGTAATAAGGAGAAGTCTCCCGTGCTTTGTTATGCCTGTCAGCTTGGCAAACACGTGAAACTTCCGTTTGTTAGTTCTTCTACTTTCGTTAAGTCTTGTTTTGACATTGTTCACTCGGATTTGTGGACTCCCCCAATTCCGAGTCTGTCTGGTTTTAGATACTTTGTTTTATTTTTGGATCATTAATCACAGTTTGTTTGGGTTTATCCTTTAGTTAATAAATCTGATGTTTTGTCAAAATTTATGTTGTTTCGTAATTTTGTTAAGACTCAATTTCAGTGTGACATTAAGTCTTTCCAGTGTGGGCTCCAAGTTTGTGGTCGGCATCAAGATGAGGATAACAAAGACACTCAAAAACACGTAAAAGACTATAAGCTGGTGTAGTGCCAGTAAGGCGTGTGTATGGGACTTCATTGTCAATGGCACGTGATGGTAGTATATTCAATAGGTAAACGGCCATGTTGAGGGCTTCAACCCAATAGTTAGGAGGGAGATGAGCTTGAAACAGTAAAGTCTGAATGAGATTATTAATGGTGCGAATCATCCTTTCAGATTTTCCATTCTGTTGAGAAGTGCGTGGACAAGAAAATCTAAACTGAATCCCATTATCGGCAAATAATTTATGAAAAGAGTGGTTATGCTTCACCTTCCATATTTTTGGGCCACGCTACTAATCATCGTGGCTACCATTGTCTGGACCTCAACACCAATAAAATAATCATTTCACGACATGTTACTTTTGATGAAACAGTTTTTCCGTTTGGTTCCATGACACCCAATGTTAGTTCCTCATATGATTTTTTGGACGACACCTCAAATTTCATCTCCAATATAATCAAACAGTCACCTATCTCCACTACTACTTCACCTCAACCTCATCCTAACCTACTCCTACAATCCACACTGACGCGCATACTTCTCTTCCACACAATCCACCTTCCCCAACTGCGCCTCATATTACCACCCCACTTCCTACAAATGTCCCTAACCAATCTAACCAACCTCTCACCCCCGTTTCTGTTTCCCAAGATCCACCAACTCCACCTGTTAACCCAAACCCGGTTTTGATTCACCCCATAGTCACACGTTCTCGTGTCGGGACTACTCGTCCCAATCCCCGTTATGCTGGTCATGTGTCTACTATTTCTCCTTCACCTAGGTCATATAAGGATGTTTTTAATGATCCCAATTGGCGAAATGCTATGTATGATGAGTATAATGCACTTATTAAAAATAAAACTTGGACTTATGTACCTCGACCTGAGGGTGTCAATATTGTTCGTTGTATGTGGTTATTTCGCCATAAATATTTGGCTGATGGCACTCTTAGTCGGTACAAGGCACGTCTTGTTGCCAATGGTAGCACACAAATTGAGGGAGTTGATGTTGATGAGACTTTTAGTTCGGTTGTTAAGCCGAGCACCATTCGAACTGTCCTTAGCTTAGCTATTTCTCGACATTGGCCTGTTCACCAGCTTGATGTCAAGAATGCTTTTTTACATGGTGATTTAGCTGAAACTGTTTATATGCATCAACCTCCCGGTTTTTGAGATCCAGAGCATCTAGATTATGTTTGTTTATTACAGAGGTCTCTTTATGGTCTTAAGCATGCACCTCGGGTATGGTTTCAGCGGTTTGCTGCTTACATTACTACTGTTGGGTTTAGTCCGAGTCGTTGTGACTCCTCTTTATTCATTTACAGACAGGGTGACGATACTGCATTTTTGTTACTCAATGTGGATGATATTGTGCTCGCTGCTTCATTAGATAGTTTACTACAGTGGATTATTGCTTCTTTATAGGAGTTCTCTATGACTGATTTGGGTGCTCTTAATTATTTTTTGGGTGTTTTAGTTACGCGTGACTCTTCTGGGATGTTTTTGTCTCATCGTAAGTATGCTATGGAGATTTTGGAGCGTGCACATATAGCTGGTTGTAACCCTTCTCGGACTTCTGTTGACACTGAGTCTAAATTGGGTGATGATGGTGATCCGGTTTCTGATCCTACGATATCAGAGTCTTGCTGGTTCTCTACAGTATCTTACTTTTACTAGGCCTGATCTCTCTTATGCAGTGCAGCAGGTTTGTCTTTTTATGCATGATCCTCGTGAGCCTCATTTCTCAGCTCTTAAGAGGATTTTGACGTATGTTCAGGGCACCTTAGACTATGGCTTACAATTGTTTTCATCTTCTACTTCCTCTTTGGTTGCATACTCCGATGCGGATTGGGCAGGTTGCCCAACTACTAGACGATCCACTTATGGCTATTGTGTTTTTCTTGGCAACAACTTGCTCTCATGGTCCTCGAAGCGTCAACCAACGCTTTCTCGTTCTAGTGCTGAGGTCGAGTATCGCGGTGTTGCCAATGCGGTTGCTGAGACATGTTGGTTACGGAATTTACTTCGTGAGCTGCATACTCCATTGTCTTCTGCTATGCTTGTCTACTGTGACAATGTCAGTGCTGTCTATTTGTCTTCTAATCCGGTTCAGCATCAACGTACGAAGCATATAGAGATTGATATTCACTTTGTTCGGGATTTGGTTGCTGCGGGTCAAGTTAGAGTACTTCATGTTCCCTCACGTTATCAGTACGCGGATATTTTCACTAAAGGCTTTGATGAGTGTGTAAATACTCATCATTTTTACCTAATCTGAACTGCCAAAACATCTAAAAACACTAAAAATTGCATCAAAATACTGAAAATATCCCAGGAATGTGTTTTATATGTTTCAAATGCAAAATAATCAAAAATAGATGAAAAACGAATAAAGTTTGCATAATTGGCAGTTTCAGTCCCTCATCTTTCAAAAGTTGTCAAATCTAGTCCCTGGCTATTCTAAAAACTTGAAAAAGTCACCAAAGGTCCTTTTAAATCACAAAGTTACATATTTAGTCCTTTGGTACAAAGTTTCACAAAATTGCAAGTTTAGTCCCTCAACTTTGAAAATTGACAGAAATGGTCCCTGGGATATTAAAACTTTGAGAAAAACAATTTTGGTCCTTGTACTACTAATCTTTGGCAGGAATGGTCCTTGGGTGAGAAGTTTGGAGAAATTACAAAACAGGTCCCTGAAGTTTGGAAAGTTGGCAGAATTAGTCCCTGGATATTCAATTTTGGAAAATATTCAATTGTGGTCCTTATATAATTGAAATGTGGAAAGAAATATCCTTGGACTAACTTTGGAAGATTGTTAAACCAAGCCCTTCAAATTCATAATTTATATAATAGGTCCTTGTAATAATTTATACAACCAAAAGAACCCTTGTATTATTATCCAAACCCAACTACCAAATCCAATCCAAAACCTGGTCCAAGCCATTTCCCCAGGCCCAAAGATATACCAGCCCACTACCATTCCTTGGTTTGACCCCGGTCAAACCCAACCAAATACCACCAAACCTCTCCTTCCCTCCCACTCCACCAAAACCAGAAACCACCATGGTATCACCACCCCACTTGCTCCACCGCCCACTCCACCACTTCCAAATACTAAAAACCAACTGCATTTAATGCCACCACCCCCAATTGCAACCACATACCCCATTTGGTCAAAATTGATTTTCCCGCCAAAAGATTAAAGGGTCAAGATTGAGTCCATATCATCCTGTGGCTCTGTTTATTGCTGGGATTTGTTGTGGGACCCACACTGGGCAATAAGAGTGAAGAAAGAGGGAACAAGACCAGGCAGTTAGTTAAATTAGTTTTAGTTTAGTTTAGATAAAATTGTATTAGTGTAATCCTAGTTTTCATTTGTAATTCTTAGCTAAAACCAATTGTAATCAACATTTATAGTGTTATCTTAACTCTCTGTAATCTTAATTCCAAGTTCTCTTTTATAAATCAGTTTATGCATTTTCCTTTTATCTCTAAAATCTCAAAATAGGTAACAGTTATTTGTGGTTATTATTCTGGATTTCCTAGGCTCATATAAGCCCCATAAAGCTTATTAAAGCTTTTAGAAACTGAAAAAGTCAATGTAGGATCATAAATCAAAAATACAATAAAATCAAGAAAAAAATAAAGAAAAATAAAAAATAGTGTTCAAGGAAGAAGGAAGCTGAGCATTGTGGTGCTTTGGATTACTGTGGGTATTTGAACTCCATGGGGAGGTGTTAAGATGGTTGTTGGCTCCCTGTTTCATGTTTTCCTGCTTGGATTCAATTGTAAGCTCCAATTTCATTTTAGCATTTCTCTGTATGCTTACTTTATAGCTGTTGTTCTTTATGTTTCTAGATGTTTTTTGAGTTTTTAAAAGATAAAATTACTTAATAGTTAATGTTTGATAGATGGAATTAATTGTTGCTTAAATATCATTTTTCACCATCAATTTAGCTTAATCTGTGTTAGTGAGGTGTAGTAGTTATCATCTGTGTCTCTAAGCATTTAAGAGCTCACAGCTTCATTTTAGAACCTCTTGGATTGGTTTCATGGCGTAAATCAGTATAAATCTTTGAAAATCTCAAAGCAGTCAAGCGTTAAGGGGTGTTTGGATTTGTGTATTCTCATGTGATTGTGTTGTTTTGATTGTGAGATTTCTGCACAAATAGACTCCCTAGGTTATATTAAAGTCATTTGAGTCATAAAATTGCACCCTTCAATCTAAAAAGTCAAAATTTGGTTCAAACCTTCATAATCTTAAGTCTGTTAAGGATTTTAATTACCAAATCTTCATTTTAAGTGTTAGAGTAGTTAACTTAGCTTGTTCTAGCTCCCTTTTATCCTAAAACATCAATATCAGTAGCCTAGGATCTTCGCAAGTTCATATTGGTCAAAGTTTCACAGAATAGAAAAAAGTCAAAGTTTCATATTTGTTTGGATTGGACAGATTTCTAAATGCTTCTGTAGGGTTTAATTCTAGTTAGAATTAGTTTAAAATTGTTGTTTTGTAATCATGGGCTGCTTGTGTATCAAAATCAAAAAGAAATTTGGACTTTAATGCTTATTTGCTTATTGAAAAGTTTGTCCAAAGTGGCCTATTGGAAGTTTAGCTGCCCTGCACCAGGGTCTAGCAGTCAATTTCCCTAGATTACCAAATGCTCATTAGTGGGTCCCACCAATTGTTCATTGGCTTTTTAGAAGCCTGAACATGTCAACTTCTTAGATTAGAGCTTATTTTACCCTTTGATAGCCTTGCCCCTAGCTTATTTAAGCCTGCTAGTTGCCCTACCCACACCTACAACCTGAGCAACTCAGTGTTGATCACCCATCTTCACAAGCCCTCACCTGGCTTATTTGTGGGACTCAACCCCTGAATATTAGCTTATTTGAAAGCCCCTCAGCCCAACTCTTTGGACCAAGCTTGAAATTGGACTTCCAGTCACCCTAGTGGGCCCCACAGTGGCCTGCAAGTCACCACTTGGGCCTGTTTGTTCCTCAGTGATTGAGAATTGCTTATTTTGCTTATTTAACTTATTCCAGGGTCCTTGTTTCTTTGTTTTTGCTTATTTTGTTCATTTTAAGTACCCTCCTGGTTTGTCTTATCCTAGTGTTTAGATTGCATCTTATTTGGTAGCTTTTCAAAATAAAAAATCCAAGTTAAGCTTATAAAAGCTTAACTGTTGAGGAAATATGCTCCCACTGTGCTTATTAGAGCTTTTCAGTAAAACTTGTTTTTCAAAAGTTTGCTATTTTTAGTTGTTAATCAGTGTTGTAAAAGAAAAAATCAAAAAAAAAAAAAAAAAAAAAAAAAATGTTTGGCAATGTTTGGCAAAAAGGGGAGAGGTAGGGGTCGAACCTGAGACCTCCCCCCTTATAGGATGCTAAGGGTGTACCTGGATGCCAGTTGCCCTTGGGTCTTTTTTCAGTTATTTCATGCAAGGTTTAGAATTTAAATACCACTTGATCTCTTTTACTTATTTTTGCTTATTAGCTTATTTTTACTGCTTATTTATAATCCTTTTCAGCTTTTTGTATTTTTTATAACTTTCTGGTAGTATATAGTATTTATATAAAAAGTTTTATAATTTTATAAATTAGTTTAATATTTATTATAATTAAAATAGTTTAATTATGATTTAAATAAATAATAAGTAATTAATTTCTTAATTAGCTTAGATATAATTTTTAGAAAGTTTTTATATTTTTATTAGATTCCTGTGATGGTTAAGTAGTTATATAATTTTTTTTTTATAATTTTAACTTTTCATTTAGTATTTATTATAATTAAATTAATTTAAATAGTTTAATTAAGTTTAAATAGTTTTTAATTAATAAATAATTAAATAAAAAGTCTAAAAAAATATTTTCTTTTTCTAAAAATTTTCCTTTATCATTAGGATTGTAAAAATGTAATTTTCATGTTCGTAGGTATTTTATTTCTATAAAACTCGCGTTTTATTTCGTACGTCTACGTAACTTTAAATCAAACGAACGCGTTTTTAGACTTAGCTCAAGTTTTTAGTGTAACTGTTTATCAGTAATAGTTCTTATAGTGTCTCTAAGTTATTTTCATTCCTCATCTCTTAGTGTAATCATACAAATCACTCAAACCCCTTTTCTGTCCAAATTCACCCGATCACAAACCCGTTTTGATTACCATCACACCTCGTCGGGACATAACGACCCGGGGAAACACTATACTTCCACGGAGAATTGAGCCTAAGGAGTTTGACTATATTGACCACATCCGTGGTTGACTTTAGTTGACTGCTTTTGCCTTAATCAGGCTTACCTTCCGCGTTATTTGAAGAATTTCGTACCAGTTTGAGTGTTCGGTGTCCTCCCGCTCAAACTGCGGGGGAGTGTTAGTCGTATATGTCATAGGCCCGACTGGTGTTTTGTATGGGTTAGAGCCCAAGATAGGGTTTATGTATTATATATTGAGATATTTGGTATTCAATAATATACGACACACATTATTATCCTTCAGTCAAGAGTAACAACTTTTGTGTATCGTTAGTCATTACACTCTATGTCTCTAAGGATTTGAGTTCGCAATTTTGAGACAATTACTTTTGTGG
The DNA here is from genome assembly GCA_030686995.1 of Artemisia argyi. Lineage (NCBI taxonomy): Eukaryota > Viridiplantae > Streptophyta > Magnoliopsida > Asterales > Asteraceae > Artemisia > Artemisia argyi. The sequence goes on from CM060695.1 coordinate 52,415,477, forward strand.
GATAACCATGAATCAATCTTAGAGTCATTTCTCACACAACGCGCCACAACTCTGGTCGAGGAAAATGCATGGTGTCGTGTCGTATAACATTGGTGCTTGGTAATATTGTTGCAATTGTCAAGAACCTTAAATATGTCACAAACAACTTTTTAAAGTAGGTTAGTCAAATCAGTATGATATGAGTTTGATTCAAGTTTAATGTAGGTCAATTTCATGTTTGGTGTTCAATGAACCATTAACTCGTACGTGTCGAATGACAGTGTGCTTTTAGTTAACATCAATGTTTTGTTTTGTTTTGTTATTTTTTTTGTTTTTTGTTTTTTAAATTTTATTTATTATTATTTTTTCTCTCAATGTATTTTCAATACAAATATATTCATGGTATTCTTTGTGACACACAATAAGCTGTGTTAAAATTAACGCAGTGTCATTTGCTAGAATATATACAAGGTTTTCTTATTTTTTTTATTTTTATTTTTTTTCCTCTTGTCATTTCTATTTCATTAAAGTTTGCATAGGTTCTGAAATTTATAAAGATATAGAACATTTGCTCATAGTACAGCTAATTACTGACTGCAAATATTCTTCATTTGGCAATATTTGTTCTTTGTTTATTTATTCAAACAACTGTCTTCTATTGTCTTATACTGAAATGAAATAAAGTGAAAAGCAGTACGCTGAAAAGAAGGCAATAAAGCCCGACAAGGTAACAATATGTCGGTTTTTATATAAATTATACTTTCACTTTCGGTGCCTTCGTCTTGCTACTGGAAAGTGGAAACTGAAAACAAGTGAGTGGAGACTATTGAGTGAATGTAGAGGCGGCAATTTGCGTTTAAAAAAAAAAAAAAATTAACTTGGGTAATTTTTTAAAAGATTAGGATACATTTAGTAATTTTTTTTTCTTTTTTTTTAAATGAGCATATATTGTCCATTTAAAAGTTAAATGAACACAAACGGACACATATTTTTTCTCAATTGTATAACATTACAATTGTTTTTGAAGAAAAACTTATAAATATAATATATTTAATTTTTAAAATATAAATGAGATGTTACGTTTGAATAATTTATTTCGTCGTTTTTTTTTGTTCTTTTCTAAAGCGATTCGTATAGCATGCGCCCGTTTGACCCATGCCCGTTTAGCCAGCACACATTTAGTCCGTAGCCCGTTTGACCCGTGGCCCGTACCCGCCCGGCCGGTCCATTTTCCACCTCCAAGTGAATGAGTGGTGACTTAGTTGAACAGTTGAACTCTGTATTCAGATTATTCGGTTGGAGTCTTGGAGAATAGATAAAGATTATAGATAAATTGTTGGGCTTTATGGTATGGGCTAAGGACATTCTAAACTGGTTTTTGGGTAGGTCATGATTAGGTCATGATTGACACAACTAATTGTTAGCCGAGGTTGTAGCCGGGACTGGGGCCGAACCTGAAGCTTGTGAAAATTGAAGCTTTTACGTTTAGACGTGTATGACAAATTACTTGAAACTTTAGCTTATTAATGTAAAACGACAAAAATTGATACTCGAACCAGTATATTAATATTATCTTTTTTGAACTATGTATAAAACATTACAAATTTATCTCGAATGTCCGAATTAGTACTTGAACTTAAAACTAGGGCTGCTCATCGGGTGAAAACCGGACCGAGACCGAATCCGGCAAAAAACCTAGACCGAGACCGGACCGAATGTGGTCGGTCCGGTCTCGGTCAAAATAGGCTAAATGTCCGGTTTTTAAGCCGGACCGAACCGGACCAAGACCATATGAAAAACATTAGACCGAGACCGGACCGAATGTGTTCGGTCCCGTCTCGATCCGGTCCGATCCGATCGGTTTTGTCGGTCAGTCCGGTCCATCCGATCAGTTTGCTCACCCCTACTTAAAACATTACATACCATTGAGACATTATATTAAAAGCTCTTTCACTTTCTAATACTCTTTTTAGAAGCCAACTTAAGTAGCTTTTAATAGAGAAGCTTATGAGATTTAAAAGCTTTTAAATATATTGTTAGAAGATGTGTTGTTAGATGATTCATTTTATTTTTTCATTGAGGCCGAACCTAAACCTGTGCTCAAGAGATAGCTGTCCATACATTGATAAGGGGTGTATGGATTCTCCAGAAGAGAGGAGCCGTGGTGGTCCCCCTGGCCGCCCGGATCCCACGAGTAATCAAACAGGAGGAGTAAACTTATAATTAATCAAGCTGTTTAGAGAAACAGAGTCTAGGTCCATTGAACATTTATTTTCATCAAAGGGGCCAAAACATGTCCAGTCCATAACTAAAAAATAACACAAAAAGAAGCAAATCAACGGCTGACAACAAACCACCTCAATCGAACGGTAGAAACAACGCGTTAGACCAAAGCTAAAACATGTTTGCATTGGTAATCTCTATATCTAGGGCATCATATATTTTCAAACGCAGCATCTCTTCTCTCTTTTTACAAATATATAAACCCCCGTTTTATAAATATCTCTTCATCTCACTCTTTGCATCAGTCAAGATTTTCAAAAATGGTACACTTTTTTGTTCTTTTCTAAAATCTGTTCAAAACCCATTTGTGTTTTATGATTATTTCATCTGGGCTTGTTTTATTTTTTAAAAAGATGTTGTAGTTTTGGTTGTTATTAAAATCTGTTTAAAACCCATTTGTGTTTTGTGATTATTTCATCTGGGTATGTTTTATTTTTTAAAAAGAAGCTGTATTTAAGCTTAAATCTTAAAAAAAAGTGGTTTAGTTTTGGTGTTTTATAAAAAAATGAAAGAAACCCATTTTTGTTTTGTATTTATTTCATATGGGTATGTTTTAGTTTAAAGTAAATGTGATGTATTTATGGTTTAATTTGTATGTTTGTGTTTTAGGCTTTGCCAAATCAGCAAACTGTGGACTACCCAAGTTTCAAGCTTGTTATTGTTGGTGATGGTGGAACTGGTATGAGCTTTTTGTTTTGTTTTATTTTATATAATATTTGTTGTTAAGATTGATGAGTGTTCAGTGTTTAGTCATTAGTGTTTCTGTTAGTTTATTTAGTTTTGTGGAGTAGCTTATTTTTATGTTCTTAGTGTTAGTTTATGTTTTTTTTGGGTTTGATATTTGGTTTTGTAAGTACTTTTGTTTTATGGTTTAGGGTTTATGTTGAGTTTTAGTACATAATTAAAGTTTACAATAGAAGTTTCATGCCATATAATGGAAAAAGCTATGACAACCAAATAATTGGCAGTTATTTCTTTGTAAATTTGTTTAGGTAAAAAGGATAAAAGTTACACTAGCTTATGTATGATGGTGATGCGGTTGTTTTTTATTTTGAAATTGTTTTTTAGGGAAATGGTTTCTAATGTAATAGAAAGTTGTAAAACTAGTAATTTTAATTTGAACACATAGGCTTATTATGGGGATTGAAGAAAATATATGCCAACGTACGTTGATTCTTAAAATTATGATTGTTTAGAAGCTTTTCTGTTTCAACAACAATACCATCTCATTGGAAAAGTATACTCTAAAGATGGGTTTTTAGGCAGTTTGGTATGTTAGGATAAAACTACTTATTCTTAACTTTATAAAGACTTTCTAGGCAAGCATTTACAAACACCCTCATTGTCATATCATTGCCGTTGTGCTGTTTTTGTTGCATCAAATTAATAATTGTTGCACCAAATTAATAATGTTGATGAAGTTGTGGGTTTTTGTATACCATTATTGCCAACCAATAAACATTAAATTCACATCTAAAGTTTGTACTAATAGATAACAAAATGTAACATGAAATTGTGTTTCTGATTGTTTAAGCATTTGGCAGACCATCATTATATACTGTTATAATTTGGTACATATAATACAGAATCATAGAACTGGATTTTTTTAAATATGTCTCTGGGATTTTGGATATATCCTACATTTTAGTTTGTTGCTTATCTATCTTGTGTGCTTAAGATTGAAAACATTGGTTTATTAATTTTTTTTTGTCTGCAGGGAAAACAACATTCGTGAAGAGACATTTGACTGGAGAATTTGAAAAGAAATACGAACGTAAGGATCTGTAAAGTTTGTTAGTTTCTGGTATTTTGTGCAAAAAAGTTTTTTAGGTTTCTCAGTTATATTGCTGATAATATTTATCTGTTTATCATGGTTAGCAACAATTGGTGTGGAGGTTCATCCCCTTGATTTCTTCACCAATTGTGGTAAGATTCGGTTTTATTGCTGGGACACTGCTGGTCAAGAGAAGTTTGGTGGCCTTAGAGATGGATACTAGTAAGTACTTTTATATATGCCATTTTTTTATTTGTCATTAGACTGAATGATTCTCGATCACTTATTTCAAGTTTATGATCGCTTATTTCAATAAGACGTAATTGCCAATTAAAAAGCAAACTAATAGTAAAATACGGAAGTGTATACCTTGTGGACCTAGTTCTGTCATGGTTGTTTCGAAGAGAATTTTGACCATTTAACTAAAGGAGTCAAATAGGTTGAATGCATACAGGCTCAGAAGTTTACTTGAACATATAAGATTGTTTATGTCGTAAAAGAGTTCTTGTAATCTTACGTTCAATTAGAAAAAAATGGATAAAAAACCAACTCTTTATAAAAAAAAATTACCCAACCTGCATGACCTGCCCCGTCTGCCATCTCCTGTATTTATACACCCTTTACTTAATTATCAGTGAATTTAACTATTTGATGATTGAATTGCAGCATTCACGGTCAATGTGCCATCATCATGTTTGACGTTACCGCCAGATTGACTTACAAAAATGTCCCGACATGGCATCGTGATCTTTGCAGGTACATGTTTTGCACAAATTCTGTTGGTTCATAACAATTTTAGCTAAATTTCCTTTTATCGGGTGTTGTCATAAAAGATTATCAGTTATGTTATTGTTGGAATGCAAAAAATGTTTTCAGTAGTATTGCTGAAAGTTACTTATAGACAATTAATTGTTGGGTAATTTTTAATAGGGTCTGTGAGAACATCCCGATTGTACTATGTGGAAACAAGGTTGACGTGAAGAACCGTCAAGTGAAAGCAAAGCAGGTTACCTTCCACCGAAAGAAGAACTTGCAGTACTATGAGATATCAGCAAAGAGTAACTACAACTTTGAGAAGCCCTTTCTCTACCTCGCCAGAAAACTTGCTGGGTATATACTGTTTTTAATGCTTATGTATAGGCTTTAAATGTAATTATATGCTAATCATTATAAACATATTAATCAACTTGGGTTTTGACTTTTGTTTCTGTGTTGATTAGGGATGCTAACTTGCACTTTGTTGAGTCTCCTGCTCTTGCTCCACCAGAGGTTCAAATTGATCTTGTTGCTCAACAACAGTAAGTTTTTTGTTACTATTATTTACAGTAGTGTTCTTTTGTAATTAAAAATGATAGTGTTCTGTTTGTCGTCTAGTGGCTATTCACTTGCAGGCTTTTGTATTTACCTGTTTACTTATGATGCTTCATATGTTTTGTAGGCATGAGGCTGAACTTGCACAAGCTGCAAACCAACCCCTTCCCGATGACGATGATGATGCTTTTGACTAAGTGAGAAGTTGTCGGTTTTTACATTGTTACTCATCTTCAAGATTTGTTCACAAGGATTATATTTGTCTGTCTTTAGAGGAATGAGAATGTATGCAAATTCATGAAATTATCCTTATTAATGTTTTCAGAACAAAGATTTCGAAACCTTTGTTTTGTATATTTTTATTCAAGTGTTGCGATGAGAGGCTGCATGTTTGCTTGATGGCTTAATTTTTGGTGGTCTTGTCCAAAAAGTTTAACTAAATTACATTTGCAGGTTCTTTTTAGAAATCTGAACTGTGCAATTTAGAAGCGCAGATTGGTGCGTGAGAAGCATTCCAAATACAATACTAGTGGCTTAGCATACATGCCAAAACATCATGTTATCAGCTAGATTTGCAATAGTACGTTGGGATTTCTTTTATTTTCTTATGGTTGTGTTAATTCTTCTTGTTCTTTGCCCATCACTTCCACTACCACCTACACCACTGCCATTTCCAATAATTGTAATCTTGTGGAAAACCTTTAACAGCTTTTCTCACTGTAATTTTAAGATACTTTTAAGATAATGGCCTGATTGTTTAGGAGAAAACAATCAAAAACATTTTGAAGTATCAAAGCAGCTCCTACAGTTATTGCTTTTCCAAACCTCTTCTATAAGCACTTTGTGATGAATAGTACCTGAAATTGAATCTATAAGCACTTTGTGATGAATAATACTTGAAATTGAACCAGATCACCTAGCGTATTCGAAGTACAAAACTTGATTTTGCAACAACCTTGTCAAGTTTCCATTTGTCGCAAAATTTCTTGATATCGCAAAAACACCCATTCACAATTCCCCCCATCAACAATCACAAACTCAACCGCGCTAACTTATGGCCCACGAGTAAAATCCTCATCCTCACCCACACCCATAACAATTTTCTAATATACTTATGTGTCAACATTACACACTCCTCCCACCTTCCCGAGTATCCGCTATTTTACGAAGCTTCGTCGCTTGAACAATACCCGCAGGACCTGGTACTATCCTAATCGGCTTTTCAACGTAATTATTAACATTAGGTTTTTGAGATGAAAATATGGTTTGGGTGGTGGTGCAGGGACGGAGGAAGGCGGTCGGTCGGAAATCGTGGTCGTCAATATCAAGGGATTGTTCCCATTGATGATTTGGGTGTGACTTCATTTTCTTGTTTATTTGGTGGATGTAATAATCAATTTGAATTTCTTGTTAGTTTGGTGGTGGTGAAGGGCCTCGGTGGAAGGTGGTGGCGGGAAAAAAAACTTATGTCCCATCGTCCCTTATAAAAGAAAATAAAAATAAAAATTGTAAGTTGTAACAAAGATCGTCCCTGTGGGTTTAGGTTGCTTAAATGGACACATTTACCTCTCAGGTGACCAAAGTTAACGACGAAAACAAACTCCCATTTGGCAAAGGACCAATCAATACGAAATAGACAACTAATAGGGACGATCAACGTAATTAATGAGAGTTAGGGACGAAACTAGTAATTAACTCTATATATATACTAGTTTAAGACCCGTGTAAGACACAGGTTGTCAAAGGAGTTGTTCGATAAAATATAATGATTTAACATTGAATAGTTTAAAGAACTGGATAATTCAACAACTCTGACTCGATCTGATTTAGAGTGTTTGATAAATTAAGGAACACTCTGAATCATAAAAGTCACCATTTTAGCCTTTATTGCTTGATAAGCTTTTGTTAACTATTTTGATAGTTATTGAAAGAGTACAATAAAAGTTTTGCAATGTTTTTGCTAAACAACACAATAATCAAACATTTAGTTTAACTACACATCCTCGAACCAATTTTAGAACTCATAATATGCTCACCGACAATCTTCAAAAGAAAAGAAATAAACTTAGACAAAGTCGAACCCAGTTGAGAACCGTTATCAAACATGCAAAAAGATTGCAACAAATTATCATTAAATTCAGTTGTTAAGTCTTGTAAATTGTAAGCATTGTTAATAAACAAATTAGAAATTAAACTCTTTAGAACAGACAATATTTTACTGATTTATAAATATGTGTAAGTAGAAACTCTTATATTAAGTAACCAGAATATGATGAAATCATATTCAAGGCCATGAAGGCAGCAGCAAAAGAAAAGGTTGATCAATCTTTAACATCAATAGTAAATGATACATCAAAATATACATCCACAACCATCACACCATAGCAAAATCAAAACACTCCTATGACATCCCAAATTAAAACTTGACCAAAACACACCCCCTTCAACATAGTCACAGTAACACCAATTATAACTGAATTGGTATGCTCCACACCTTATGTGGCTTGCGGTTGACCAGATTCTCAATCCTTTGTCCCTAAACTATCGACCCTTTTGTGCATTTTGAACTACCAAATCAAAACACTTATAATGAATCTAGTTGCATAATCTGGTACTATCGAAAGTCTTTTTACCCAATCAAACCACTGTTTTTTACCATTAGACCATGTAGCCACAAATAGATTCTTTGCTTTAACATATCTGCAAACTCATCCATTTATAGTCTCGTGGATTTTCTTCTTGTCTTGGCTTTGACCATCTTTGCATACTTAAATAATTTTGCCTCTTCTTTAATGACTGATTCTAACAATTATCAAAAGAAGAAAAGTCATAAATTCCTATACATCATCATCTTTTTTTTGAACAACCTACATCATCTTAGCTTACAGGAAATCATGCCTAACTTCACAAATGCCTAGATTATAGTTTATAGAAACATAAGCAATATAAATCCAAGTTCCTACTAATCTGACTTTGTTAAATATAGAAAGGATATTTCACAGAGTTAGACCTCCAAAGCTACCACCAAAGATCTCAATTGGATTTAAACAAAATCTTGGGCAGCCTGTTAATTTGACCTTTTTAAAATCGTAAACAATTATAAACTACCATAGTAACATAATAAATTTTTAAAAGTTTTCATCACTTCAAACCTAAAAGAGAACATACAAAGACCGCACCACGTATTACACTCATTAGAAACTACTAAATCATCACTGACGATATGACATTTGTAATACAAATCTGCTTTGCAAAAAAGGAATGTTGGGAATCATACTAACAATTACCACTGTTAATCCTGAAGGAAGACACTGCTGAAGAATGCACTAGCAGTGGAAACTCATTACCACTGCTAGTACATATCATTACCACTGCTTACAGGATAATTGTTAGGAAACCGTGTATTAGATAAGTATAGAAAAGATCTTGTATATATTCTATTCTGTTAGTCTTATACTTATCTTGTGAAAGACTCCTTGAGTCCTATAAAAGGAGGTCCTAGGGTTAGGTTGATGTACGTATCAATAGCAAGAGCTTCAAGGTGTAACCCTAGTGATAACTAAGATCACTCGTATTATTCTTTATAATATTGAAGCTAAAAGTTTGATTAATCCCTGTGTTCATATTGTTTCATTCATATACAACTCATACACTTCACTAATATTCATCTTCTAAATACTTTGTGGTAAATTCCGCGTGCTACAAAGTAAATACTCAAAGTATCTATCTAACACAAGGCGTGTGTTCAGATCCATCAAGTGGTATCAGAGACTTTGAGTAAATGAATGAAAAAGAGTATGTATGAAAAACCTCCATTGTGGGGAGAAACATCCTTTTCTTAGGACTTAAGCAATGAATGAAAAAGAGTATGTATGAAAAACCTCAAGTGCTTTTCTTGGGACTTAGGATCTTCTAATTCAAAGTTGGGACACTTTGCTAGGGAGTGCTAAAAACCAAGAAAGCCAGACAACAGATCCACTTGGTACAAGCAAGAGAAGAAGAAGGAGCCTACCGTGGAAGAAGGAGCCTACTGAGTAAATGAATGAAAAAGAGTATGTATGAAAAACCTCAAGGTGCTTTTCTTAGGACTTAAGCAATGTAAAAGAGTATGTATGAAAACCTCCATTGTGGGGAGAAACATCCTTTTCTGAAAGTGAGTTTATTACTGGATGTATCATACCTCATATTAGAGATGTTTTGGTGAATTTCTGGATTGGGTAAAGTAATGATACCTCCTAAATCATTCAATTGAAGAAGTCTTCTTAAGGATGATTCAGTAACATTAATAGTTACCCCATCCACTGTTGCACTTAAAGCATCAACAGGGTCATGTGTGTCTCCATCTTCAATAGTTGTGACAGTGACAGTCTGCCAAAACTTTTTGATTTGAGAGACATAGATTGTGGGGTTTAAAATTAAAGCATACCTTATATGAGTAGCGTTGAGAAAATCCACAATCTCATGAAAAACAGGTCCATCTTTGACCTCTGTTTTCTCCAAGAATGCAACCTGGTTGTGTTCATTAAAAAACTCTAAAGAAGTCATGGATTATTATGACAAAAATATGATCGTATGAGTGTTAATTGAAAGTGCAACAAGCCAATTGAGATGTGAATAATATACTGCTAGGGTTTGAGAGCAATACGCAAAAGAGAGATTATCTTAAGAAAGTAGTTATCTTTGGAAAAGAATAATTTAAAGAAATAAAAGATAATTCCCTTGAATATATCCCTAGAAATATGGTTAAAAGATTTTACACAACGGCTAGTTGAAAAATTAGTTACTGACACAACAGTTGCAACGGCTAGTTCAACAGTGGAAAAATTTACACAAACAGTGGAAACTGTGAACTAGCAGTGGAAACTTTTTCACAAAAATTTCTAAGAGCAGTGGAAAAATAGATTTAATGTGAACTGCTCTTATCATAGTTTTTAGCAAACTACCAACTATCAACGGATTTGATATGTCATTACCATGAGCCCTTTGCTATGGACTAGCCAACTCTTAATCATAAAGAATATGGTGAGTTGATAACCATATAGTTTTTGGTAAACTAACAACCATAAACGGATTTGATGAGTATTTACCAGAAGCAGTTTGCTCTGGACTAGTTGATTCTTATGTTGATTAGACATGGTGAATCAATTACCATTTGTTGTGTGTCTTAGTTACACACTCCATAAGATCAATTCTCACCACAATTATGCTGATATACCTGCAAAAGTTAGTCCAAAACCAAGAATATGCAAACCAAAGTTAAGAGGAAATAACCTAGAAACCAAAGTTACTGTTTCTAAAAATTTCTTGGTATGGTCAACCCGATATAGTAAATATCTTCCTAACTTAATTTCACCCACCAACTAAAGAGTTAATAGCAATTATTCTTTTGGGTAGAAACCTAGGATTGACTGTGGCCTATAAAAACAACTCGACTCATAAATCCCACTCATCAAACAACTTTCAAACCCTCAAGTAAGCATCAAATAACCTCCATCTGCAACACAATGAGCTACAATCCTGACATAGTGGATATCTCATCTGATTCATCATCTGATGAGTCAGAATCCTCAGGATGGACTAACTATTTTCCACCTTGTGCCTCAACTTCTTCAACCAAGAAATATAAGAAGAAAGTTGAAAAACCACTTGCTCTATCAAAGACTCTGCCAAAAGAACTTGAGAAGGCTTTGGAGAAGGCAGTGACATCAATGTTCAAGATTCCAATTCCTGAAAGGATCCTGCCACACCAGAAACCAGTCAAACAAGTGATAGGTCTTCCCTGTCCAAAGATGTGGAATGCAATGCAGGACCAAGCCAGAGGTGTTCACAAAACCATGCCTGGCTATAAGGGAAAAGGCAAAAAGGCTATGGAGTAATAGATTTAGGGGTTTATTTAGTTGTCTTTTGTTATCCAGATGCAATGCAACACTCCATTGTAATGAAACCCTTCTTTGAATGAAATTATAAGTTCCACTGTTCACAAATTTGTTACTGTTTGAGTGTTTGACTTTAATCTCTGTAAAAGTATTAGTGGACAACAAATATACAATATACAACAATATACAAACTTATACAACAAGTAGCAGTACAAAAATCCTCCCCTCAACACAAAAAGCTTTTAGACATCAAGTTTTAAGGGTTAAGCATTCCAATACCTGTTACCAAGTACTGAAACCTTTCCACATCAAGACCTTTTGTTAATAAATCAACATAGTTTTCATCAGTATGTATTTTGACAACTTGTATTAACTTTTTCTCATAACAATCTCTTATAAAGTGATGTCTAATTTCAATATGTTTAGTTTTAGTGTGTTGCACAGGATCTTTGATTATACAAATGGTACTGCTATTGTCAATATAGATAATGGCGTTCATGAAATTGTACCCATAGTCCAGTAAGTAACTGGTTTTGAAGCCATAAGACCTGAGCACAACAACTTGCAGCAGCCACATACCCTACTTTAGTTGATGAAGTTGCCACCATTGTCTGTTTCTTACACTGCCATGATACCAACCTACAACCTAGAAATTGGCATCTTCCTGTGGTTGATTTTCTATCCAAGCTTGCATCAGCATAGTCACTATCTAAGTAGGTGACCAATTCCATAGGAGACTCTCTTGGATACCATAATCCTAAATTAGGATATGTGATTCGTGAAAATCAATATATATAATATAGTATTACTCAAGAAATCCGCAAAGAAATACGGATAACCCGAGGTCGTAGTCCGTGTGAAGGGTGAATGGAATTTTGAATTCCCGATTCGTGAAACGTGTCGTGAAAGTGGTAAAAAGTGATTTTTATGAGATTATACTAATGAAAAAGTAAATGAAGCACAAATGATCACTTAAACACGTAATTCAAGTAATTAAACCAAAAACGTAACGTAGAATTAAAAACGTAAGCTAAAACGCGAAATAAACGTAAACGTATGAAATAAAAAGTGAATTTTAAGCTATACTACTCCTACAGACTTGAAAATAATTTTCCTAAGTTAAAAATGATAAAAGAAAATTTTGAGAAAAAGAAAAATATTTTTTTGACTTTTTATTTAATTTTTATGAATTAAAAACTAATTTAACTAATTAAAAATTAAAAGAAAATGCAAATAAGGTGAGAAAAATGCAAAATAAATTTTGAAAATTATAAAATAACTAAAAAGTAAATTTTAAAACTTAAAACTATTTTTTTTGGATTTTTGTGTAATTTTTAGAATTAAAAACTATTAAATCTAATTAAAAAGTAATAAAAATTCAAATAAAAAAATTCAAAATAAATGGGAAAAATGCAAAATAAATTTCTAAAATTCTAAAATAAATGAAAACTAATTTCTAAAATATTTTTTATTTTTCTAAGCTTTTTTTGATTTTTTTTGAATTTTTTTGGTAATTAAAATATATTAAAAATTGAATAAAAATGGAAATTAAATAAGAAAAATGGCAAATGGGCTTAGAAAAATATGAAAAATTCAGGGAAAATCTAAAATATTATTCTAAACCTAAGAAAAATTTTAAATCTGAAAAATAAGCTCTGGAATTGCTTATGGGCTTAAAAACAGCTTAAATTAAGTGCTTATTAATAAGCACTTTGACCAAAACTGACCCAAACTTTAACCAAATGAATTTTAGACCAAGTAAAGCTTAAATGAGAAGTTATAAGGCCAATAAGCACTCAGAAACAATGATAGGGATCAAACAGATGATATAAGCTCTTGGCTTAATAAGCAGTTAAGCAACAAATAAGCAATTATGATCACAAAAGGCTCACAACAGTTCTAATAACTTGAATAAGTACCAAACAACCGAATTCAACAATTGAATCCTTGATAGTAAGACAAATAAGCAGTGTGCAAATTCTAATACCAAGACAGAAAATGGCCAGAAATCCTCTACTTGCAGCTTATTTTTAAGCAACCTAATAATCTGAAAAGTGAGATCTAATGGAGGCAAAGCAAGTCTATACTGTTGGCTACTTAGAAAACCAAAGAACTTAAAATTCCAAACCAAATTGGACCCTAAATGTGCCTGAGATCAGCAGCTGTTGAAACAGGTTTACTCCAAACTTTTGACTTTTTTAATGACTACTTAAGTTTGACTAAATTGAAATTCTACTGCTTAATTATGACCCTACAAGCAAGATTAAGTTATTAAGACACTTAATTAACCTAGATGCACCCTAAATCCAACAACTAGCAAAGTTACAGATCCATAAAACATGTATGAGCATAGGTAACAGTGATTTTGACTATATGTATCAGAGTGACTGTTTCATTGACTTATATAACCTAAATAGACCAAAAACAACCTGAGTATGCAGAGAGTAAAGCAATTAAACACCATGGACTCATAGAACTTGGTTATACCAAACACACCTTAATTCTTAATTTAACACTACAACTATGGTATATAAGCCACTACCTACTGAATTTAGACTAAAAACAGATTCCCTAAACTAAATTAAGACTCAGTGAATAATAAACCTAACAGAAACCAACTAGATCACAGGAAATAATAAGATAGATAAGAACAGATTAATGATAATATTACTTAAACTAAAGCAAGCTAAAATGATTAAAATAACTAATAGAGGAACTAATTACAAATAAAAAGCAGAGAATAAACTAGATTAACAAAGATATAAGCTGTTATTACCACTTATGCAAATATGAGAAAATAAGATGAAAACTTACAAGCTTAATCCAAGCTGAATAGGGAATTCATTTGAACCTAGCCTATCTTTTAATAGGCTCCAATAAAGCTTCTGTAACCATAAACCAGGTCTGAATCACCCTTATCTCATATGAACCCCAACTTTTGACTTTATTTGACTGCTTGTGTTTTGAGTTACTGAATCTGAATTGCACACTAATGATTTCTAAAACTAATGTAAACTTTTGAATATGGAATGAAAACTTGAAAACAGAAATCAATAATAAGCTTGAGAATTTTAATGACAAGGAATTCAAATGAAAACTAGAATTTCATTAATACTAAATATGAGTACAACTTGAAAGGTTAGAGAATTACAATAAGTTGAAGCTAAAAATTATACTAAATCTATTTCACTAACCTATTCCTAATCCTAACATCTAACCCTAAAATTCTAACAGTCATACATGATGTGAGGAGGGATGTATATGTAGCTGCTGAGATAGGATGCCAGGTCACTGATCCATGTGCTTCTCTTCTTTCATCTCATCCCTTAATCTCAGCTTAATATCCACGCATGAATTTGGTCCCTTGGATTATGTGTGATTGAATGAATCCTGCATGTCCACTGCTATTGGTCCATGTGTCACCCTCTGACATGCCCTGACATGTGCCTGGTCTTCTAGAAAATCCCAATCATTGGGTAATAATGACTTAAGTGGGGTAATTTTATTAGTGGTGATTTAGGGTTCATTGAATAATAACTCTTCTGGGTTGGGGAATGAATTGGGGGGCGGTAATTATGAGTTGGAATTATTTTTATTATTGTTGACCGGATTGATCGGGTATGGTTAAGGGGTTGACCGGGTTTGAAGTAGCAATGGTGGATTGGACGGGGTAATATAAAAGGGGTAGATTGGGCTTTGGTTATGGTTTGGGCTAGATTTAGGATTATTGGATTGTTTGGTTTTGGATCAGATTTTAGGAGTAGTATTATTATTAAGGACCAAAGTTGTAATTCTCAAAATCTCAGTGACCAAAGCTGCCTTTCTTCAAAATATTTTCCAAGGACCATTTTTGTTCATCTTTGATTTTATGAGGGACCAAGTTTGACTTTTTCTTCAAATATTTCTTTAAGGACCAATTTTGACAATTGTTGAAAGATGAGGGACTGAAGTTGCCATTTCTTCAAAACTTTGACCAAGGACTAATATTGCAATATTCTGAATCTCTGGGGACTTCTAATGACATTTTGAGCTTCTTTTGATCATTAAGCTTCCCCGGCTCCGGCTTTTGACCTTTTTCCATTCTCGTGCTCATTTTTGTCGGTTTTGGCTTGTTTTTGTCCATTTTTCACATATCCGTACCTGCACATACACAAATACAAAAACACACATTCTCATGGCATATTTGGTTAGTATTTGGTGTATTTGGTCTGATTTGAGGCTAAAAAGGATGTGTGAATAAGCGCACATCAATATGCCTTAAGATATCTGAAAATCTTCTTCACAGCAGTCAAATGTGATGTCTTTGGAGTGACCTGAAATCTTGCACAAGCACATACTGCAAACATGATGTCTGGTCTTGATGAAGTGAGATACATCAAGGAACCAGTACATCAACTGCCTTTCCACTCTGATCCTTCAAAAGTAAATGAGTATCTTTATCAGCAGGGGTACTTGAAGGCTTTGCATCAGTAAAATAGAACTTCCTTAATATTTCAGTCACATATTTGTCTTGACTGATAAAAATGCCATCTAATCTTTGTTGTACTTGAAGTCCCAAAAAGAAAGTAAGTTCACCCATAGAACTCATCTGAAACTCATCCTTCATCAGCTTCTCAAATTCTTTGCACATCTCTTGCTTTGTAGAACCAAAGATAATATCATCAACATACACTTGAACCAGTAAGATATCACCTTTGTCTTTCTTGATGAATAAAGTCTGATCAATTTTCCCTCTATGAAACCCATTATTCAAAAGATAAGCAGCTAAGGTTTCATACCACTTCCTAGGAGCTTGATGTAAACCATAAAGAGCCTTGACCACCTTATAAACTTTATTGGGATGCTCAGGATCTTCAAAGCCTGGAGGTTGTGAAACATATACCTCCTCATCA
This sequence comes from Artemisia argyi, assembly GCA_030686995.1. Lineage (NCBI taxonomy): Eukaryota > Viridiplantae > Streptophyta > Magnoliopsida > Asterales > Asteraceae > Artemisia > Artemisia argyi. The sequence continues at coordinate 52,431,592 of CM060695.1, forward strand.
AGTTTCCCATAAAGAAAAGCACTCTTGACATCCATCTGATAGACAGTAAATCCCATAAAAGATGCATAGGCTAGAAAAAGTCTGATAGCTTCAATCCTTGCAACTGGAGCAAAGACTTCTTCATAATCAATACCCTCCTCCTGAGTGTATCCTTGATGTATTAAACTCTAATGTAAGAACATGGATGGTTTGGTGTTTAGGATGATTTTATGTAATGTTTTCTAGAGAGAGGTTAGAGAGAGAAAAGAGTGGAACCTTGAGAGAAAACTAGTAGTATGTCAGATTGCAAATGAAGGTCCAACCCCTTCCAAGCTAGGGAAGGGGTATTTATACTTACAGACAAACGCCCCCTAAAACGGGCTGTGGAGCGACCTGACAGTGGGTAAAGACCAGACCCGACTCCACAAATACTAACTAATACTATACTAAGTTCTAACTAATATGATAAATACTACGAGCTACAATATGCTAAACTACACTCGGGGTGACCGAGTCTTCATATGAATAAACGTATTCCTAACAATCTCCCCCTAAGGGAGGTTACCCCAGAAGATAAATATTGAATCATAGCATTCAAGTCTTTGCCGACATCTTTGTAGATCGTAGCCTTTTGATTCTTCATTGTTGAGATCTTTGTGCATTAAGTGGTAGGCTCTAGATGACTTGTTCAATGTGATGGATGATCTTTGGAAATAACTTCAAGTTCATCATCCAAATGAGTGTCAGAAAGTCATCTTTCAGCAGTAACGTCTCCATGTGATATGAACATCTTTATGTTGGCATGCTCACAGTGTTCAGGATCATGATCTTCTGCATCAGAGTTGTGGAAGCATAGATTGGCCCAATCAATGATCATGATTTCGTAGATTGTGAAGTCAAAGTGTGAGCATGTGTTGATGGATCAGCATTTATTCAGCAATAAACTGCAACCGTCAGAAATTCCTGCAAGCAAACAGTTAGCAACAAATCATCCGGTGCTTATAGGTTTGGAATTAGAGATCGTCAACAGATAGTGTGTAGACTCCTTCTAACCCTTACCAAGACCGTTCCCAATCGGCAAACCCTGAAAGGATTTACACGAACTACCTAAGTAGATCAACGATTGGGTGAGTCGCTGGAGATCACTCCATGACTGTTGACCGTTAGTAACCATCGTGACCACTAAGCGTAATCCACAATGAATTACCTAAGTGACTTGCTTTCAGGGCTGCTTGATGTTGACCCTGGCAGGAATTTTCATTCAATCACTGGGAGTTACAATTGCAACATCCCTCATAAATGTTCTGGCAGATTGCTAAGATCTGCGTAGGACTCATAAGTTTACCACTGGTGTCCTTAATGTTGAACAACCAGGGTAGAAGTAGCACGTGTTCCTATGAGATCTTTTTATGCATCTCGAGGCTCTAGACTCAATAAGTGCATTTGGTTTTCCTATGCGGAGATTAGGGAGAGGTCTCCTACTTCAATATCAACCATCTCTAAGAGATAAGTTGATAGATTACACCGGTTCCCCGTGAGACTGAAACAAGTTCTTTTAAGAGAACTAGAGTGGCTAGAAGGTTTAGTGCAGTGCGTCACTGGGTCCATGACGTCTTGTCTTCAATACCGATGTCGCCTTAGCAACCATCAGTAGATTATGAATTGAACCCGGTTTCTGCCCTAAGGTTGAATAATTGGAGGGCTATTTCTTTTCACCCTTTCTTATTTCATTTCTTTTTAATTCTTCAACCCCTTCTTTCTCCATTCTCACATTTCTCCTTTTTTCATAATCATACCTACAGACTTTCTAATACTATCTATTTGGTATTGTCCATGGGTAGATCCCTCCGGCTCTGGCGGATCATAGGACGGTTTTCCTAACCTTAGCCACCTTATAACTTCATGACTATCCTATGTTGCCATACACCAAATCATTGAAAATTCTCTCAACGTGTTTATGATTGAGAAGCACATTTTGTTAACACATTGAGATTTTTGTCATTTTCAAATGCTCCCCCTTAACATGTGCTCATATGTTATGATTTGAAAATTTGCACATGTCGGGAAGAGTTGCACTTTTTGAATTGATCCTCCTTAAGTGAATATAACCGGGCATTCGAGACACGCTTACATCACTAGTTAGACTAGCTTGAAGTTATTACCCGGCCCGATCAGATTCACCAAAGGTTTCTCGAAATGGTACATTCTACTCAGACAAGTCCTTTTCGAGACACGCTTACATCACTAGTTAGACCAACTTGAAGTTATTACCCGTCCAGGGCTAGTCCTTTCGATTCAAGACAGTTGTGTTTCATCAATTCATGAGTCAAGACTGAGATGCACTCACATGAGATGCAGGGATCCTTTTTCACAAACCATTTGCTCCCCCTCAATATGTGTATTGATATGTAAAACGAGTTTAGCACATATGGGAGAGCATCGCATTAAGATTCAAAACATCACATTTTAATCAGATTTCTCAGATTTTCATATTTAAATCACATTTTCTCCCCCGATCAAAAATTTCAAAGCCTTTGAGATTTGTGATCTCAAGTGATTTAAATAAGTTTAAAGATTTTGGGAGAAAGATGTGTTAGATTTAAGAATGACTGATTTTGAGACGATACATTAGCTCCCCCTCAATCCATGAGGGAGCATGTTATGTGTTAGAGATGATGAGTTTGTAAATGATTTCGAGTTTAGCGAGAAACTCATGAAAAATTCATATACTAACACATAACAATCACATATATTACACTGTGTATATGCACAAAGATATTGTTTTGATGATATATGGTTATTGAAATCATTCTCCCCCTCAATCGATGACGCATGTTTAATTTATCATTTTGTAAAAAAGGATTAATCCGTTATCATCGATTGAGTGGCAAAGTTTTTTAAACAAAGTTTCAAGTTTTGTTTGATCTTCAAAAACCATGGTACCACCAAGTTTGGAGCAAATACTTTCCCGAAGAATCATTGAAGGAAAAATATTTGAGATGTGAAGAAGACTTCTCTTCTTTTACCAGAAATGATGCACTTAAGCGTACATCAGATCGGAAAGGCACGAATATGAAGTAATTCATGCCTTTGTTAGGAACAATCGTCTTTTTGGCGACGAACTTTCCCAATAATAAGACCGGGTTGCTATCTGAAGTAATAGCAAACCATTTTGAAAGAATATTTGTAGATACGACATGTTTTAGAAAAAACATTATTATTAAAAAGAAAAACTCATGCTCAAGCATATGTATGTTTCCGTGTCATTATTGAATGACATTTCTAGAAACGTACATAATATTGATTACACAAGAGACATGTCGTAAGAAGAATATTTTTGCATTTTATGATTTTTCAGATTTTTATGGTTTTTATAGGTTATATATATATATATATATATATATATATATATATATATATATATATATATATATATTAAACTATGTACAAAGGATATGTGAAGCAGCCCCTTTACTCCTCCTGATCTTCCTGAAGACTTATGAGATCCTCAGGCGTGAGACTCTTCATTCCAAGACGAGGGAGAATGAATTGAAATCGTTCCCTAGGAAGCGCTTTGGTGAAGATATCAGCTAGCTGGAACTCAGTCCTCACGAAGTAAAGTTCCACAATTCCCTTATCAACTTGCTCCCTGATGAAGTGATGTCGAATATCAATGTGCTTTGTTCTTGAGAGCTGGACATTGTAGCAATAGAGTGCAATTGCACTTTTGTTGTCACAGTACATGGGAATCTTGTTGTACATAAAGCCATAGTCCGAAAGTTGAGATCTCATCCATAGGATCTGAGCACAGCATGAGGACATAGCAATGTATTCAACCTCTGTGGAGGAGATCGATGCACTCATTTGTTTCTTTGAAAACCAACTAACCAGCTTATTACCCAAAAACTGTGCACCTCCAGATGTGCTTCGACGAGTGTCTTGATATCCCGCATGGTCAGCGTCGGAATAAGCCGTGATCACCATAGCAGTGTCCTTGGGATACCATAGACCCATGTGGATTGTTCCTTTAGGATACCGAAAGACCCTCTTGACTGCTTCCAAGTGCTTCTTGGTAGGTTTGGATTGATACCGAGCACACATGCAAACGACAAAAAGAAGATCAGGTCTACTAGCAGTGAGACACATTAAGGAACCAATCATGCTTCGATACTTGGTTTGGTCGACCGGTATCCCAACATCGTCTTCATCTAGTTTTGATCTTTCGATCATGGGTGTATCAACTATGTCACAGGATTCGAATCCAAATTTCTTAAAACTTCATTAGTATACTTGGATTGATTGATGAACATGCCATTAGGGTTTTGAGATATTTGCAAGCCCAGAAAGAACGACATTTGACCCATCATGGACATCTGGAACTCAGAACACATCTCTTGGGAAAAACGATCACACTCCTTAGGATCAGAGGAGGCAAATATGATATCATCAACATAGATTTGTACATGAAGGTAGTTTTTGCCTGTTTTTCTGGTAAAGAGTGTAGGGTCAACAACACCTTTGGAAAACTTGTTAGCTAGAAGGAATTTTGACAAAGTATCATACCATGCCCTAGGAGCTTGCTTAAGCCCATAAAGAGCCTTCTTCAAATGACAGACATGGTTAGGACGTTCTGGATCCATGAATACTTCAGGTTGACTAACATACACCACCTCCTTTAGATCGCCACTTAAGAATGCAGTCTTAACGTCCATTTGATATACTACCATATTCTGACTGGCAGCATTTGCGAGAAATATTCTTATGGCTTCAATTCTAGCAACAGGTGCGAAGGATTCTTCAATGTCTATTCCTTCTTCTTGAGGGTATCCTTTTGCTACAAGCCTTGCCTTGTTCTTCAATACATCTCCATGCTCATCAAGCTTTACTTTAAATATCCACTTGAGAGCAATGATCATAGCACAATCGGGAGGTGGTACTAATTCCCATACTTCAAGTCGATCAAACTCGTGAATCTCGTCTATCATAGTAGTGAACCATGAGTGTTTAGACATTGCATATTTGAGATCCTTTGGCTCAGCTTTGGAGAGGACAGAATTGAAGAAGCACCACAAGGCGTCAGTTGCAAGTTGTTTACGGGTTGATACAGGACGATAAGGATTTCCACTGATGTTGTCAATTGGGTGATCATTTGTCCATTTCCTGAGATTCTCATGGGGTTGAGGATAGTGAATTGAGGTCGCCGTGTTAGATTCTTCTGAGGATGTTGCATCATTAGAGGATTCGGGAGCAAAGATGTTAATAAATGGCTCATCATCAGGTGGAGCGAACGGATTTACTTCAAAAAAATTATCCACAGCTGCTACTCGTTGTACAGATGAAGATTGAACATTAGATGTGGTAACTGAATGACTGATGGTGGGGGCTTCTGGATCCCATGACAACGAAGTGGATGGCCCTGCATTAACTTGTGGAACATTTGCTACACCAGCTAGTTGTGGAATGACAGGAGCTTCAGAAGCAGCCAAGTTTTGAGGTTCAAAGTATTCATCAAACATTGGGTCAAACAGTTTCTTCCAATCTTCACTTGTAGGAGGCACAAAAGGAATAGCAGGAGTGGGATTCTGTACAAGCCCGGAGCTTATAGGTCCAGGAGACAAAAGGTTAGGTACGGGTCCAGAACTTGATTTTCCAGGAGCCGGTTGCTCAGTTAGCTCATCGAATGTAACGTGGATTGTTTCCATTATGTCTCTGGTACGTTTGTTGTAGATTCGGTACCCCTTTCGTTCTGGAGCATAACCAACGAAGAAACCAATGTCGGCCTTGGCCTTGAGTTTCCCAAGATCTTCACTATCATTTGTTGGATAGCACAATGCGCCAAATACTCGAAGAAACGAAAGGTCTGGTTTTCTGCCATGAACCAGTTTATATGGAGTCTTGTAGTGGAGAGGATGTATCAAGGATCGATTTTGTGTGTAGCAAGCGGTTGCAATAGCCTCTGCCCAAAGGAACATAGGAGCTTTAGAGAAGATGAGCATAGTCCTAGCAGCTTCAACCAAGGTGCGGTTACGCCTTTCAACAACTCCTTTTGTTTGAGGAGTATGTGGAATGCTCTTTTGATGACTAATGCCGACACTTTCATAAAATTGAGTAAGTTGTTTGTTCACGAACTCCGTTCCATTGTCAGTGCGAATGAACCTAACTATTTTGTTGAGTCAAACTTGCAATTGCTTGATAAGTCTGATGATGATCTCCGGAGTTTCATCCTTTGATCGTAAAAACTTTACCCATGTGAAGCGAGAGTAGTCATCAACAATAACTAGCACATATTTCTTTCCGTTGATACTTTGTACCCTCATTGGTCCACAAAGATCCATGTGAAGAGTGTGTAGGACTTCTATAATGGAATTGACAGTTTTGGGTTTATGGGTGTGCTTCTTGCTCTTGCCCATTTGACACGCGGAGCATAGATGATCCTTTTCATACTTAAGTCTGGGCAAACCTCGAACAAGATCCTTACGGGTGAGTTCATTGATGGTACCAAAGTTCAAATGGTTTAGACGACGATGCCACAACCATGATTTGTTCTTAGAGGCTTTTGACAGCAAGCAAATAGGAGAGGACCGCAACATGTCTTCAATTGAGATGGTATAAAGATTGGTGCCCCGACTTCCTTTGAGAAGATATACACCATCTAATTCTTTAATAAAACATGTGTGTTTTCTGAAGGCAACTTCAAGATCTGAATCACAGAATTGACCAACAGAAAATAGATTATGTCCAAGTCTCTCCACGTAGTATAATCTGGATATCACACTATCTCCAAAGACGTAATCACCATAACCCATTATAGCACCAAAATGGTCGTTCCCGAATCTGACCGTACCAATGAACTTTTCCATGAAATTCTTAAGCCGCGAGCGATCCCCAGTCATATGTTTTGAGCAGCCTGAGTCTAAATACCAAAGGACAATTTGTACGACCTGCATTTGAAACCAGACAATGGTGGATAACTGAAAAAGCTGGAGCCCCACAAACAATTGGGGTCCGTTTGGTTAGCACATACAAACATTGGATTATCATAAGTCACGGAGATACTGCTGGTATTTTTACAAGTTGATGCACTAGACCTAGGAGTGGTACTAAGTGCTTCTACTGGGAACCTTCTACCAGTAGGTCTCCATTTCTTAATTGGCACTACTTTGTTTGGAGTTAGTGATCCTAGTCAAGGGGCACTTTTCTCCTAGGGTGAATTTCCTTCCAGTAGGCCTCCATTGATAACCAACATTAGTGAACACCTTTCCTGTTTTATTCCTGACCTGCCTAACATGTTTAGCACTCAAAACATTCTTAACCGAAGATTGCATAGTGGATTTTAAGAAGGACACAACACAGGCATCATGATTACCAAAAAATAAACATTCGTTACAAGTCTTACAAATAGCACCGAAATTCGAATTAATTACATCATTGTTAACACAAATATTTGAGTCAACTCGATTCCTTTCATTAAACATAACTTTATTGTTCCTAGAAGATTCTTCTACTTCCTTCATAAGTGCAATCTTAGCCGGCAAAGCCCTATCATTCTTTGTGTTGCACCTAGGCTGTGACTTGCTAGCTTTAGATACACCGTTTACTCCTGTAGAAGCAATGATGGGAACATTAGTATGCTTAGTTGCTAATTATTTACCGGTGATCATGGTGTTGGATTGTGACATTGTTTGGGGGTTATCAAAAGTAACATGTTTGTTGCCAACGTTAGAGTGCGATGCAAATGACCTATCCGACTTGTTATCATTCTTGGGGCATGAACCTATAGCGTATTCTAATAATTCCTGGGCTCTATTAGTGAGGAAGCATTCACCAATGACAACATCATCCAGCAGTTTAGACACCCTATCATCTTCAATGGTTTCTCTAAGTATGACAAGGCAATCCTTAAGATGTCTAAGATAGTTGCTATGAACTAACTTATTGTTCCTAAGGGGTAGAGAAACATTCAAGGCATCACACGCATATTTCTTACAAACATGAACATTCAAAATCGCATGGTCACATGAGACGACGGGCATTTTACCTTTCACCATAGTCTTTAGATTCTCAATTTCATTTAACAAAGAAGTGACTCTTTCATTGTTTTGGTCACGTGTTATTTTAATAGACTCAAATAACTCTTTGTACCGTTGTTTAGCATTTGACAATTCAGCACGGAGCCACTCATTTTCATGTTGTAATTCATTAATGATGCCTTGTTTCTGAAAGTTTTGAGAATCTAGTGACATTTGGTAACTGGTATTGGTCACGTCGCCCATGTTAGACTTTAATTGTGCAATTTGGGCCCTCAATTTTCGAATCGTGTTTGAGTGAGCTTGAATTACTTCATCCTTTTTGGCTAATTCAAAACATGTGTCAAATTCAGGAGCATCCGAAGATGTCTTGGCATTTGAGATTTTTATGTTTTCTTCTAGATGTTGATATTTTAGTTGTATGTTAAGATTATCAACTTCTAGTTTTGAGAAATGCCGGACCATGTTATCATGGTCGTCGTTTTGAATTTTTTGATGTAATTTGAAATTCTCCCCCTCAAGCTCAATCACACGGTTTTGAAAGACATTTAACGTAACCGACATTTCATGAAATTGTCGTGCAGATAATGCAGAGTCGGTGACAGTGTAGAATACATCTTGTGCAATGCAATTAGCAATCAAATTTTCATTCATAATGAGAATGTTTTTCCTATCAATTTCACTATATTTGAGATCAGTTGCCAATTGTTTCCCCTCATTTTCCACATCTTTGAAGACATTTTTCATTTCAGTCACATCATTATTAATTGTCTTTTTAAGACCCTCAAAGTGTTCTTTGAGGAGATCGAAAAATGGCATGACTTCAGTTAGGTAACACCGTTTTGTTTGCTCAAATCCCCTTTCCCCTTCAGTAATCCCCGTTGGTGTGATTCTCTTTTTACATGTTTTCTCAAAATCATTAAACAGTTGACATAGTACATATAATCCAATTAGAGTATTACACTGTGTGGGAAGAGTAAATGGTACAAGGTGCTTGGGCGTGTTCAGAGGATAGATAGTTGGGTCAACTATCCTAAAAATAGTACGAGTGTTACCCACAAGTCTTTCAGCTTTGATTCTCTCTAATTCAATATTCCATAAAACTTTTTCAGGGAGGATTTTCTTTTGAGGGACAAAAATAGGTGAATGATTATCATTAGTATAATCATAGTGAAAAACAATATTATTAGCAATGCACAGGGGATCCTTTAATTGCTCAGCAAGTTTTTCCCTAGTTCTATCTTCCATCTCATCAATCTCGTCATAGGATCTCACATCAGGAGGGGAATGATTAGGCTCAAACATAATGTTTGCATCATATAACGCAGGTTGAGCACCTATACCATTTCTAAGGAAGTTGGCCTTTGGTTTAGAGTCATCCTGTTCACTAAACTCATCTCTTAATTTCCTATGATTCTGCATCATTTGAGCAGATTGGATGGTTTGGCCTTGCGTGTACAACTTTTCTTCCAATTTATTTTTCAACATTTTAAGATTAGGGAAATCATTTAGAAGTTTTGTTTCTTTATCTTTGTAATCGTGTTTGAGCGAGGTTAACCCCTTTTGAATCTCCTATTTTTGTTTAACAGTTTGATCCAATTGTTTTTTAAAGACAATAACTCCCTTTTCAATGTTTCTTGTTTGGAATTATTTTCAGATGTGCAAGCACGCATTTGCCATTCCATTTTCTGCTCACGTTCAGTAAGCTCAAATTTAGCACGCTGTTCGTATATAGTCACATGATCCTTAAGGATGTTAAATCTAGTGGACAAGGAATCATCTGGGTTGTATATAGTATGCTCATGCAGCTCATGTTCACGAAAATCAGCAGACGGTGTATCACTTGGTACAACTGGCAGTCTATTGTCATTCACATACATTTCATATGGGATAGTATTGGTATTTCCCATATCAATGGTGTCTGTGTTGTCAATATCCTTGAGTTGTACAAAGTCACACACCCTCTGTGGATTGGTAGGGTTATTCAGATTAAGTGAAGTTGGTACCTCAGAAATAGCAGATGTGATGGAAGAGCCAGACTGCTGTGGAGAGGAAACAGCTGCAGACAGATTAGCCATGAAGATGGTTTGAGCTGTGGGTTCGTCATCAACATCAGTGTCAAATGCATCACAGTCTTCAACTTGGAAGATGTTCGGGTCATTGAGTGCTAAGTCTTGAACCGGTTGATCATCTACATCAACATCAAATGTATTCCCGTCATCACCAGCCAGAAAGAGTAAGGCTTCTTCATCCAAAACAGTCCCATTCTCTTGTGCCTGCATTAGCAACATCTTGTCTTTGAAATACTCTGAGTTTTGTGGACGCTTTGATTGAGTGCAATTCCTAGCTATGTGACCCATTCCTCTACAGCTGTAGCACTTAGGTTGCCTGGTTTATCCTTGAAGAGCATTGCCGACTCTATAAGTCCCATTCCCTATACCAGCATTTCTTTTATTCAAATTCTGTCTTCCTTGCACATTTTGCACCACAACTCTACCATCCTCTATGACTGCCTGATTACGAGGATTGGATGAAGTCTGAAGTTGGTTATTAGTAGATGGGAGAGCTGTCCTGAATTATTGAACCAGCAATGAAACTTGGTTGGAGAGATTATCAATCATCATGTCAGTGTGTGAGTATCCAGAGTCCAGATGAGTGTTTAAAGCAGATGGTGAAGGGGTTGATGCTTGACCAGTTGTATTAGTGGACCTGGATGAAGGATGTTGTGGTTGAGGTGGATCAATTGAAGATTGATTAAGCTGCTAAACATTTGAGACGAATGCAAGAGAGTCATTTGTTGCTGAAGGATTGAGTTTTTCCCCGCATTAACCGATCATAAGCAGCATGCTTCTCATGTTGTTGCAGATATGCATAGAGTTGTTCATGATTGGTATCCCTGAGACCTTTGTTGAGTTTAACAGCCGTAAAAAACCTATCCCATTCAGGTGCCATGTTATTCACGAATTTGGAGTTAAGCTGAATGTTGGGCATTGTCATCTTGATGATCCTCATATCATTGACCAGCTTGTGAAATCTGACATAATAGTCAGTGATGCTTTCGCCTGGATTCATTTTGAAGTGCTCAAATTCATCATATAGCTGAGACTCACGATCTTCTTTAGTTAACTCAGACCCTGGAATAAGCATTTTCACATTATCCTAGACTGCTTTGGCTTCTGTGTTGTAGTTGATAAGTTTGTAGACATCTTTAGGAAGCCCTTGAATGACAATGTTTGATGCTCTGATGTCGGCATCATAGCGTTTTTTTCTTCATCAGATAACTCATCGTAGGTGTGAGGTCTGTCTGGACCAACTAGAGCAGGTTGATCATCAGTAGCTGCATTCGAAAAGGTCCTTCATCAATGGATTTCAAAATTTTAACTCCGTTTTCCTTTCCCAAACAATAGAGACAAATCCTTTGTGCCCATGATTCATAGTCGGTTCTGTCCAGCATTGGAGGACGAGTATCCGACCCTGCAGCTTGAATGTCATCAGAGGAAGTGCTTGCCATGTTGTGGAACGTGAGTAAGTCTTAGTACCAAGTTTTAAACACAAGTGTATTTCGTGTTTGGTTGCAACAAGTCAAATTACACCCGCTTAAAAAATAACAAGTCAAGTCGTAAGATTAGCCTCACAACGTCAAGTTACTGTTGAAATAGTTGTAACAACTTAAGTCGCAACAGCGCACAAGTTTCACTAATGTTACAGAACCAAGTCGCTAACACCACTCCACAAGTTACCATAAGCTAGACCAACTCGCCAAGAAAAAAGAAACCAACTCGCTAAAATAACTCAACACTCTAACAACAGATCAACTCGCTAGGATGTCAAATCACTAACTACACAAACACACTAGAGTTAACAACTCACTGGAAATATAAATCACAACTCGCTGGAGCAATGTACAATAGACCAACTCTCTAAGAATTGGCCAACTCGCTAAATTTGCCAACTCACTGAAATCCCCAACACGCTAAGTTCTCAACTCGCTAGACACACCAAGTCTCTGAAGTTACCAACTCTCTGAAAAAGATCAACTCACCACAAGAGGAAAGTTCAACTCGCTACAAATGGACCAACTCGCTAGAAGAGATCAACACGCTAAATCTGATCAACTCGCTGGAAGATTAACTCGCTGGAAGATCAACTCGCTACACAATAAGACAAACAGGTCACTTTCTAGCGTCTTGTCCTTATATCCTGAAATAGCAAACCGCCAAATCTCTACACCCAACTCGCTAGAAAATCTGTCAACCCTCTAAAATGAAGTGTCAACTCGCTAGTAAGAAATACTCCACGAAATCCCTCCAAAGTCTACGAAAATGATGAATTTACTAAACTAAGAGCAACACACGATGCCTACAACATTTCTAGATAAGAAAGTACACGTAAAATGTCAAGAAAACCTCCTAACGAGATTAAACAAATGAGAAAAACCACAAACCAATTTCGAACCAAACTAAAATACAAACCAAGTTATAAATCCGAGTTTACCACGAATCCTAGGATAGAACCATGGCTCTTGATACCAATTGTATTAAACTCTAATGTAAGAACATGGATGGTTTGGTGTTTAGGATGATTTTATGTAATGTTTTCTAGAGAGAGGTTAGAGAGAGAAAGGAGTGGAACCTTGAGAGAAAACTAGTAGTATGTTAGATTGCAAATGAAGGTCCAACCCCTTCCAAGCTAGGGAAGGGGTATTTATACTTACAGACAAACGCCCCCTAAAACGGGCTGTGGAGCGAGCTGACAGTGGGTAAAGACCCGACCCGACTCCACAAATACTAACTAATACTATACTAAGTTCTAACTAATATGATAAATACTACGAGCTACAATATGCTAAACTACACTCGGGGTGACCGAGTCTTCATATGAATAAACGTATTCCTAACACTTGAGCAACTAGCCTAGCTTTGTTCCTGATGACAATGCCTCTTTCATCTTTCTTGTTCCTGAAAACCCACTTTGTACCAATAACCTTCATCCCATCAGGCAAGTCACAAAGTACCCAAACCTTCTGAATCTTGAACTGAAGCAACTCTTCTTGCATTGCCTCAACCCAGCTTGGGTCTTCTAATGCCTTGTACACATTCTTAGGTTCCATTTCTGACAGGAAACAGAAGAACAAACATTCATTCTTGTCTTCATGATTCTTGGATTCATAAACTTCACTGATAAATCCATGAATATCAGCCATCTTTGTCTGTTTTCTGGTCTTTACACCAGATTGTAAATCTCCAATCACATTATCAAATGGATGCACCTTGTGAATAGTTGCTTGGGGAGTATGTGGAATATCATATGCACTAGGCATATTTGTGATTTCAACATCATTAACATGTGATTCCTAAGTAACAGAAGTAGAGATTTCCACATTTGGTTCAGCAGTGGAAACTTCTGGTATAGCAGTGAGAATAACATTAGCACTGCTTCAGGAATTTCTTTGTTCTGAGAATCCATATTTACAACATCTGAATCACCTTCTTTTTCAGCATCCTTGGAAGGTTGTGGATCTCCAGTCTTTGAAGCAGGGTCATCATCATCTAAAAAGTCCCAAAGTGGCATAACAATTTGATCTTGATCATACTCAGAATCTTTGCTTGGTTAATCTTCATCAATAAACTCTTCTGAACCTGCAAAATCATTAGTCCCTGTACCTGAAACAATAGGTACATAATTCATAGTATTGGTTAGAGTCTCAAGATCAAATAGCCATTCTGGACCAGCACCTGCAAAGGTTTATTTTCAAGAAACTCCACATGCAGATTCTCTTCAATCTTCTTTGTTCTCAGATTATATACCCTAAAGGCTTTGCTAACCATAGAGTACCCAACAAAGAAGCCCTCATCAGATTTTCCATCAAATTTACCCAGATGATCTATGGTATTAAGAATTGTAACATAACATCCAAATGGTCTCATGAAATCCAAGGTAGGAGGTCTACCTCTAAATAACTCATAAGGTGTCTTATTCTTTGATTTCACCACTAACACCCTGTTCTGAACATAGCAAGCAGTGTTAACTGCTTCAGCCCAAAAAGTAACTGGTAACTTGGAATCAGCTAACATAGTTCTAGCAGCCACTATCAGTGTTCTGTGTCTTCTTTCAGCCACTCCATTCTGCTGAGGAGTTCTAGCTACACTGAATTCTTTCTTAATACCATTCTCTCTACAAAAATCATCCATAACTCTATTCTTGAACTCTGTCCCATTGTCACACCTGATAATCTTGATTTTCTTGTCAACTAGGTTTTCTACTTCAGTGATAAAGGTCTTAAGGATGCCAGTTGTTTCATCCTTGGTCCTAAGAAAGAAAATCCCATGTAAACCTGCTAAAATCATCAGTCACAACAAGACAATATTTCTTCAAATTTATGCTGCTCACAGATGTAGGACCAAAAAAGCCCATATGCAACATATAGAGAGGGTGAGCAATAGAGTTATAGGCCTTGGTCTTGCAAGAAGCTCTATGTTGCTTGCCTTTAAGACAGGCAATACAAGTTTGGTCATTCTCAAATCTCTTCTCTGGCAATCCTCTAACAAAACCATCTTTCACAATTTTGTTAATGGTTTTAAGATTTATATGACCAGTCTTCTGTTCCATAACATGGACTCATCCAATCTGGCCTTTGCAAGCAAGCAAGCAAGATCATCTTTAGCAACAATGTTCTTCATATCAATACTGTATAGATTGCCTTTTCTAGGAATTTTAAGTAAAACCTCACTATCATCAGGTAACTTATAATCCTTAAATAGGACAAAACATTCATTATCAGTAAAAAGAACTCTGTTTTTCTTGTCACATATTTGTGACACGCTAAAGAGATTATACTTAAGCTCTATTTGTGTTTCTAAGATTGACAAACCTTTTTTATAATTAGACAAAGTATAATTAGAGTCCATTAATTCAGTGGTTTGTTTTTCCAAAAGTTCTCTAAGTCTATCACACTCTTTTAAAGCTTTACATGATTTAGAGCAACTATCATTAGAATGTACCTCAGAATCAGAGAAAGCCATGAGAGCTAGTTCAGTTGCCACTATTGCAGATTCTAAAGGTGCTTCTTCCTTATCAGCCATGTAACTCCAGTCATAGCTGACATCATCAGTGGCTAACATTGCCTTTGGTTCTTCCACAGTAGGCTCCTTCTTCTTCTCTTGCTTGTACCAAGTGGATTTGTTGTCTGTTTTTCTTGGTTTTCTGCACTCCCTAGCAAAGTGTCCCAACTTGTGGCAGTTGAAACATTCCACCTTTTTCTTGTCAAAGCCTGAAGTTTCAGTACCATTTATGATAATTTTTCTTCCTGTCCTTTGCTAGAATTTCTTTGCCTTCATACTTATTAGTGCCACCTGCCACTTGATATCCATCTTTTCCAAATCATCATCGTCCACTTGCTCTAGATCTTCATGGGTTAGAAGTGAACCACTAACTTGGCTTGAGAGAAAAGCATAGAAGGTAGGGTCTCCAAGTCCAGCAATCTTCTTTTTGGAACTAGCAGTGGTAACACTTGCACTGCCAGTGGAAACATCAATATGAGCAGCATCTTCATCTTCATCACTTTCTTCATCAGAACTGTCATCTACAGATGTTGATATAAGAGATAAGTTTACAGAACTTGTACTTAGCTTCCTTGCCTTCTTCAATCTTTGTTCAATAACTTTAAAGTTATTGTAAAGATCATTGAGTTTCATTATTTCCTGTTCAGGTTTGTCTTCCCAGAAAATAACATTGGTGTGAAACTCAGAAGGTAGACTCCTTAGAAACTTCAAGTTGAGGTCTTCCCTTTCTGCCTCAATGCCAAACACAGTAAGTTGTGTTACAATCTTCTAGAGTCTAGTGAAGATACTGTCAATTGACTCATTATTTGTTGAAGAGAAGTTTTCATAGTTTTGTTTCAACAAAGTTTTCTGAGTCTTTTTAGTAGCATCATTGCCACCAAAGACTGAGCAAATCTCTTCAAGCAAGGTCTTAGCAGTTTTGTATTGCCATTTTCTTGTAGGAGTGCTAGCGCGCGCCCTTACGTTTTCTTCGCTTGCTCTGCAGTACGAGCCTCATACAAAGCCGCGCCCCTTTAATATGATGAAGAGGGGCCACCCTCTTTTATTTTTTGCACCAATCCTTATTTACTACTACATCTTTTTTGGGGTGTATAGCTCAGTTGGTAGAGCATTGGGCTTTTAACCTAATGGGTCTGAACAATATTAAGGGTCTGATTGATGGCATGACTGTTTATAATGTTTCAAACTCAAACTAACAACTAAAACTTTATTTTATCTTTCAATCCTATGCTCCATGCATGTTCATCGTGTTTGGACTTAGCCAATGCCTTTGTGAATGGATCAGCTAGATTATCCTCTGATCGTATGTCTTTCACAATCACGTGTCCTTCTTCTACCTTTCTTCGAACAAAATGGTATTTCCTTTCAATGTGTTTTGACTTTCCGTGATCCTTGGGTTCTTTAGTCAAGGCGACTGCACTCTCATTATCACAGAATATTTCAATAGGGTCTTGTACAGTTGGAACAACTCCAAGATCTCCAATGAAATTCTTCATCCAAATAGCTTCCTTTGAAGCCTTACAAGTTGCAATATACTCAGACTCGCATGTGGAGTCTGCCACTGTATCTTGCTTTGAACTTTTCCACGTCACTGCTCCCCCATTTAGCAAAAATACCCAACCAGACTGTGAACGACTATCATCTTTATCTGTTTGGAAACTTGCATCACTATAACCAGTCACTCTGAGTTCTTCTTCTCCGCCATAAACTAAGAACCTGTCTTTAGTATTTCTTAAATACTTAAGAATGTTCTTTACTGCTGTCCAATGACCTTCACCAGGGTTCTGCTGATGTCGACTCACCATGCTCAAAGCAAAGGAGACATCAGGCCTTGTACACGTCATGGCATACATGATCGATCCTACAGCCGAAGCATATGGGACTCGACTCATTCTGTCCAGTTCTTCATTAGTTTTCGGACATAGATCCTTACTAATCTTTATGCCATGATGTAAGGGTAGATTCCCTTTCTTAGAATTCTCCATTTTGAATCTTTTCAAAATTTTATCTAAGTACGTGTCCTGGCTAAGTCCTATAAGATGCTTTGACCTATCTCTGTAAATCTTTATACCTAGAATATATGCTGCATCTCCCAAATCTTTCATAGAGAAATATTTCCCCAACCATTCTTTTACACTTTGTAATGTTGGGATATCGTTTCCTATGAGTAGTATATCATCCACATATAATACCAGGAAGACTACAATACTCCCACTGACTTTGATATATATACAGGACTCATCTTCGCTTCTAGAAAATCCAAACTGTGTGACTTTCTCATGGAAGCAGAGATTCCAGCTACGAGATTCCTGTTTAAGTCCATAAATGGCCTTTTGAAGCTTGCACACTCTTTTAGGATACTTTGCATTTTCAAAACCTTCTGGTTGTGCCATAAACACATCCTCTGTTAGTTTTCCGTTAAGGAAAGCGGTCTTGACATCCATATGCCATATTTCATAATCATGAAACGCAGCTATGGCAAGCATTATCCTAATTGACTTTATTTTAGCTACTGGTGAGAAGGTTTCCTCATAATCAATCCCGTGGGTTTGAGTATAACCCTTCGCTACCAACCTAGCTTTATAGGTGTGTACTTTCCCATCCATGTCCGTCTTCTTCTTGAAGATCCACTTACATCCCACAATCTTAAGACCGAGTGTAGTGTCAACCAAATTCCAAACTTGGTTGTCATACATAGACTGAATCTCGCTTTTCATAGCTTCCTTCCATTTAGCAGCCTCAGGGCTTGCCAACGCTTCCTTGTAGTTGGCAGGCTCATCCAACTCACTTAGTGTACTATCATTAATATTGTCCTCTTCAATATGGAAACCATAATAGAATTGAGGATCCTGAGAAGGCTTGCTTACTCTACTACTTGTTCTGCGAATGGGTAAGGATATATCATCAGGTTCAACAGGTGTCACCACCTCTTGTTCAGTGTCAGTGTTTACTATAGGTTCTTCATCGGTAGAATCTTGAATTTCTTCAAGGTCTATTTTACTCCCACTGTCCTCTTTGGATATCATTTCTCTCTCGAGGAACGTTCCTCTTCGAGCTACAAACACCACATTATCCTTGGGTCTGTAAAACAAATATACAAATGACTCTTTAGGATAACCGACGAAAAGACACTTTTCAGATCTGGCATCTAGTTTGTCCTGAGCTTCTCGTCTAACGAAAACTTCACAACCCCAGATTTTGATGTGCCCAAGGGAAGGACGTTTTCCCTTCCACATCTCAAAAGGTGTCTTCGAAACCTTCTTAGTGGGTACAAGATTTAAGATATGGGCGGCTGTTTCTAATGCGTAACCCCAGAAGCTTATTGGAAGTGTTGCTCGACACATCATAGATCGAACCATGTCTAACAAGGTTCTATTTCTCCTCTCCGCAACTCCATTTAGTTGTGGTGTTCTAGGAGGAGTTAACTGTGAAACTATACCACAGTTTTTAAGATGATCGAAAAATTCGATACTAAGGTATTCTCCTCCCCTATCGGATCGGAGTACCTTTATCTTTCTGCCCAGTTGGTTCTCTACTTCGTTTTGAAACCTTTTGAATACTTCAAAAGTATCCGACTTATGTTTAATCAGATAAACATATCCATATCTACTGAAATCATCAGTAAATGTAACGTAGTAGCGGTTTCCATCTTTTGTGGTTGATCGGAATGGTCCACACACATCCGTGTGTACTAAGTCCAATAATCCTTCACCTCTTTCACATGTTCCTGTGAATGGTGATTTAGTCATCTGTCCCAATAAGCAAGACTCGCATACATCATCCGATTTGAAGTCGAATGATTCCAACACTCCATCCTTTTGGAGTTGGGCGATGCGTTTCTTGTTTATGTGCCCAAGACGAGAATACCACAATTTTGATTTATCAAGCTCATTAGACGAACCAACATTTAAAATCACATTGCCATTATTCAACAGTTTCATATACGCCTTTGCAAGGAGAAGCTTTAAATATAAAACAACCATTTGAATAAACCAAAATATCTCCATTCTCATTGTCAAATGAAAATTGATAACCATCCTTAAACAAAACATGAAATGAAATAATGTTTCTTGTCATTTCTGACGAATAACAACAATTATTTAAATTTATCCTAACTCCAGACTTCAGCATGAGCTCGTACTTTCCAATCTTCGTCACAGGTGTGATTTTCCTGTTCCCCATGACTAAGTTGAGCTCTCCATGCTTCAACTTCTTACTTTCCTTTAGACCCTATAATACAGTGCAAATGTGAGTACCACACCCTGTATCCAAGACCCACGAATCAGAAGTTGTAGTATTGTGGAGTTCGATCATAAACATACCCGAGTGATTACCCTTTTTGACTTTTCCGTCTTTGAGGTCCTTCAGATATTTTGGGCAGCTACGCTTCCAATGTCCCTTTGTGTTGCAGTAGAAGCACACTGCTTCCTTTGGATCACTTGTTGGTGCAATATCAGATTCAGCCTTTCTCTTAGACCCATGATCGGACTTTCTTTTTGTGGCCTTTCCTTTCCAGTTGGAATGAGAAGCCTTTCTTTTCTTTGCATTATGACCAACAGTCAACACAGGAGCCGCTGAAGTAGAGGGCATATCAATCTTCTTGATCCCTTGCTCAGCGGTTTGCAACAAGCTATGGAGTTCCATTATTGAGGTCTCTTTCCCGTTCATTTGATACGAGAGCACAAACTGATTGTAATCAGCTGGCAGACCAGATAGGATTATGTTGATAGAAAGCTCAGTATCGAATACCATGTTCAGAGATTCCAATCTGTCAAAGTACCCTTTCATCTCTAAGACAAAAGCACAAATAGAGGCTCCAGGTTTTGGTTTGCAAGCCATGAGGGATTTAACAACATCAAGGCGTTCTTTGCTTGCCTTTGCCTGAAACATTTCTTTGAGCTGTTGGTTCATCTCATAAGCCCAAGTGTTCTCCAAAAGTCTTTTGCAGTTCAGGGCTCATGGACGATGCCATGATGCATGACACTTTGTTTGCATCATCATAGTGCTTTCGGTGAGCTTCAATCTCTTCTTGGGTTGAATCATCAACAATTTTGGGAATTTGCTCATCGAGAACATACTCTTTGTTCTACTACCTTAGGGTGAACCTAAGGTTTCGCATCCAGTCCATATAGTTAGGATCGGTGAGTCTTTCCCTCCCAAGAACTGAGAGTAATGAGAAGTTTGGGTTATGTGAGGGATTGGGAACGGGAGGATTGACACCATTTTCAGTAGACATCTATAAGATAAAATAATTTTATTTTAGAATGAATATTCCTTAATCAATTACCCAATTTTATATTAAGGCTAGGATATATATTTTAGATTCGTTTTATGAAGAGGATTGCCGTAATCACATCACGAAATTATTTTAGGTAGACAATGTCTTTGTCAATTTCATTCTCTATGAAATTCCTAGTTCTTTTGAGATTCATTGATTCTGATCAATGGCATGTTAATCTCGTATATGCTTATCTACAATTCATGACTGGGATGCCGAGGATCATGAATAAGACAGTGAATTTAACCATGCAAAACCCGCGTGATACCCGGCTCGAGTCAGCCCGAGAATCGCGAAACCCACATCACCTTTCACTTATGTTCTCTTATTAATGTGCCGGTAAACCACACACGCTCCATTAATAGCCCATATGATAGATGTGCGGTTTTCATGGGTTAGCATACTATTCACATTTTCTATATATCTAAAACGAGAATTTTGTTTTAGTAGTTTCAAATAATACAACAATTATAATATATATAAGGTTTCTTTTAAACATTTTAAACTTTTGTTCTATTTTAAACATTTTAAAATATAAGGTTCAAAATGAAACATTATAAACTTTAGGGTTCTATTTTAAACATTTTAAAATATAAGGTTAAAAACGAAACATTTTAAACTTTAAAGTTCTATTTTAAACATTTTAAAATATAAGGTTCAAAATGTAAATTCATATTAACATTCAATAATCATAAGACAATAATATAATATACAATTATTATTTACACTTATCACATGTTAACAATTTACTTTTTAAGTGCTAATAGAATTAGGCTAAAGTTCTGATGCCACTGATGGGTTTTCTATTCCCTAACTAGATTAATACGCAGCGGAAATAATAATAATCTAGGGCAAGAAGGGAACTAAACCCTAAAGGATCTAAACCTAATTAACTAAAAGCAACTTAAAAGAAATAAATAATTATAATTAAATAAGTAATAAGAAAATTACTAACCTTTGAGAAAATCGAATTTCTCACGCGGACCACCTTGGTCGAACTTGGAGGCGAGTACCCAAACGAGAGTACCTCTAATAGCTCACACCCACGAACCAAAGAGAAACTATTCTTCGAACTCCTAGGGTCCCGTCAATACGAAAGACTCTTATAAGGAGTAAGAATTAGATAGCTGGAATGAGTATCTTAAACTTTGGCATGTCCCTCTATATATAAGGAAAGGAAAAGGTGTTGGTTTACCCTTTGGGGCGATGTGGGACAAACCCAAAAACCATCCCATGACCTTGTTACCACGTAACACTTAACGTGGTTATGCCGTAACTTATTCTTTGAATCATTTTCTCTTTTATAGTTCACCGAGGGCGACCCAAAAAGGACTCTACTTTTGACGATAGTCTCACCAATTAGTTATGAACTTGGACATAAATTCCAACAGCAGCATGGGCAGAAACAAGCTCGATTTTGTTTTTAATGTATTATTCATGATTCTACAATCTACTTTATTACCGTTTTTTCTTTTTGCTAATTTCCTTCACTTGATCCATTCATAACTAAACGGTCCAAATTGCCAGCTCTAGCAGGTGTCTGCTGTTTTTTCTTATTTGATTACGACATTAATCTTTGAAGCTTGATGTTTTTTTAATGATAGAAATTTATTCACTCAAAAAGGTGTTTGTAGGGATGCTTCACTGGGGTTATGCCAGTGTGATAAGGATGATTGGAGACCGCTTAGCGACGACAGCTTGTGGAGCTTCGTTATGTCCCCTCATGAGAATAAAATTGTCGATGTTAAGTTCACTAGCGGGATGCATGGTTCTGTAGCCATCTTTCTTGATGAAGGTGCTTGTCTTTGGATAAAAAACTGTCAAATTTTGTGTATGTATTCAAGGGGTGTTTGGGTAAGCTTGTTTAATAGATTATTGTATCTTGGAAAAGCTATTAAGCCCTTTAAAGCGTTTGGCCAAACTTATATCAAGAAGCTTATATCCTTTTTGGGGGATGGAAATAAGCTAATAGCATAATGCCATGGATTGGGGATTTTTGGAAACACATAAGCTTACCCAAACACCCCCTCAGTTAGAAGTTTCTTTAACTCATACTGTCTTTTTGGCAATGTTTCAAGAAAGATTGTTACCATAAAATGAAAAACCAAATATGATGGTTTAAGAAATCATAATCTGTATAATTCTACGTCACTGTTTAGCATTTGGTTTGACAATATGTGTCGTATTGTAGGGTTACAGGGATGGCGCTATTTATTTCTCACAATGGGAACTGCTTTACTTTTCTTGGCACCCAGTGTTTGCAAGTGAGTCCCCTTCTTCTATATCTCTTCTATGGCTACTAGAATTTTTGGTATTGTTTCTCATACTTTCTTATTAGGTACATTTTGTCTCGAGATGCTGACAACATGGCAGGCCTATTTATAAAATGGGTGATGCGTGTTACTCCTGTAGCATGTATTTTTCAGGTCGTTATTTTCATTAATTTGATCACTTTTTTCCCCCCAAATTTTGGGCTTTCTATTTTTCATTTTCCAGGGTTGAAGTCATCGTAATTCATACATGTACGCTTTACAAACCTTCAAATTTACTCCTGAGTTCACACTTCATTGCTGATAGTCAGGGGTATTTTGGTAATCTTTTAGCGTGCTGACATGTGAGTAGTGAGTATGATACAACATTTCAAAGTATGTAGCATTTAGTGGAATGAAAAAAATACACCTATGATAATGAAACTTGAAGAGTGCCCATTATATGGCCTAAACACTGTTTTTCTACATAGTACTAATTTGCTGCCTCGGGATTCATTAGGCTTTTGGTTATTCTTTTTCAGAGTTTTATTGACACTCCTGTCGGAATGGTAGCGGTTGTTACTTGTTTGACACTCTATTGTGTGAAAAGTTTTATTAAGTAAGTTCTATTTTACCCCAACTTCCTCTGATGCGATCAGGTTCATATGAAGTATTTTCAGGCTTAGTACCCTTTTTCACTAGACATGTAATGTAACAGTGCTGAAATTATTGTCATTTTGGCAAAAGCCAACATTGTTACGCGTATGATTTACACATTATATTATTATTGATAAGTAAACTTTGAATGCATCAGGAAATAAAGGAGGAGATATCATAGTGGAACTGGGTGAAAAATTGCTTGCAAGGGGTTTCAAAAGCAAGCGGTTCTTGTTGACAGATCGTGGAGTTCTCATTTCATCATTTATCTATTAGCGTTACAGTTACTGTACATCTAGCGGGTTTATTTAAGATATTTATATTTATTGTTGTGGAGAATTCCCTTCTAGGTTAAATTTTATCTTTATAAATTATCCATTTTTGTCATGTAAACTATTTTTTTCATTTACATTCTTACGTTCCGGGTTTTATAATTATAGAAACGAAAAAAAAAATGTTCACAAAAAGCAATAACATAATAATACATAAGTGAAAAGACAGAATAAAAGAGATGGTTTGATATTTCAAAAGATAATTTTTCTCACCATATAAGCACTAGTGTGGTCAAAGAAATACAAGGGGGCGTTAACCCGTTCTTGACAGAATTAAAGAACAACTCTTGTGATTGCGGCATTTAGCTATTTCGTTTGACACACTATTAGTTGCTTCTAACATGTAAGAAAACTCGTTTAATGTTTCAAAACTGAACTCTTTGTGTGAATGTCTATGAGTCATCAGTTAACTTTATAGTTAGATTCAAAACACGCATGTGCTAAATACAAGGCCATATAGCTATAGTCTCCCTCCCCCCGGCGCCCACACATTTACCTAGATGTTATCCATAATTACGATGTTTACGAACCAAATTAAGTTCTTTAGCCTCCAGAGAATGATGATAAAGTTATCAAATGACTCGTAATTTTTTTCATACATGAGATCAAGGATAAAAGTAGTTCAAGTTCTTTTTTTATTTATTTTTTATACATTAAAATGTAATGTAAATCCGAATGAAAGTAGATATTATATGTTGTTATGTCACACATAGTGGGGTTGGGGAAAGGGGTTGGTTTAATTCTTGATTGGTTTTTGATATTATATTATTAGAAACTAAACCAAATCATCTTCTTAGGACACTTTTGCAAACCACTCCAACCCTTTCAATCTGAACCAAACATTGACTCAACACCAAACATAATAAGTAAGGTTGCTTCTACATTCAAATTGTAAGCTAAGAATATAATTTTATTATTGTGTCATGAATCTTTTTTATAAAATACAAACACTCATACATAATAGTGAATATATACAAATGAAAGTTGGTTATAACAATCTCAACATATACAACCACATCAACTTGATGGTATGTTATACAAAATCAAGTAGCATGAAACCGAATGCTCATTTTAAGGCGCGTCAACATCACTCTTTTTCGGTGCATTTAAACATGCTTGACAAGTGAAACCCATGCCATCATTTTATCACAGCATCTCTTTCCTGTCATAAATGAAATAAAATACCTCAATACCAACCATCAAATATACTAAAAGATATAAAACTAGATATATCATATATGATGAATAATAAAACAAAGAAAATAAGCTAAGCATCATATGATGATATATTTATTAGGTGCTGGACAAACACACAGTTGTATCATTGTTGGAAATGATGCATTAGACTTTTCCCCAAGCAAGGTACAACTATCTTTACTTTTGTAATGGTTAAGTTTAATGATAATCACAAGGTATAAAACACGATAATATTATGCTTTACTTTCAAGTCGCACAAACAAGCTGGAAAATACAGTAAGATTTAACAAAATGAATATCGGAAAAGGTTCAATCATACAACCCAGCATGTCATATTTCACATCTCATTAGATTTCAACAATTTCAATGCATCTCATCACTCTTTTGACATTATTCGAACTGATATTACATCATCATTGCAAAAAATTCAACGAAAATCGTTCTGACAATAATTACCTGCTTTGTTAATATTAAATGGTGTTTCAGCAATTTTATACAACTGATAAACTAAATATGGCGCAGAAGCATCAGCTACAGCAAAACATGGCTATATTCAGGGAAAAAGTATCTTCTTGACTCATTACAGCATCCTTACCCGCAGAATAACAGTTGAACCAAACGGAAAAACCAATTACCGATAAATCAAGCTCACATTGGCTAGTTACAATTAGAAGTTCAAAATTATTTCACCTGTATAACGGGAACCAAGTCTCACGAAAAGGTCTTCATATGCAGCATGTATCTGTTTATGTGACTTGAATCAAAGACATAACCAGGAAAAACAAGAAATCCACAGCCACAGACTCGATGTGCATTAAACTAATTATATACAGAGATAAAAGGGTCATAGAAAGTAAACTATGCAGAACACCTTTATCAGGATAATCATCTCCAGCATAGTGATGACAGATCAAGACTGGCCTGAAATAGCAACAGATAAGCTAGTAACGTTAAAAACTGACAGTGGCGACCAATCAATGAGACAGCCACTTTCTTTTACTGATCAGATAAGTGCCAATGGCAACAAACTGTCTTATCTGTAGCAAATCGATGCTGAAAGATCCCACTGCTTTTTCCATTAGAAAGGCAGCAGAACCAGATTCTTGTTTCAACCTTTGGAAGCAAGAGATGTATGCCTCCAATTGTGGTTCTGGAAAACGTACACATTCGATCAATAAGATTCTATAGAGAAAAATTAAAAAATAAACAGACAAACAACGATGTTTTCCTTTCACATTGAGCGGATAATTTCAAATAAATAATAAAAGCTTGGATACATTTGATAACTAATTACAAAATCGACGAAATTTGGCAGAGGGAGCTACTACTACGTGTAATATCTCATATTACTTCTTACAAATTTTTTTATTGGAATTGTACAAGAACACCCTAATCTTAAAAAGAAAAAAAATAAAGACACCCGTCAATTCAATGTTAATCAGCACCAGAAGAAATTAAACTCCTTAGCTCTGTCAAATGTTCATCATTTGAAATATGAAGGTTAATACGAAGGTTGGTCAATAATGCTTCTTTTTCCCAACTTAATGGGCCAGAAGCATATAATGCCTCCAAAGTGGAACGATAAGCGTGCAACTCTAACCTATGAATACTCACTGCAATTTCCTGTTCATCCCGTGATGTATTTAAAGACTCCCCATCACTAGAAAGTGTATCTGCATCATATTGACTAGACAACTTATTAAGACCATTACTAGCAATACTACAACTACCGACAGAACACCGGTCACTATCCAAGTCATTAGGTTCCGATATTCTTGCAAGATCATTACCAACACCATTTAAACTATTGTTAAATGAGTCTTGCATATATTGGTTACCCAGGGTATTTCCCGGGTAAGCAAAAGCGTCTACCTTTTCAAATGAATGGCCCGTTGGTTTGACCTTCTTGACTTTCTGAGGACATGTTTCAATAAACGATGAGCAAAACGGAGAAGCTCTTTTACGATTCTTGGATACAACATAAGACTCCTGTAATCTGGCATCGTTGCACATACGTAGAGAATCATCTTCCTGACCAATCTTAGTTTTCATATCTCCATAGCTTCCCGCTATCTGTATATATCAGCAAACAGATAAATAAAAAGATTAGTAACTTGGATAAAAAAAAAAACATTAGTACAGGACATGTTTAATATATTTACCTTCCCAACTGGAACCCATTGACCATCACGCCACGACTGTCGCGTCCTAACATTAATTTTCTGCACCTTCATTTCATGCGCAAACCCATGTGGCCGAACCAAAAACCGATCTCCTTTCAATACTTTTAAAACAGTAGCAATTTTCCACGAATTCTCATCAAACACTTCCACAATATCGCCGCACACCCAGCTCTGCAAACTAATCGCAGGAGGACAAGGTCTTACAAACTTCCTAGAAACCTTTTCCATACCTTTGTAACCATCATACGTCACATTGTAAGCATCTCTATCGGCAGAAACAATTTCTGCAGCACGCCACGTTGCAGGCATTTCGTTGTTCATAACTTCCACTTTGCTACCCTTTTTAAACTTCATTTGATCACCCTAAACAGAGAAAACAATAAAAATCATATCAGAAACAAAAAACAATATATACAAATATACAATTAATAAAGATCAAAACTTTATATAAAAAAACAACAGCACAATAACATTAGTCAAAAAGTACTAAGATCTAGTTATCCAATAAATATGCTTTTTTAACATATATACACAACTGTCACTTTTAAAAAAAAATAATTACAGATCTTTAAATTCATCACCTAAATTACACAAAATATACAAAAATAAAAAATATGCAGACAATAAAATACATCAGCAAGTAAATACAAGCAAACAACTTTATTATATTCTAAAAAAAATACCCAAAATTAACATCATCAACCAGCATCATAACAAGCAAGAAAAAAACATGATCAAATTCAATACCCTAAATTAAATCACAAAAATTAAAATAAATCAAAATTAATCCCAAAAACACAACCTACATAAACAACTCAAAAAACCCATATCAAAAAAAATAATTTCACAAAAAATTACAAAAAGGTAAAATTTGGGGGAAAATTAAAAAAGCAAAATTAGAGAAATTAAAAACCTGGGTAATGAAATTAGATGTATGAGGAAGGTTCTTGTAATGTCAATTTGATGATTGATTAGCTTTAAGATGACCAATTTTGATGTTGTGTTATCTAGGGTTTGTTTGATTAATAATTTGAAAATGGAAATAAAATAAAATTGGGGGAATAAATATGAAGGAGAGGGGTATTTTGGTAATTTAATAAAATGGGGAACGTATTGTGCGCAGTTGTATTACAAGAAAAGGTTTAATTTGTGTGGGAGAGAAGTTTTATCGAATTGGGATAATTGTGTTTTGGGTACGTGACTTGTGTGTGCGTGGAGTACACTCTCTGTCTTTCTAATTTCAAGTTATCTTTGTTTTCTCTTTTCAAAAACCAAAATAGACATGTTAACACTTGCTAGATGTGTACATAGATGTGACACGGTTTTGAGGTTAATTGGATGAAGCCGCGTACTTATGAGTAAAAAAAACTCGTCAATTTTCAATAGATAATAAATCTAAACAGAGAAAACCACATCTGATTTTTGTTTAAAAAAATGGGAACTATACGACAAATGTTGTGTCATGTATAATATATGAGTGCAAAGGTATTACCTTATGATAAAAGTTCTTGGATGCTAGAGTATGTTACATTGACAATCTATAGGTTTCTTTCTTTATAGAATTATCTTTAACATATATACTCCTTAGAATGTGTCAAGATCAATATCATAGATCGTTTTGTCTTTGTAAAATTGGAATCGTAAGATCAAAGATCTTACTTAAATGTTCAAGTGTCTTATATGTCTAGTAATTCATATTCAAAGCCGATTTTTATAGAAAATCATGAAGAAAGAAGAGTTTTCAAAGTTATAATAATATGAAAATGCAACGCGTGATGTTTTAAATACTAAAATATATAATCGGTGATTAAAAACGCTGAATCTTTTCATCTAAATATCTATATGAATGACTTAACAATTTCAAGTCGAATTGACTAATCCAGTATATTTTCCATGTTCATATGAGTGCATCTATGTTTATACTTTACAAATATGATATCTTTTGAGCATTTCTGACTTAACAATTTCAAGTCGAATTGACTAATCCAGTATATTTCCCATGTTCATATGAGTGCATCTATGTTTATACTTTACAAATATGATATCTTTTGAGCATTTCTGATAATATCAAGTCATTTTACTCTTATAAACATTTATAATTATACACTTATTATATTGTTTTACTTTAACGAAATCCATTCATTATATTATTAGTTAGTTAATTAAAGGGAAGTAGGATCAAATCGGATCGAGATCTTACGATCTTATGATAAGATCGAGATCTTACTATAGATCCTATGTCTTTTAAGATCCTATGAAAGATTGACTTGTTTGTGCTTAACGAATCGTAAAATCGAAAGATCTTAAGTAGGGTTGAGTATCGGTCCTGGACCGGACCTGACCGACCAAGACCGATACCGAATTAGCCCAAAAGCTGAGACCGAGGACCAGACCGAATGTGGTCAGTTTGGTCTCGGTTAGTCCGGTCCAACAAGCCAAAATAGTCGGTTAGTGGTCCAGATCGGACCGACCAAGACCGAGACCAAATTAGCCTAAAAGCCGAGACCAAAGACCAGAACAAATGTGGTCGGTCTGGTCTGTTCGGGTGATTTGCTCAACCTAAATCTTAAGAGATAGATCGAGATCTTAACACCTATGGTTACAAGTATCTTAAATCAATTGTATTCCATTTTTGGACATGAGAATGGAAAGGAAAATTAAAAGGAAGAAACAATTTGTGACGTTCATTTTGGACTTTATTAATGTGATGAAGTTGTGAAATAAAGCTTACGACGTACTATGATAAAAAGATTTGCGCCAAGTTGCGGTGATGTCAGTAGTGACGAGACTTTGCGTGCATAGGTTGTTAGAAATATACGGTATGAAACCATATATTAACTAATTGGTCTAGCTCAGTTGGTCATCAAAATTAATTTTGATGAGGTATTTTTGGAGAGATCTATGTCAGTGTGGGCTTGAATCAATAACTACTAAATTGCCGTTAAAAAAAAAAAAAAACAAAACAAAACAAACAAAAAAAAAACTGCATATTAACTTATACCAAACAAAACAGAAATATACAATAACATGATATTACATCATCAATTTTTTTTTTAATTTTTTATTATTTTATGAATATATATATATATATATATATATATATATATATATATATATATATATATATATATATATATATATATATATATATATAAAGTTGCTTAGAGAAATAGTTAAAATAAATTTTCATTCAAGATTTAATTATCATTATTATTATTCGTAGAAATAGTAAAAAATACAAGTTGTTTCAAAAGACTGTAATTACATATTTACATTATTGTTCTATATGAGTTTAGCTGATACAATTAACTATTCGATGATGTCGTCTTTTTAAAATCGATCACAGTCCCAAGACATCCAAATATGACCAGAAATATAAACTACGATTAAAAAAAGAAGCAAAAGGGATATATTGAATAATATCCATAAAAAATGATGGTGTCTTTGGTAGAATGGATTGGTGACTAGAATGAAGACGTCGTTTGAATAATA
Organism: Artemisia argyi; assembly: GCA_030686995.1. NCBI lineage: Eukaryota > Viridiplantae > Streptophyta > Magnoliopsida > Asterales > Asteraceae > Artemisia > Artemisia argyi. The sequence continues at coordinate 52,462,047 of CM060695.1, forward strand.
TGCACAAAATAAAACCATAATTTGGGTTTATTAGTCTTAGGTGGTTGAATAAAAACAAAGAAGTGTTCATCTATATTTTAAAAAGGCATGAGTTAACCACACCCTCTCTAAGCCACACCCTTCCTATTTGACCAGCTGCCGCCGCTTGTACTGTCTGCATTAAAACATGTACATTTTGACTAAAAGTAGGTGGACCCCCTTGATAGGGAGGGTGCGGTCAACACATCCCTTTAAAAATATTGATAACTGCAACGTTGATCAAATAAATGTTTCGCTCAGTAACAATAGGAGAGTCCGATGAGAAAGAAAAATTAAGGTGGTGTTTGTTTTTCATTAAGAGGCTCTTAACAGCCTTTTAATCTTAACCGTTCAGACGCGGTCAGACATTTTAGTCGTTAAGACTTTTTTTTTTCGTTCAGACGCGTTCAGAGGCGGTAAGATCTTAATGGTATAGACTTGAGATGGGTGTCTGAATGCCTCTTTTTGCCTCTTGCTGACACAAAAGAAAAAATAAATAAAAATAAAAAATTAGTACAAGCAAGCAAATGTACGGTTCAAACATGAGTTTTTTTTTTTTCAAATGCGGTCAGATTCAGACATTTACGCCTCAGATTCAGATTCAGATTCAGAGCCTCTTAAAAAACAAACACCATCTAAGGTGGTGTTTGTTTTTCAAAAAATGACTCTTAAGAGCATTTTAATCTGACTCATTCAGACGCAGTCAGGTATTTAAGTTATTAAGAGTGTTTGTTTTTTTTATGTCATTCAGAGGCGGTAAGAGGCAATCAGTGTTAAGAGCGTTTTCTTTTTCCTGATCATTAAGAGGCAATAAGAGCCAATAAGAGGAAAAAACATCTTACTGAACTAGATGTGAAAGGGGTGTCTTAACACCTCTTAATGTCTCTTTTATTTGTTTTTAATTTTTTCTTACTTTTTTTTTTTTTTTTTTTTTTTTGGTGTTTTTTTGTTAATTTTTTGTTTTTTGTTTGTCTTGTTTCACTTTTTTCTTTCGTATTAAAAAGTAATAAATAGAATTATTGCATATATTTTATTAGATAAAGAATGTATGTGACAATTTATGTTTTGTTCAAATTGAAGGTTTGGTTTTGGACACATTTACTCAACTATAACGTGACCCATTTATTTAATCGTTTTATAAAGCTCAAGCTAAACTCCGACATGTTTATTTTTGTCAAAAAAAACATTAGATTGTACGTTTTGTTTAAAATACTTTTAACTTTAAATTGATTATATATATTAAAAAAATATGTATTTATATTTAATAAAGTTTAATTCTTGTGCGAATGCAATCGTTTTATATTTAAATTGTATAAACTGATAGTTAGCATATCTAGACTTTTTTACAAACACAAACAGTTTTATTTGAGTTAGATTCAGATTTTTCAGCCACTTATTCAGATTAAGATTGAAATCAGATTCAGACTTTTCTACCGCATATTTAGATTCAGATGTGCGAATCAGATTCAGATTCAGAGCTTCTTAATAAACAAACAACACCTAAAATGAGAAGAATAAGGAAAAATTTTAGTCATACATGTTAATACAAATATCGCCTAAAAACGTTATTTATATTTTACGATCTTCGCTAAGTCTTGTTAATGACAAATGTAAACTTTAGTTTCTAAGTAAAACATAATCTTAGTTTTAAAGACTTGCATAAACTAGACTTTTGCTACATTTTACATTTCATAAAACACAACATCTTTTATTTTCTAAAAATATAATTGCCACATCACATTTATGGCAAGTTTTGTCATTATACATTTATGGAAAGAAATGTGTTTGACTTACTTTGATGTTGCTTGCAAGTTTAGGGTTTGACTTGATATTATGTGATGTGACATTGTTTGGTTTGCAAGAGTAATGAAATATGACTTTGTTTGGTTTGCAAGATTTATTGTAAAACCAACTGCAAGCCCGGCGGTACCCTGGAGGTACACAGGCGGAACCCTTCTCAGGGGTCCGCTTGATCCGCCAGACCTGCAGAAGGTTTTGGCTATAAATATTGAGCCACAAGTTGAATTTTGGCTCATCACTTGACATTACATTTTACACACACTTTCATTCTTTCATCTAACCTCTTAACATTTCATATGTGAAGTTTCTTTTTGTAGCAAAGAGATTCACGAGCTTACTAAAAGTAACAAGTATTCAACACAACGTTGCAAGACTTGTTAGCTTAGCATTGTGTAGACTTGTGTAGTTTACACTTCATTTGATTGTGTATTTTCAGTAGTGATCGGTTAGTATTTTAGTCCTCAAAATACAAAGAGTGTTGGGAGTTGTTGTACCCTAGTAAAAGAACTAACGGGAGTGGTTGTGCCCTTGTAAAAGAACTCGACATTTAGCTTTGTGTCGGTAAAAGTATAAGCGACGTGTAAGGTTTTCTCCGCCGGTGAAAGGAGCTTGTTGACTAGTGAAAGAAACTCTCGAGTTGGATACTCGGGGCGTGGACGTAGGGCAAGGAAAAAGAGTCCTTGTAGCCGAACCACGATAAATACTCGTGTTGTGGTTTGATCGTTTCTTTCATTTACTTGCATGTAATATATTGTGTTTGTGCATATATCTTTGATCAAACGGAAAGTTTCAAAGCTAACTTAACAAGTTAAAAAGATTTTAATCGGTAAACTATTCAACCCCCCTTCTAGTTTTCCACAATTGGCATCAAGAGCTACGTTACTCAAGCTTTTAAAATATATGGTGTTTTAAAACTTGAAACGATCCATGGATTTTGAAAATTACAAAGAAGGGCAATCTATGCAAAGACCACCACTCTTTGAAGCAAATGGTTTTATATATTGGAAAAACCGTTTTGAAACTTACGTGAAATCTAAAGATATAGATTTGTGGTATATAATTATTGATGGTGATAACGTAGTTACTAACATCAAAGATGATGATCAAAAGAAATTAATAGGTAAAAATAATGAAGCTAAAATAATGCTTTACAACGCTTTACCTAAGAAATAATATGAAAGAGTCTTTTTGTGCAAAACCGCCAAAGATATTTGGCAATCTTTAATTGTCACTCATCAAGGAAACTCACAAGTTAAAGATAACAAAATTGATCTTCTTGTTCAACAATATGAACAATTTGTTATTTTCGAAGATGAGATTATTGATAATGCTTTTACTAGGTTTAATACTATTATTACTTCACTTAAAGCACTTGACGAATCTTTTTGTAGTAAGAACTTTGTCAGGAAATTTCTTAGAGCACTCCATCCGAAGTGGAGAGCAAAAGTGACGGCAATTGAAGAATCCAAAGATCTTTCAAGCATGTCACTTGATGAGCTAATTGGAAACCTCAAAGTTCACGAAATGGTAATGGAAAAAGATTCGGAACTAGTTAGAGGCAAGAAAGAAAAAGTTAAGTCCATTGCCTTGAAAGCTAGAGTCCAATCAAGTGATGATGAAGAATCTACTTCGGATAGTGATGATGAGAAATATGTTATGACCGTTAGAGACTTCAAGAAGTTCTTTCGTAGAAGAGGAAAATTTGTAAGGCAACCTAAAGATGACAAGAAAACTTTCCGAAAAGATCGTGATGATAGGAAAGGAAAGGTTGAAAGAAAATGCTATAGGTGTGGAGACACAAGTCATCTTGTAGGAGAATGTCCAAAACCACCCAAGAGCAAACCTCAACAAGCTTTCGTGGGTGGTGCTTGGAGTGACTATGAAGGAGATGACGATGAGCCAAAGAATGACGATATTGCTCTCATGGCTCACAACTCAAATGAGGTATTATCCGACTCATCTTACTCCTCTATTGATGATGACACTTTACAAAAAGAATATAACAAACTTTGTGAATTAAGCTTAAAAATCATAAACAAAAATAATTTTTTGAAAACTAAAAAGGAGTTTTTAGAAAATAAAGTTTATGAGTTAAAAGAAAAGGCTAAGAGATTATAAAAGAGTAAGGGTATTGACACATCTTGCAAATCATGTGAAGAACTTAAACTAGAAGTTGAGAAACTCAAAGTTACTCAAAATGATCTAATAAAACAAACCACAAAGTTTAAGAAGTTCGATAAGAGCATTTCTTGTGCGGATGAAATTATGAAACTTCAAAAGTTACCATTTGATAAAACAGGACTAGGATTTACGAAAATAGAAACTTCAATGGGTCAAATGAAACAAGAAAAGATTGCACAAGAAACAAATAAAATTGCTACAGCAGCCTGCGGATCAGGCGGAACCCAATTTAGGGTTCCGCCCGTTGGCCCCGAAGGTTCCGCCAGACCTGCTGCAGCAGTAACCTCATCCACTTCGGATCGTTCAAAATTTGTTAAAGTTACATACAAAAGTGGAACAAAACCTGTGTTTAAAACTGGAGTAGGATTTAGTAAAAATGAATTTAGAGCTAAAACTACTCAACCAAGACCTAAGACTCCAATTCCCAAACGCCCCTTTCCAAAGAGCAACTTCAACGCTCGACCAAACTACCAACATGTTTGGAACCAAAACACTCCTAGACATTACCAAACTCCAAACCACATGCCATGGAACCCTTATGCTTTATTTTCATACTTTGAACAAATTAATGGCATGCTTAACCAAAATGGACCCATGAGAAATTGGGGACCAAATGTTTGAGTTTTTTCATAAAATAGGTGTTCCTCAAAGTTTGTTTGGAACCGGATGAATGGATTAAAGATAGCGGTTGTTCAAGGCACATGACGGGTAACAAAAGCCTCTTCACTTCTTATCACAAATGTGACGGAGGTAATGTTACGTTTGATAGTAATGCTAAGAGCAAAATCATCGGAAAAGGTACAATCTCTCATGACTCCCTTTTTATTGATGATGTAGCTCATGTTGATAACTTAGGTTTTAATCTCCTTAGTATTAGTCAACTTTGTCGTAATAAGTATAATGTTCTTTTTAGTGAAAACGGAAGTAAAATACTTAAAGATGGTATAACCATAGCCAAAGGTGTCCTTAAGAATAACGTATATGTCATGAAGATGGATCCAACATCTAGAGACAAACTTTGTCTTACCTCATTAGATGAATCTTCAACTTTATGGCATAGACGTTTAGGACATGCTAACATGAGACTAATCCAAAACCTCTCCTCCAAAGACTTAGTTCGAAACCTACCTAAGTTGAAATATGACCAACACTTTTGTGATGCTTGCAAAGTCAGTAAACAAGTCCATAATAGCCATAAGGCTAAAAATTTGGTTTCTACATCTAGGTGTCTAGAACTTTTGCATATGGATTTATTTGGTCCATCCGTTATACAAAGTTATGGAGGCAACTTCTACACTTTGGTCATAGTTGATGATTACTCAAGATATACTTGGACAAAATTTTTGAAAAGTAAAAATGAAGCTTTTGATAAATTTGAGATTCTAAGTAAGAAAATTCAAAATCAAGTAGGGTCTAATATTGTGTCTATTAGAACGGATCACGGTCGTGAATTTGATAATGAATTTCAATTTGGAAACTTTTGTGATAATAATGGTATAACTCATAACTTTTCGGCTCCTCGTACTCCTCAATCTAATGGTGTAGTAGAACGTAAAAACCGGACATTGCAAGAGATGAGTAGAACAATGCTTAATGAACAAAACATTCTATAAAAGTTTTGGTGTAATGTCGTCGACACTTCAACGTACATTTTAAATCGAGTCCTAATTAGACCATTTTTGAATAAAACCCCTTCTGAACTATATAAAGGTAAAAAGCCTACATTAGGATACTTTAGAGTGTTTGGGAGTAAATGTTTCATTCTTAACACCAAGGATTATCTCACCAAATTTGACCCAAAGTCTTATGAAGGTGTATTTCTTGGATATTCACAAAATAGTAAAGCATACATTGTTTTGAACAAAGAAACCTTAAGAGTCGAGGAATCGTTGAACGTAACATTTGACGAGAGTCCACCTCCCTCTAAGACATCACCTTTGGTAGATGATGACTTAGTTGAAAGCCAAGCAATAGAAAATCAAGAAATTTTAAGTGATGACAAAGAAGATGAATTATTTAACAAAGAAATTGTCAATGTCAAAGAATCTAAAAGTCATCTATTAGATAGTGTCATTGGAAACATTAACGAAAGAACACTAAGGTCAAAAGTTCAAAATGAAAGCAACTACTTTTGTTTCGTGTCAACCATTGAACCTAAAAATATTAATGAAGCAATTAAAGATGAGTCTTGGGTAATTGCAATGCAAGAAGAGTTAAACCAATTTGTTAGGAATGATGTATGGACATTAGTTCCTCAACCAAAGAGTCAAACTATAATTGGAACAAAATGGGTATTTCGAAATAAAATGGATGAAAATGGAATTGTGTCTAGAAACAAAGCTAGGCTAGTTGCACAAGGATATAACCAACAAGAAGGCATTGACTACGATGAAACTTTTGCTCCGGTTGCTAGGCTCGAGTCAATTAGAATCTTACTTGCATATGCATGTGCACACAATTTTAAACTCTTTCAAATGGATGTCAAAAGTGCATTTCTAAACGGAGTCATTAATGAAGAAGTGTATGTTGCTCAACCACCGGGCTTCATCGATTTTGAAAAACCAAATCATGTTTACAAACTTAAAAAGGCTCTTTACGAACTTAAGCAAGCTCCAAAAGCATGGTATGATCGACTTAAAACATTCCTAGTTGACCATAAGTATACCATGGGCTTAGTTGATAATACTCTCTTCACTAAGAAGAAAGACTCACATATTATCATAGTCCAAATCTATGTTGATGACATTATATTCGGATCAACTTGTCAAGAATTATGTGTGGATTTCTCAAAAATCATGCATGACGAGTTTGAAATGAGAATGATGGGAGAACTCAACTTTTTCCTAGGACTCCAAATCAAACAACTAGAAGATGGTATCTTCTTTAACCAATCTAAATATATTAAGGACATGCTTAAGAAATTTGGACTAGAAGATTCGAAACCTATCAAAACTCCCATATCCACGGAAACTAAACTCACCAAGGATGAAGAAAGTGAATCCGTAGATAGTACTAAATATAGAGGTATGATTGGTAGTCTACTTTACCTAACGGCTAGTAGACCCGACATTATGTTTAGTGTTTGTCTATGTGCTCGTTTTCAAGAAGATCCTAAAACTACCCATCTCGAAGCCGTTAAAAGGATTTTTAGGTATATTAAGGGCACTACACATTTAGGTTTATGGTATCCCAAAGGAACGGGAATAGACACCATAGTGTATTCCGACTCGGATCATGCCGGTGACTATGTCGATAGAAAAAGCACAAGTGGTATTTGTACTTTTGTTGGACATTGTCTCACCTCATGGTTCTCTAAGAAGCAAACGACTCTTGCTATCTCAACAACGGAAGCCGAGTACGTTTTGGCCGGAAAGGCATGTCAACAAGCTCTTTGGATGAAGCAAGCTCTTGTCGACTACGGAATTCAACTCAACGACATCACAATTCTTTGTGACAACAAAGGTGCCATTGATCTTAGCAAAAACCCGGTTCAACATGCTCGTACCAAACATATTGAAATCCGTCATCATTTCCTTCGTGACAACGTTCAAAAAGAAAATATCTCAATTGAGAAAGTTTCTTCCGAAGATAACATAGCCGACATTCTCACAAAACCTCTTAAACGTGAACCTTTTAATCTTCTTAGGCTAGGCTTAGGACTCATGGAACCTACTTTGTAGTTCTGGACATTAGACAAAAATCACAAAAATCAAAACAAATCTAAAACCATTTTTCTCAGCAGGGTCGGCGGAACCCTCAGCCATAACGGACGGAACCCAACTCAGGGTTCCGCCGTGTCCGTCGACCTGCAGAATCATTTTCTTTGTTTATATTAAACCAAACACCCATTATCTCATACCACCACTTCCAAACTGCTACTATTCACTTTACCATCCATCCATACCTACGAATTCTTGGTCTTCCATTCATTTACATTGCAACTAAATCATCATTGTAAGTATTCTAAACATGATTACAATCCTGATCTGAGTCTAGGAATTCTGTTTCTTGCATAAAAACAAAAACTTGGGGTTATGCATTAACTTGAAAAACTCATGCATTAGATTAGGTGTTTAATAAAACTAATCATGTTTCCCATAGTTAGGAATTGCATCTTTAATTAGTATAAACATGTTTGCTAAAACACCCAATGTCAAATCCTTCCAAAAATTTCTCACAAGTAGGACAAATATTTTTTCGTCTCACATTGAGAATACAAAATCAAAACGTTATGTTTAAAACATCACTTGCATAATGTCTCTTGAATGCTAAAGGGAATACATAACCAATATGTATTTTCGGGTACATTCAAACGAAGCTACATTGAACTAGGAGCGTTTGGGTTATCTTTTGTTTTATAACAAAACTTGCATAAAACGATTTTGAAGCATCAAAATGAGTCAAGATAACCGCACCTCCACATTGTTTTCATATAGGCACACACTAGAACATCCATATTATAATTGTGGTTTACGTAAACTAAAATGTGAAAATTTTGTTGTTCTAGGAATCATCATGCCTCCTCTAACCCACTACGACCACAAGGACACCATTAAGTACCTACCAAAACACCACAAAACCAAAGGCCTTACCCCAAACCAAGTAAACGTTTTCAAAGCCCTAGAAAAACACTATGTCCATGAGGGTAGAACCATTGACCCGTATTTCCTAGAAGGCACAAACCTTTACGCCGATTTTGCCACAATCAACTTTGAGTGTCTTTTGAATATCGACGAGCCTATTTGTCCTAGGTTCATTCTAGAGTTCTATGCATCCTCCGTCCTCTCCACGGATGACTATGGTCATATGTCTATCAACTTTAGGGTTAGCGGTCATCAATACTCCTTCACTCTTGAGGAGTTTGCTCAAATCCTAGGTGTCCCAAACCGTGGTACTTGCCTCTATTCCGACTTGCACTCCCTCTCAACTCTTGACAACCTCCAAGACCGTATCCACCCTTATGACACACCCCTTGTCTCAAAAGACGTACTCCGTGACCACCTCTTTGTTAGAACCACCACCACTAGGAGAACCCGTTCGGGGAATGAGGTCGATAAGGACCCATATGGAATGGAAATGAACGAACTCAAGCCCCAATTCAAGAAATGGGATGAAGTCCTTAGAGCCAATGTCATTAGCACAATAGGGAACCGTGACCATATCAACCTTTGCCTTTGCTACATGCTCTACTCCTTGTCCGTTAGGCAACCCTTCAACCTTGCCTACTACATGGCCAAGAGAATGGCCGACATTACCGTGCATGGCACAACGGCTATGCCATATGGAATGCTCTTGACCCGTCTCTTTAGGTTCATCTCACCCATTCCACCAACTTCAAATGGTCTTCGTCTTGACTACACTCTCATTCCACACACCTTTGTTCCACTTAGTGATAAGAGAGTGTACAAAGCCCAAGGAAAACGTCCTCATCCTCTTACTTCATCATCATCTTCCTCAATGAGTGAAGATGACAATTTGCCAAACTATAGGCTTCCACATCTCGAATACCTATCCCAACTTCCGGATATTCCAAACGAGTCGGCGGAGTTCAAGCAAACAAAGGGGATATTTAAGAATCTTGGAAGATTCCTTGGAAAGCTCAAGAACAAGATTGACCGGCAATGAGAGCGGGTGTGTAGGAGTGTTTGGCACTAGGTGCTATTTGAACTAATTTGGTTGTCTAAACAATGCTTATGATGTATTTGTAGTTTGATACAATGTTTGATACTATTTGGAACATGTTTCATCTAACTTTGATGCAGGACGACGACTTTTAGCAAGTTGTAAAATTTTCAAACTTATAATATTTTCACTAAGTTTAGTGAATATCGCTAGCCCCTGGTCAAAGTCATATGATATGAGTATTTACATGTTCATTTTTTGCATTTCCTAACCAGTTATGCATTATATTTTTGATTTTAGGAGTTTTCGAAAATTTTGAAAAACGTCTCGCGGGTCAAAAACGTGGACTGCCACTTTCTGAAGGTCTGGCGGATCTGGCAGTACCCAAAATTGGGTTCCGCCAGTGCAATTTCTGGGAATTCCAGAAATGGCCCAACGGACCAGGCGGCACCCTCAAATGGGTTCCGCCTGTGTATTCTGAGGGTGCCGCCAGCAACCTGCAGAATTTTTGTTTTCATTTTTACCAATTCAACATCGAAACACCAAAATCCAATCCTTTTAGGTAGAAACCCATTACTTGCAATGTGTTTAGCATAATAGGATACTCCTTCTTCCATAAACTTAACCAAAACCAATTCCCGCCAAAATTCAAATTTAGCCATAACAACCTCAAGGACCCCTCAAACATAAAGGAAGGGATCCTTGAAATCCCTGAGATTTATACTACCACCAATCCACCAAAACCACTAAGCATTTAGTGCAAAACATGTCTTCTCACTTCACCATTTTCATTGGATTGACTTCTATGATTTGACAACCTACAATTAGTTCTCCAAATCATTAGAAACCTCCATTTTTGTATGGACTAACATCAAATCCAAACACTCCTTTCCATAATCCTTCAACACTATAAATTAAGTCATCCTAAACACTATCAAATCACACCTTCTTCACCACAATTTCTGAAACTTCTACACCATTTTTCACCATGACTAAGTCAACAATCACCAACCAACCATCAAGACCCATCCGGAAAACCGCCCGGATAAGTGTAAAACCACTATGGTCAAATCAACCCATCAACCTAAGCTCCTCATCTTCGGATGAATTCACATCACCTATAAAAAATGAACACTTTTTGAACCTTGCATCTCCATCACCATCACCAAATGAACCAAATGAGCTCACTCCACCACCAACTAAATCACCTATTGACCCAAGTCCACCAAGTGCTCCAACTCAACCATCCAAAACTTCATCACCATCACCATTACCCAAAATGGAACCTATGAAGTTATTTGGGTCTCCTCCCACATCACCACATCCTTTTGTCCAAGATCTTAATGATCTCCCACCAAGACCTTCACAACCACCACCTTTTTCACCAAAGTCAATTCTTGACCAAGATAACCTTTTTAAAATTCAACCTCCACAACAAGTGTACCATCAACCTAAACCATTATTGTTTCACCCCATCTACCATGACATCCATGGTCCTCTATATGGAGAACCAAACTTTGAAAACAATGATCACCCAAATCCACCACATTCTCAAGCCCAAACCTTTGAGACTTTCTTCCCCTCATATGAGGAAATCCAAAGCATGGTTGAGAACCACCTTCATCAAGCAATGGAATTTCAAACCACCTTGCTTGACTCAATACCAAATCCATCCTCCACCCAAGAACCAAAAACCAACCAACCCTCAAACCAAGAAACCAAAAACCAACCCATTTCAACCCACTCATCCCCATGCTTGATCAAATTGTGAGCAAATGGGTGAAACCATCAAAACATTGCTTAACCAATTCCAAAATGAAACCCGTTTTGCATTCCAACACGTCATAGAACGTTTGGATGCTCTTTCCCACCCCAACAAATCCTAGACAATCCTTGGAGGCCGTTTGCCCCAATATAGGAAAGTAGGATTTTATTTTTCTTTCTTGGTTATTTTTTAAGTTTTTGTTTAGAAGTAGAAGAATAGTTCTCATTTCTTGTCTTTTGACTTTTAAAAGTCAAAATTTTACTTGGAATGATATTTCTTTCTACTCACTTTAGTACATTGTTGGTTAATCATGTTTGTGTTGTCATTGTGGTTGCAATGTGTGTGGTAACTACATTCTTGACTATATATATCACCAACTAACAATTTTTTTTGTAGGGTCCAAAATCTATGTTTCCCATCTTGGCACTCCATTTAGGGGGAGTATCGACCATGGGGGAGCATTGGTATTATTCCGCTTCGCCACTCTTCTTTTTGTTTCGACAAAAAGGGGGAGAAATATATTAAACTTTCAAAACTTAATATGATTTTCATAACTTAAGAAAAACAAGTTTAATATTAATTTTTTAAGTCTTAAAAACCAAGATTTTGTGAGTTACTTAAAAATAATGTTTATGTTTTGTCATCAACAAAAAGGGGGAGATTGTTAATACAAATATCGCCTAAAAACGTTATTTATATTTTACGATATTCGCTAAGTTTTGTTAATGACAAATGTAAACTTTAGTTTCTAAGTAAAACATAATCTTAGTTTTAAAGACTTGCATAAACTAGACTTTTGCTACATTTTACATTTCATAAAACACAACATCTTTTATTTTCTAAAAATAGAATTGTCACATCACATTTATGGCAAGTTTTGTCATTATACATTTATGGAAAGAAATGTGTTTGACTTACTTTGATGTTGCTTGCAAGTTTAGTGTTTGACTTGATATTATGTGATGTGACATTGTTTGGTTTGCAAGAGTAATGAGATGTGACTTTGTTTGGTTTGCAAGATTTATTGCAAAACCAACTGCAAGCCCGGCGGTACCCTGGAGGTACACGGGCGGAACCCTTCTCAGGGGTCCGCCTGATCCGCCAGACCTGCAGAAGGTTTTGGCTATAAATATTGAGCCACAAGTTGAATTTTGGCTCATCACTTGACATTACATTTTACACACACTTTCATTCTTTCATCTAACCTCTTAACATTTCATATGTGAAGTTTCTTTTTGTAGCAAAGAGATTCACGAGCTTACTAAAAGTAACAAGTATTCAACACAACGTTGCAAGACTTGTTAGCTTAGCATTGTGTAGACTTGTGTAGTTTACACTTCATTTGATTGTGTATTTTCAGTAGTGATCGGTTAGTATTTTAGTCCTCAAAATACAAAGAGTGTTGGGAGTTGTTGTACCCTAGTAAAAGAACTAACGAGAGTGGTTGTGCCCTTGTAAAAGAACTCGACATTTAGCTTTGTGTCGGTAAAAGTATAAGCGACGTGTAAGGTTTTCTCCGCCGGTGAAAGGAGCTTGTTGACTAGTGAAAGAAACTCTCGAGTTGGATACTCGGGGCGTGGACGTAGGGCAAGGAAAAAGAGTCCTTGTAGCCGAACCACGATAAATACTCGTGTTGTGGTTTGATCGTTTCTTTCATTTACTTGCATGTTATATATTGTGTTTGTGCATATATCTTTGATCAAACGAAAAGTTTCAAAGCTAACTTAACAAGTTAAAAAGATTTTAATCGGTAAACTATTCAACCCCCCTTCTAGTTTTCCACAATACATTTCAAATTAGAAAGAGAATTTTAAGGGATATACATCTACTTTTGTGGATGCATCTCAAATATTTAGTTATAGTTTCTTTTCACATTTCCCATTTTAATTTTTCTTCTTGTTTGATCCAAACTCCAATAACATTATGTGAAAACAAAGTTACCACTTAACTGTCTACCTAAGAGAAACAACTTTAATAAACTAATTGTGTAAATGAGCCGAGTTGAACTGAATACTGCCAAGCTCAAACTCAACTTGACTAATAAAGTTTGAGCTCGAAACTCGATTCAAGCTTGTCCGAGCTTTAGATTTCAAGCTCGTGCTCGGCTCGTCATCTGAAACACAACTCGATCTAGATTATTTTCACATTAAAAGCTCAAACTCTATGAAAAATCGACATATTAAGCTCGAGATGATTTCATGAAAATTACGTAATTACATGTATATACATATGGGTAAAATTGTAGATTAACTAAAGCTCGATAAGGCTCGCGAGCCTCACAAGACGAGTATTTTGGAGCTCGAACTCTACTCAAAAGTGTACTCGAGTAGCTCAAGCTTGACTCGTTTATATCAAGTCAAATTTGAGTAGTTTACAAGTCGATTTCGAATAGCCCGCTTGCTGTCACGTCTCGTTTATACCTATAGTTATAGTAATAGTTGGTAATACATAAAAGAAAATAATTCTTTAAGTTTTTTAGAGCTGACAACTATGTATTTATGCAAACTTGCAAATATAAGACTAGATATAATAAGGGTTTGGTCGTTGGTGTGGTCTGATGACACACCAACGTGTATCAACACACATTCCCCGACGAATCACTAAACCTTTATAATAATTACCATAAAAAACTATGGGGATAACATCCTTGTTGTTTGCAGCAGGGAGTTGTCTGATGTTTGTTTGGAAAATGAATTTTCACACTTTCTCTTTGCAGCCTTTAACTTTTAGATTTTACATATCTGGCCCCTCGTTTAAACCTAGCAGTAGACAAGTTATCTGCAGTTGACTGCAGAGATGATTTTCCCAAAAGCTACCACACAAACATATCTCATTTAAACATAAGTATAACTCACAAAACACTCACATACTTTACATGTTTCTAATTTTATGTTTGGTTGTTGAGATCACGGAACAATCACCAAAAACCATCTACCACGTGTGATGGTAACAGTGTTTTAGATGACAACATGTGGTTGGTTTTCTTATTACACCCGACCTAATCATTGATCATATACCACATTTTATACAAACAATCAAAATAAAAAATTATATGCACTTTCTGGAAAGTCTTATAAGCCATGTTATACTACTAGTCCAAAACTTGGTTTAATCTATTTCTATAGAGTATAGAGGATACCCAAAAACGTTTTGTGTAAACATTTATGTAAATTTTATGAGTTGGATTGACGAAAGAAACAATATTAGGGACCTCTTGTTGGGTGCACCGTTGATAGTGACACATATATTTGTGGTAGTGCTTTGCCATCGAATTTTGACTTCATATTGGTTCACTTAATTAAATAAAGCTCATTTACTTTTATTATAAAGTGAATACGATTCCCATTTGAAATAACTATACTTATTATAGAAATCATAGAATATTATTGAAAATATTTTTCATTGATTCTCACGTTTATGAGATCATTGCCTCATAAAATAAGAAGTATCTAACTTGCAAATCTATATACTTATATAAATTTTTACCTATGTGTTATATATAAAATATTTGCATATGTATTTTGCTTTACTAGAGCAAATGTAGATGTAAAGGTTTTTGTTCAACCATATGCAGATTGGAATGATGTTATAATAAGATATGTGTTACATGTTGCTCCATATACTTGTATAATTGCTACTGCTACTTTTAACAAACACACCTAAAGTAAAAGTTTTCTTCAGTACCAGAAGCTTTGTTAAGGAAAGCGAGAATTACAAACTTTTTTCGTATTATCAAACTATATTACTTCCAATTAAACTTCTGGCTCTGCTAGTTTCTAAGTTTCTAATTTAGTTTATCAAGCTAGTTATTCATCTTTCTCATATGTATATATGTTGACAATGATTACCACGTTTATTTAGTAGTACTGAGTCTATTGACAAACTATATTACATGTTTAACATGGTTTTTATTGAAATCACCTCTGGATAAGACTTGTTGTCAATGAATTTTTTAATCAAGTATGCCAAAACCGCAACTTTATTATATTGGCTTGATTCAGACTTTATAGTTAAGTATGTTGTCACTGATATAACTTGCAACGCTTACGCACTTGCCCTATGCGATATGTAAAAATCTCCAACTTTACAGGTTACTTTAACAGGGGTGGGTGCACTTACACCTTGTAACATGTTAGGGTCGTCACCTCATCACATACACTATAACTAAGGGTGTTCACGGGGCGGTTCGGCTCGGTTCAGTTAGAGATTTTAACTATCCATCGTTGGGCGGGTAGTTCATTTTAATATCCGAAATCGAATCGTACTAGACGGGTACCCGAAATAAGTGGTTACCTACGATTCGGGTCACGGTTAACCATTTTAAAAAATTAATTGAATCGAATCGGACGAACAATAACATAAATTAGAACTTAATATATCATTGTAGTAAAATTAAATAACATTAGAAAGATTAGAGTCATACTAATGTTGTCCGGTTGCAATAAAAACATTCAAATTATCATATGTAACAAAATAACTAATAGTATTTATTTAATGTGTATAGGTTACAATTACTTTAATCATATGTAATCCGTGGACGTTAGTAATTGATCACATTAGGTAAGTAAAAATACGTTATCCGATAAAAGTTGCGCACTTGTACATTTTTATGAATGGTTTGTTGAAACATACATATATATTATACACGGTTCGGTTCGGGTAACCACGGATAACTAAAAGTCAAACCGAAACTGAACCGTGATAAGCGGCTTTTTCCGGTTTTGGTTTCTTCGGTTATTAGTTTTTTGCGGTTTCGGATTGAGCGGATCGACTCGGTTCGTTGATTTCTCGGATTTTTGAACACCCCTACCTATAACACCACTATAACATAAACACTCTCCTCAATAAAATTTCTATGACACAACACTAAAAAATACCCAAAGGAGTAGGTAAGTATACTTTTTTTTCCTTTCAAAACGAATACCCGAGCAACGCACAGGTATTGCACTTGTATGTTATTGGTGAGTGCAGTGCTCTTTAATAGTCCTCTTTTCTTTTTGTAATGATTTTATCCCTTGCTTTCTAACTTCTAAGAGCATTTACAATGCAAAAAACCTTGAAAAGCTTTTTAACATTTAATTATATTACTTTTTTAATATAAAAAAGTGATTGTAATTAATGTTTTCAACTGTACAATGTTTACAAAAGCTTCAATCACTTGGAGTATACCAAGTCATTGCGAAACGCTTTTGGAAAAGTCTAGCATTACAATGCAAAAAAATCTTTGAAAGACTTTTTGAAATAGTAAAAAGCTTTTAGAAAAGATATGCATTGCGGATGCTCTAAGTTAACAAAAGCCGCGGTGTATGTTACTATTTTACATAGTAAAATGAGAAAAGTACATTGCTAGAAATGAATGTTATTCACGAATAAAAAATAAAAAGCAAATCGCACAAAAAAGTACCATATTTAAGGTTAAATTAAAATTTTTTATACTATTTATTATTATTATTATTATTATTATCAATTTAGGTATCAAAGTTATTTTTGTGCAATACAAGGTTTTTTTGACTTTTCAAAAAACGATTACCGATCATAACTTTAGCCGAAATAACTTTTAAATGTTCAATTATAACGATGCATCACATTAATTAACCAATTTAGCCAGAAAATAACCAATAACACCTTCGGAAAGTGAAAATTACACTGCAAAAAAAAAAAAAAAAAAAAAAAAAAAAAAAAAAAAAAAACTTGAATACTTTAGTTTGATAATTTGAGAAAAGTAAAATTTGAGTACCCAAATTCGAATTGACAAAGTGACACATTTTTGTGCCATTTGTCAAAAAAAAAACAAATTGCCTATAACTGGATTGAAGCTAACACAAGTCATTCACCTTTAGAAAACAATTAAATTCAATTGGGTTCACGTACATTTAAAACCTCAAGTCAAGCAGGCAGATATGTTCTGGATATGTTACATGAATATAACTTCAAATATTAAACAAAATTAACTGGTTCAATTTGACATGGTTTAATTTTCAGTTTCTCAATTGAATTTACAAATTATAAATTAGGACTCGAAAAGTCAAACAAACTTAACTAGTTCAATTAGACATGGTTTATTTTTCAATTTCCCATCTGAATTTACAAATTATAAATTAGGATTCGCTAAACATAGCTCTAAAGTCTGTGCTACATTGAAGAAGCAGCTCATTTTTCTTGGCGGCGGCTTCGGAACAGTAACATTTTTTTATTAATTTTTTGTTTGCCAAATCTTTTTCCTAATAAAATAAAACCCTTAGTAGGGACTTTTTCATTTCAAAAAAATCAAATCATACTTTATTTAGTAATTTTTTATTTATTAATTTTTTTAAAAAGATTTTAATACTAAAAGAAAGTCTAAATATTTCTTAATTTAGCTAATCTTTAAAAAAAATCGTACTTATAAATCAATTGTAGAAAAAAGACCAAACTACACATGTACTTAAAATTTATAAATTGATACTTTTGAGCCAAATTGTAAATAAATAAAAAAAGCTAAACTTATACTTTTTGTCCCATAACCTACAGCAACACAAAGAAACCCTTCTAACTAGAATATATGAAGATGGTAACAGTAATGCCCACTCTTTCCTTTGAAACCCGTATCATCTAATTTTGGTTAAGTACTCGATCGGTATTGTTCTTCTTTAATATCAAGGTTATTAGTAAGGATTTATTAAACTCGATTATCATCCGATTTTGGTTCACTACTCGATTGCTATTGTTCTTCTTTAATATCCAGGTTATTAATAAGGATTTTAGATTGTTATTATATCCAGATTATTACAATTTGTGAGGGCTTAATATGTTTTGATGGATAAAATTACAAGAGATGGCCATGTTGTTTGATCTAATTCGATTTAATTGTGTTGATTGGTTTTTGTAGGGATGCAATGACTACACGATGATTTGTATGCTGTGTATCCTAAAACTCAGGAATCGATGTTTTGAACATATTGGTGGTTTTTCTCTTTCAATAAAATTGATTTTATTTAGTGCTGTATCGATTTTATTTACGGAATAACATAAACTCTTTCAATGGCCTAAAGGTATGATTTTTAATATTTAATTTATTAATTTTGTTTAAAACTGATATAGGTCATATTTGTTTTTAATTTTCCTGTTAATTTTGTTCCAATTTTGGGGAAAAATTAGGGTTTGGTTGAAGCTCTAATTTGATCAATAATGGTAGAGTATTTGTAAAAATTACCGAAACAGGAGCAAGAAGAAATCAAAATAGAAAAATATTTATATATATGTGGTTATCATTAAATATATTGTTATAATTGTTTTGTAACTATCAGTAGATTTAACAGTTTCGAGAGTTACAAAGTGTAGTTAGCTCACCATGCCTATAGGCAGCATTAGTGGTGCAAGTTAGTGATTTATGTTATTTGGTTTCACGTTGGTTGGTCTTGCTACGTCGTCTCAAAGTTACGGGTCAAAACATGCATTTTCTCAGTTCGGGTCAGGTGATTCGGACCAGATTGTGTAAACCCACAAATTGTACTTAGTGCATTTTACTCTATACATGAGGATTTATGGCGGATTTGTGCTGATGTATTATTACCATAACTGAGCACAACATTTTTTTTTTTTGCAAACAGGGGTTATAGAAACTTGATATGAATCAATTCAAATATTTTTATCTACCAGTTGTTTATTATTGGTTATGACTTTGTTGGGTCCACTAGGGTCTCCTTATTCCGTACTATCTTGAATATAAATGTGAGCTTAAAATTACCAACTGATTTTTATTAGCCAAGATTATGAGGCGCAGCCATCAGAGGAATAGTTGTGCCAGTAGTAGCCTTGGTGCTTAAGTTGCAGGATGCGTAATGACCGAGACTAAAGGCAACCAGGTGCATTACTTAGGTGAAAAAGTTCTCTATTTTTTAATTTGAAATTTAATTTATGTGACCCCTATATAAAAGATTGACCCATAAACACTTTCTACTTTAAGTGAATTAAGTACAACTGATAAAAGGGTGTTTGGGAGTACTTTGTTTTTCTACTTACTACTCATGTACCAAGTAATAAGGTGGTATTTGGGATTGCTTATTCTTTATACTTTTCTACTTATAGACTTATTTTTATGCTAAAGTTGCAACAACTGATAACAACAGGGTGTTTGGGAATACATATTCCCTACTTTTCTACTCATGTACCAAGTAATAAGGGGGTGTTTGGGGTGACTTATTCTTTGTAGCTTTGTGCTATCAGTGCACTACTTAAAAAGGTTCTTCACACACAAACACCTCTCTTAGTATCTCTCTTAAATTTTAACTAAATGGGTCAACTTAGGTGTGGCAATTCATGCGAGGTTCAGGTTGGCGGGTTGGTGTCACACAACCCGAACACGTTTAACCCATCTAATGATATGTGTCCCCATTTTATTTAAATGAGTTTGTAGGTCAATGAGTTTGAATTGAATCGTCTATTTTTACTGTTCTTTACATTGTTGTCTTTGTTGACACAGATCGAACCTAATGTCAACAAGACCAGAGAGCATCGCCGTAAGTATGACCGACTAAGGAAAGAAAGGAAACAAAAAGCAACTGAACCCAAAAGCCAAACGACACAAGCTGGAACTAAGGCATGTATAATTGTATATAAAGTATGTTTTCCACCTACCTAAGAATGTTACAAATAATTTTGGTATTAAAAAAAAGTTATTGCATATCTTAGTTACAAATTGAACAAAATTTGTATTTTTTAGGCGAAAGGAATTTATTGTCGAGACGCCATCAGTTTGGAGTGCAAGGCCACCAGAGCTTGTGGTATTCATATCCCAATATTCAAATTAAACTTGGAAACCTATTAAAAGTAGTTTTGAGTACATTATGATAGAAACATAAGCTTATTAACTTGCGGGTCAGAATATATCAAATGGGTCGAAAGTGACAAATTTTAGAAAAACATGACTTTGATACCCGGTCATTAATTTTGAGATACTTATGATTATAAAGACTATATGGACCATTTTGAATGTGTATATAGGTTCTGGATAACATTATATATATTTGTGAGTGAGCCCGACTCGGCTCATATCAAAAGACGACCCATTTTGACATGTTAGTTAGCCTGCTCATTTTTCTACCTTAATTTTACCTCATTTTATCTTCTTGGCTGATAGGCAACTGGCACAAGCCAATCGATACTCCGCTGATTGTTCTTATCAATTATATTGTCACATAGACTGACTTACAAGAATATATTACATGCTCTTGATGGATATTTCATGTCGTGGCAAAGTATCACGTCTTATGTCAGTGTATATTTTACTAACCATCGGCATTGAGATTATAGTGTATGTCGTGCACGTTTCTTCAAGTATGAAGATAAGAGTGATATGACATTTTGTTGCAGTCCATAACGACCGACTTTGCAAATGGTCACTCATGTCAATTTTGCATTTTTGCTTAAGGTTCTTCGATCCTGCGCAAGCAAAGCCCAACAGGTTTCATCTGGACCATATAGTTTATTGAATATCTAAAAAAATGTTTATTTTGATATATATCTTTTTAAAGTAACCATAGTACGCCTAAATAGGATCATACCTACAATGAGTTGGGCCGAATATTTTTAAGGTATTAAAATAAGTTGAGTTGAACATTTTGCCATTTTTATAAACAAGCATTCTTGTCCTTCGTTTCCTCTATGATAAATTGTACCTACTTCTGCTACTTATATAGTTATATGTATTTACCCATTTATAAACCAAGAGTCGTTTTTTTGTTATACTTTCATAATTTTTAGGGAATTTAGGTAGTATGTCTTTGAGCATATTTTCTGCCACTCATACATGCTTAGCATGGATTAGATAGTCACAATAGCCAAAAATATTCCTCATTGAGACATACTAGGAATTTGAGATATTTCTTTTATATTTGGTTCACCGGATAACCTTATCTTCGTATATTTTCAAAAACCTATTTAGCTTTCAATAACAAAAATAAGCTATTAAGCTTCAATAAGGTGTTATGTAATCTTATTTGAAAATACTTGATATTTTGTAGGTGAAGGTTGTTACGCATATGCTTCTTCAACGGGCCATTTTGAAAAATGCATAAGCGAATCAACTTAAGCTTAGCCAAACACCCCGACAGGTATATGATCCATTATTATACTATTTATCAAATGCAATCGGAGATATGCATTCTTCGCTAACCTTCATTTTTGTTGATTTTATAAGCAAAAAGCTAAAAGTTTGTGGGGAAACCAGTTTGGCTTCACAGAGGTTTTATGTACCCAAACTAAGCCACATGTCTCATGTAGCTGAATACATTAGGATTGTTTGGAACAATTATAAGGTATATAATATATCATCAATCATCTTATGAATTGATAAGTCGATGCTTGATTCTAATACGTTGTGTAAGATCTGTTACATCATATCTTAATTCCTTTGTGGTTTATATGTGTTTGGTGGTTTAAGGTAAGTAGGCTGGAACCAAAATTATGCAGCCAAAGACATAAAATTTGGAGCAAAATCAATGTCTTAGAGGTGTTGAAGAGCTTGCGGATGATGTTCAACTTACATCTAAATACTCATTGACAATTCCAATTTTAAAATTGCGATGTCGTGTAATGATTGAAGTACTCGGGGATTGCTCATAAAAATGTGATGTTTTACTGTTTTTATTTTTACTTGATTTAGGCTGGCATCAGGATTGAATATTTATAATATGTCTTGCATAATATATAGTGATATTAGTCTTTTAAAATAGAAAGTTTTGTCTTTTAAAAAATCAGTTCACTTGGATTTTTAAAGTGGCAAGTCATGTTTAGCATGTCATGCAATGTACCTACAAGGTTGTCTAACATATTCTAAGGAAATGGTAAATCAAGCTTGAAAGTTAATTAATGGATATCTGAACTAATGGAATTCATTTCATTATGATAATTGTATTTTTTATTGTTATTGTTATTGTTATTCTTTTATATCACAAAAAAGTGTTCACCAGGCCATTAAGAAAATTAATTATTTTTCCCAATCTATATTTGCAATAGGCAACTAATTTGGTACAATTTAAATAGATATATAAAACAATAGAACTAGAAGGAGGATATATTTATATGCCATAACCTGAAATCTCTTTGATTACAAATTCAAACTTGAAAATAGTTTTCTTAGAGAATAACCATTTTTCTTTTTCCTTTTAAAAGGTAAAATTCACATATATAGGCTATGTTTGGCGCAAAGTTTTTTGGAGCTTTGAATGAGCTTTTTGATTTTTAGTGTTCGTTTGACATGAGAGCTGTGAGCTTTGCTATTATTTAGGAAACCTCATTTTTCCAATGCTTCTTTATGAAGCTGTGAGCGGTGAGCAGGAGCTGTGGCTACTGATCACAACTACTGCTCACAGCGCACAGCTACTGCTCACTGCTAATGCTTACAGCTACTTTTGCCAAACATACCTATAGTAAATGCAATTTTTACACAACCACGACAGTCGTAGCCAAGTTATATTATTGTTTCATTTAGACCGTTAAATTTCATGCATTTTTCCTACACTTTTACTAAACAATATTAAAACTTTAATAAGTTTAAAAATTAACTAAGTATCATAATTGAAATATTGGCAAACCTTAATAATGATAGAGTGAATTTTTTTGTATCTTATTTCACTATTTTCCTTCGCAGCTCGTGTACTACATGTCAAACATGTATTACATATCAAACATAATTATAAACCAAAATTAAGAACTATAATAATAATAATAATAATAATAATAATAATAATAATAAAAAAGTGATGTTATAATAATAATAATAATAATAAACTCTTTGTTATTTGAATAAATCAAAATACATTATTCAAAATTTTAGAAAAAACCCCGTGCGTGCACGGGCATTATAAGTAGTGTATAATAGTATAATTATTAACCACTAAAAGGTTATGGACTTATCGATAATAACCACCTCAAAGTGGTTAAAGTACAAGTTTTAAAACACGTCCTAACTTGTTGCGCGTAGCCTCAATTTTGAGGCTATGTTTAACAAACGGGAAATGATTTGTACACCATTTTTTTTGGCAATACACCACTAAATCACACCAGTGATGCATACAGTACAACACCGCTATGCATATTTTAGTGGTGGATGGCAAAAAAATATAGTGTACAAATCACCTCCCTTAACAAAACCCTTAATAATATACCAACTTCGTCCAAAAATATTATTCAAGAAAATTTCAAAATACAAAAAATCTCAGTTAAACAAAACAAGAGCATAATTAGAATGAGTCAGATAGTATTAGAGATTTCATCATGCATACATTCACACGTTATATATTACTGTATTATACATACGACTATTTCATTGTTGATCATTCATAGGGACTTTGATAATGACAATTTTGTTCCAATCTCTGCACTATTAAGTGTTGTTTTTGTTGAAAGATGCATCTTTTATAACATGATGCACAAGTAATCATAGCATGACCATTCATGGTTAACTTACTTCTTGTTTAATGCCCACAAGCTTAAATACATAAAACAAATATCAAACAAGAATATTAATTCCACAAAGACAAATGGAAGTAGTAGTATCAACATATCTTGTATTATATGTTCATGCCATCGATGTTGTAACTAGGCCGGTTTAACTTGCAGCTTGTTTATATTCGAGTTGCTATTCGTTTGTCAATTTAGCCTTTATTTATAATCCAATGTTCAGTGCATTATAAATGTCACTAACCAGAAATAAAGATGAGTCTCTCACCACCATTCGCATTTCCTACCAACTTGTTACCGGATGAAGCGAGCCCAGAATGGATGAACAAAGCCGACAATGCATGGCAGTTAGTAGCAGCAACACTAGTAGGCCTTCAAAGTGTCCCGGGACTAATGATCTTGTACGGTGGTGCGGTCAAGAAGAAATGGGCAGTCAACTCTGCTTTCATGGTATTGTATGCTTTTGCAATGGTTCTTGTTTGTTGGGTTTGTTGGGGATACCATCTTTCTTTTGGTGATGAGTTGATTCCTGTATGGGGAAAAGTCGATATAGCTCTTGAGCAGAAGTACCTTCTCGAACAAGCGTATCTAGGAATGTTCCCAAATGCATCCATGGTGTTTTTTCAGTTTGTGTTTGCAGCAGTTACTTTGATTTTGTTAGCGGGTGCGGTTTTAGGACGGATGAATTTTTACGCGTGGATGTTGTTTGTTCCACTTTGGTTAACATTTTCTTACACATTTGGTGCATTCACTATTTGGTCTACAAAAGGCTGGCTTAGTAAACTGGGAATTATTGACTTTGCGGGTGGTTATGTTATCCATTTGTCTTCAGGAGTTGCTGGTTATACTACTGCATATTGGGTATTTCTCACATTCCTAATACTTTCAGTGTGTTCTTTTTAGGATTCAAGTCACTAAATTATGGTTGTTCCCCATTTCGGTAAAATACAAAAATGACGCAAATTGGACACTAATCATCTTTAGATGGCCCAGTTGTACAATCATCTTCTAATGATTAGGGGCTACAAAAGATAGTACCGTGACTATAATGACACAATTAAAAATGACTAACCTTTCTATTTTCTGTAAGAATAAAAATCCGATTGACTGACCAGGTTTTCTACAGGTGGGTCCCCGCTTGACTACTGATAGGGAGAGGTTTCCACCCAACAACATCATTATGATGTTGGCAGGTGCCGGTCTGTTATGGATGGGCTGGACCGGGTTCAATGGTGGAGCCCCCTATGTCGCTAGCCTTGATGCTTCCTTAGCCGTGTTAAACACTCATGTTTGTGCAGCTACAAGCCTCCTCACATGGCTCATCTTAGACATTATTTTCTTCAGAAAACCTTCAGTCATTGGTGCGGTTAATGGTATGATCACCGGTCTAGTTTGCATCACCCCAGCAGCCGGGGTGGTGCAAGGACACGCAGCAATCATAATGGGAATATGCTCAGGCTCAATCCCGTGGTCCACGATGATGATCGTGCAAAAGAAGTTTAAACTACTTCAGAAAGTAGACGACACAATGGCAGTCTTGCACACACATGCCATAGCCGGAATATTAGGTGGGCTTTTCGCAGGCCTATTTTCCGAGCCTCATTTATGCAAATTATTTTACGGGAGTGAAAATAAATACATGGGCTTATTTCGCGGGTTGCGCCTTGGGACATCAGAAAGTATTCGTTGGGGGATTAGGCAAATGGAGATACAAGTGGTTGGGATTTTGTTTGTTGTGGTGGTAAATGTTGTTATAACAAGTTTCGTGTGTTTGTTTGTGCAACTAATCGTACCTTTGAGGATGACATACGAGGATTTGGAAGTAGGAGATGCGGCGGTTCATGGTGAAGAAGCTTATGCTATTTGGGGACAAGGAGAAAAAATTGAGACACCGATGTACTCGAGTTATTATAATGATATTGAAACGCCAAGTAAGGTTGATTTAAGTTTAACAGAAACGCAATTAGATTAAGAGACTTTCAGCAATGAAACTATTTTTGATGATATGCTCACATGAGTCGTTTCTTTTCAGCTTACTCACAGCAAAATGTTAAAGATTGTATATATAAATTATCATCTCTACCTCTCTTGTCTATGGTATAACTTTAAAAAAATAAAATACTGTACAACAACAACTAACATAAACCATATTGATTATGTTGTATAGAACCAAAAAACAAAAAGGAATACCTTGCAAATGGTCGTCATGACCTGAAACAGTCTACTGTGAACTCTAGATGGACTGCAAAATCGCTTCTTGGTGCCTTCAAGACATTAACCCCTGAAAAACCAAATTAAGTTTGGTGTCATTTGATCAAGAATTAACCATGAACAACAGAACAATAAATTAGCCTCTAGCCATTGGTGGACTTTACCTCATATAGGAATTTTATATTTCTCATGTGGGCAGTGGGTGATTTTTGTTAGTGTTTGGTTTGCACATTTATTTGGTCTATAATTCATGAGTTTAGTCACTAGTTTGAGACTGCTGTGATCATTTCTATATTTTGTTTTGTTTTTGTCTTTTTGGGTCTCATCCTCTTTTAACTAACTTGTTAAGTGGGGTGGGATGCCATTGTATTGTATCTTTATTTCTTTTTTGTGGTTTCTATAAAATGTTGCCTTTCTAAAAAAAAATAAAAAAAAAGCCTCTAGTCTAGTGATATTAGCAGATCCTTACACCTATTTCAAGGTAGAAATTTCAACCCATTCGCTGACTAAGTTACGAATGGGTCAACTCGGTTTATGTTTCATCTCTAACGGGTTGAATGGGTAACATAAAAGATTAGATAAATAGGTAATGTGTCTTTTTTATGCATCAGACCACCTACATTTAGTTATGAAACATTAGAGTATTATTGTTTTCTAAAGCATTTATATGAGTATTATTAAACTAATAAAATTTGTAATTATTTACAACAAAGTTATGAAAAATTCAGATAAAAGCTGTTTCATGCCACTAGTTCTGACCCAAACCACTTATAATTTGTTATCCATCACATCCGAACAGCCCATTTTGCCAATTTAGTACAAATTAGACATCAGATGGACAAAAGCATAAATTTCTTGGTAGAAATTAGCAACTTACAGCAAAAATAAGTATTGGCAATTTCTAAAAAGTACCAACAGTTATTTAGATGGACTAGACGAGTACCCGTGCATAGCAACGGGATTTTATAACGACAGATCGTTTAGTGATAAAAAAGTTTATGGGTTATAAACGAAAAATAATAAAAGTTTGAAGATTTAGAGATTAAACATAATGTTTTGAAACCCGGTTCGACCCGTTATGGACGAAAAATGGGTCGATTTAAATCGAGTGAAGCCGACGGGTTGGGTCGAAAACATGTCAAATTAAACCGGGTTAACCCGCCAGGTTTGAAGCGTCACAGGTCAACCCGGTTTTCGATATGTATTAATAGTTTCATTTTGAAATATATGTTTTCGTATGGCTTTTATTAGTTAGACGAACCGGTGGCGACACCGGTTCCCGGTTGAACCCGTTGGTCCGGTCCAGTTTTCAAAACTATATGTACCATCAACTTGTTAGCTTGTATGAAGCTTTGTACTATGTTTTATTAATTTGTATAATGTGTAAAATAACAATAGTTAGTGTGTTAATTATTTTATATTTAGATTATGTTGTAGCTTGTTTAAATTGTACATTGTGAAAATTTTATTGTACTTTTTAGTAAGGGGTGTTTTAATTGGTTGTTTTTAATTTGATATATATGCTTTTAATTGGTTGTACAATGTGAATAAATTATTGTACTTTAAAGTTATGGGTGTTTTAATAAGAGTATTAATTATACTATGCATTTCTCTCACCTTTAACTTTCAAGATTTGACCATACATTCTTTATAGCGACAAATAGTTTATTCATCAAAAAAAGTTTATAGTTTATAAATGAAAAATAATAAAAGTTTGAATATTTAGGAATTAAACATAATGTCTTGAAACCCGGTTCGACCCGGGTGGTTCAACAGGGTGAACCGTTCCGGTCGATTTAAACCGGGTCAACTTGCTAGGTTGGGTCAAAAACGGGTCAAATTAAACCGGTTCAACCCGTCTGGTTTGAAGCGTCCCGGGTCAACCCGGTTTGTGATTTGTATTAATTGCTTGTATTTAATTTGGTAGATATGTTTTTAATTGGTTGTACAATGTGAATAAATCATTGTACTTTTAAGTAATGGGCGTTTTAATAAGAGTATTAATTATATTTAATAATTTCCTTTAATAAGATTTTTCAAGATTGACCATTTTTTAAGATTGACCATTTTTCCTTTATATGTAGTATAGATAAAAGCATATAATACAATCACATGATATAAAGTAGCACAGGCATGACAATGTACCTCCAACGCTCCACGAGAAACAAATCCGTTTATGACAAATATCGCTTTTGTGCCTCAGTGCAAGGATTAAATATCCAATCAATCAACCAAACTGACTGCTATCTAAAGTCGAAGTGGTCAACCATCGTACTAATGAACTTGTTTTTAACAAAAAGCTTCTATCATTGACTCATCTCCTTTGACTTTACCCGTAACAAGAATATCATATGTTTTATCATCTGGTACAAGGCCTCTATCTAGCATCTCGTCATGCAGTTTAAACGCCTCTAGCAAATTCCCCTCCCTAAAATACCCTCCAATCAATGAATTATAAATAATTACACTAGGAACCAGACTCTTCTTATCCATCTCTTCCAAGATTTTACGCGCATTCTCAAGTTGACCTTTATGACAAAGACCATTGACCAAAACCGTATACGTAATCACATCCGGTACTATATTCTTTGCAAGCATCTCAGTATACAAATCAGAAGCAGACACTATTTTCCCCGACTTTAGCAACCCATCAATCAAAGTAGTGTAAGTGCGCAAATCACATAAAATTCCCTCATTGACCATCTTCTTGTGAAAGTCAACAGCTTCTTCTATGTTATCAAGATCCCGAAATCCGCTTATCATACTATTATAAACTGCATTATTTGGAGATAATCCAACTTCATAAAGTTCATTGAAGATATCACGAGCACTTCCCATGTCCCTGATTTTACGAAATCCATTAATTAGAGCATTATAAGCCGTGACATCCAATTCAAGACCTTTGCTTTTCATCTCGTTCCTCATTTTTAAAGCAAGATCCATGTTTTTGCATTTGCAAAACCCGTGAATCAGAGACGTGTATGTTACAACATTAGGGGTGATCCCAGCTTCATGCATTTCAGTATAAACTGACAACGCAGAATTAATATTTCCCTCTTTAACAAACCCGTCGATAATACTATTATATGTCATACACGTTGAATTAAAACCTTTTTCCACCACTTTCTTCAACATGCTACTAGCCTCGGAAGTTTGACCAACTTTGCACAAACCATTAATAACTATATTGAACGTATAGTCAGACGGAATAAACCCTAAGTCAACCATTTGGTCAAAGATACCTAAAGCTTCCTCACTTTTACCTTTCCTAAAATACCCATCGATCAAAATACTATACGTGATGACATTAGGTTTATAACCCTTTTCTTGCAATGTGTTAAAAAGATCTAACGCTACATCCATATTTCCGCTTTTACAGTGGCCAAGTATAATATTATTATATGAAACAATATTGGGCGATACACCATCTAACAACATTTTATCCCACACGTCACTAGCTTCTTTCACTTTATCTAATTTACAAAGGCATGAAACAATATTATTGTAAGTAAACACATTGGCAATACCAGTTTCAACCGCTTCATCAAAGAGCTTCATCGCTTCATCTATATAACCAGACTCGAAGAACCCAATTATTAAAGTATTGACATTGTAAACATTTGGTTTGATACCTTCATTTTTCATCCGTGTATACAACTCAAACCCCTTTTTAGTATCCCCATTGTTAAAGCACCCTTCAATCAAAACCGAGTATGTAACCCTATTTGGACAAAGACCATCTTCAACGATCTTTTCAAATAAATCTATAGCACTATGAAGATCGCCTTTAACACAATATCCCTTCATTAAACTTGTCGCAGCCACCACGTTCAAACAGACCCCACTACTAATCATTTCGTCTTTTAGCCTCAACGCCTCCGTCAAACATCTTTGCTTCATACAAGTTCCAATCACATTCGTATAAGTTCCTTCAGAGGGAATCCATCCTTTATCCTTCATCTCATTCAACAACCCACAAGCGGAAATAGCATCCGGTTTCTTGCAAACCGCATAAATCGCAGTACTATAAGTCATCGCATCAAGTTTCATGCCGTCAGCCTTTGCATCCCAAAAATACTTTTCCGCCTCATTGATTTTACCTTCTTTCAAACACCCCCGAATCATAACTCGAATCACTGCACAATCATAAGGAATCCCCAATCTAACTACATCACCAAAAACACCTCGAGCTTCAGCAATCCTACTATTCCTAACCAACGCATTCAAAAGAACATGAACATACGGAACACAGGGAACAACATTGTTCTCCACCATTTTCCTAAAACAAACAATAGCATCATCAAACCGACCCGACCTAACCAAACTACAAAGCAAATAATTCACTACCCTACTACTCAAATCATGACCAAAATCAAATTTTTTCGCAGTACTCAAAATTTCCGCAACAAGATCACTTGACCCATTATCCGAAAACCCGAAAACACATTTACTAATCAACTCTTTAGCAGTTCCATAATAGCTATCCCTACACATTAATATATGAACAAGAACAATAAAAGGCTCACTAAACTCATTATCTAAGACAACCCCTTTTTTCGAAGCCGACTTAAAACGCTGCAAAGCTAAATAGGGATCATTTTTATAATAAATTAACAATTCTGAGACATGGGTTTTGCTCAAAAGTGGATTTTTTGAAAAGGGTTTTTCAGTTTTTAGATTTTGGGGTTTTTTAAGATTTGGGTTTTTAGAAATTTGAGATTCTGAGACATGGGTTTTGCTCAGAATTGGATTTTGTGAAATGGGTTTTTCAGAATTTGATGAAAATGGTGAAATGTGATGTTTTGATGGGTGGGATCTAACAAGAAATGTGGGGATTGATGGTGGGAATCTAGTTTTCATTTTTGTTTTTGTTGATTTTAGTGAAGTGTTTTTCTGCTTAAATTTGTGTGGGTTGATAAACCCTAGTTTTGTTTCTTTTGTGCCCTTGTGTTTTGGAAGAGTTACAGCTATTGCCCCTGTTGACTTGGTTTAAGTCTGCATACTAAAATGATCCATGATCACTTGTTTGTAAGACTTTATTTAAGGTATTGTTGTTGACTAATTATATCATGACATTGTAGCAAATTGTCCATGTAGTGTAACAAGAAATTCAAGCAAAAAAGAAAAGAAAAGAACTCACAGCCTTCACAATCGGCTTTCAAACCATGAAGCCTGACCTCACGCCAAGATGCCTGCGATGGTAACAACGATGGTAACACCTATGCCAACCATTGTCCACCTCGAGACAAAGTAGTACTATTGTGGAAGCTCTAGTAAGTCACAGGAGAAAGAACAGCTGCTATGAATATCAGTTCAGTTTTAACAATGCACAAAACTGACCACAGCTTATATTCTCTTCAAAACCGTTGATCAATCAAAATTTACTACTAGTATGTATATTTATTCATCTTTCTAATATGTGTTTAGTTGTATGTGACTTGTGTTTGGTTGCACATGGCTAAAGATAGATCAAAAGGATGGATGCCAACACCATATTCTCCCAAACGTCCAACGCCTACATTCATTAATGTTTGTCACCTATACTTGCTCAATAGCAGATCATAAGCATATTTATATCATGTATCTAAAATCATTGGAGCCAATCATTCACAAAAAAACACCATCACTTGAACTGAAGACTCAAATAACGGGTGACTCGAAATATCTTCACATGTACCAAGATACTAATACATAAGAATCATGAATTTCTCATACAATTTACAACACCAAATGGTGTTGTAGGCTATCCATACTTCTCAAGTGCCATTCTAAAAAAGTAATCTATAAATACAACTTGAACACTTCAAAGTTCAAACCATATATTGCAGGCCTTGTACATTTGACATATGAGCAAAATCTTTATGACACACGTGGTTCTTGTTTTAGCATCATAAACAAGTACTCGAGATCAAAATACAAGAACTTCCATAGGAGTAGCTCTGCCAACTGAGACGACTATGGGTCACTAAATAGATAACGGAGCAGTGGAGCAACCACCGCTACACTTAAACTGTTTCCCAGCAATGCATACCTGCAGAAAGAGAACAGCACACTTAATTTTTTTTTTTTTTGAGAATTATCACATAAAAACCAATGTAGATACCTACATCTATTCTGTGAGAACTACCATTTCAGTTAATACAGAATTTATGAAAAATTGTTCAACCATCTTTTTCTATATTTAACATGCCCTAAAATATGAACACGCAATGTCGTGAAACTAATACAATAACATCAATTTCTTTGCAATGGCAATAAATAAATATACGTGTATATGTATCAACGTATTATTTGGACAAAAATGATACAATTTTCTACGGGTACACGAGGAATAATATCTTCTAGTTTTTAGGGGGAAATTCTTTTCTATTTCCTCATGACACTCCTGGTACGCCACATAAGAAGAGCCTGTATTTCACTTTTGAGAAACTAGCGTTCACTTTAAATCCCATGGAACATTTTTAAAATGTATTCAGAGACAGAAAAAGGGTGCAATGAATTGAAGAAGTTGGTGAAATTTGATGAGTTTCAGAAGAGTTCTTGTTTGACTCTTGAAAGCCACACAGCATGGTTTTCAATTTGTGAAATAGTATGTATTTACATGTCTTCTGATAAACAGAGTAACCTATTATGTGCCTGTGTTAAAGTAAAACCAAACTACTATGAAACAAAATGCTTGTTGTTTAACTATGTAAAAAGCACTTAAATAGAAGGATTAACAGTCCAAATGTCAAAATTTATTGTGTAGCAAAAGTCAAAGTGAACTCTCTGTTAAGAACCGAGAGTGTCTCTTAATTTAGTGGATGTGACATCCGCATATAACATTCTGAGTCAGACTTCTAGTATACGTCTATAAATTTGCTAATGTCCGTCTTAGCCAAGCAGAAATAAGGGGTAAGAAAGGGATTAACAAAACGTACCGTTGTCGAAGGGTTACATGTTCAGGAAACTCAAATTCCTCGGGGAAAGAATGCAAATTGGAAACCTAGAATATAATATCCTTAGTAACTTGAGAAGTAATGCCAATAAGGACTAGAGAATAATAATACGCATTAAAGAGCATACACACCTCTCTAGGGGTAAAGTATCTTAGGCGTAGATCCTCCAGTGATGTTTTGTCTCTTATTGTTGGCTGCGAATACGTAATTTCAAAGAAAACTCAGCACAATAACCCAACAATGCAGTCAATGAAATCATAGTAAGACCACCACAAGTTCGAGTAATTAACATTTCAAACCATTGTCCATTACTTGTCATTGCAAATTAACCATTTTTTAAGACCAAAAAGGACATCATGGGATTCAAGGATGACTGGTTTAGTCAAATTAGAGATATTTAACTGCAAAAAGGAACAATTAACTCGGTACCATTTGTCTAAAATCACAGATTAGAATGATGGTTTATTCGTAACCAAAAAACCAAATAAGCTGTTTGTAGAAACTTACCATTACGGTAGCCAAAAGGGAGCCCGTGCCCTTCACATAACGATAATAACTCTTTGTGAAACAACAACAGCGCTTTGAATCAGGATAGACAATATCTACACGACTTTAAGGAACAACTTTATGCATCCAAGAAGTAGAACCAACCATGGACTAAAGCAATTTCAATGTATATATGTATAAGAAACAGATAACTTAATATCAAGGATACCCATAGCACTCCCCCATCTTTCACTCAAGCTCGATGGAACAAAGTACTGATCTAAAGAACCTTCAACAAAAAGAGTATTTTCATTCGTGGAGTCACCAAATTCCAAAAATTTTTCTACAGGAAGGCTTGTTTGGAGCATCTCATCAGAAGTACTTGTTTTGCAGTCAAATAACAGTTCTGGCACATGTATAAGCTGTCCATTAAACTCAGGTTTGCAAAAAGATGACGGCTTTCTTTTTGCCTGCAAATCATACATAAACCAAATAAATATTAAATTTATGATTCTTGAGATTACTCATGTGGTGAAAACTGATATTACCAGGCAAAAGTAACGGGGACGTGAGTATGGCACACCAAACTGCAGTGGACTTAATATAAACTCCTGTGTCACAAATTGGTTTTCCTCGAGTATTTGAACCATCATTTGATGTGTATCAGATGTCTGAAACAAAACAGCACCTTAGTAAACATACAATGCTTGGTTCAGTATAAAAATATCACAACTTGAGGTCAAAATCTGATTCCAAACCTCAAATCCAACAACATTTTCAACAAAGAGCATGACAGGAGGTTGTGTCAGTTGTGGTATATTTTCAAGGATTGTAAGAAACGAGGAGGCCCGTGCATCAGCAGATTGTTTCTGAAGACCTAAAGACAAACTTAGCTCGAGAATAAACTGAATTCGATGTTATGATTATCAGGAACATTACCTTGCCGGGTATACGGTTGACATGGTGGAGAAAGCAGCCACACATTAGCTCGGTAACGATCAAGATCAGCAGCCGTTAACGTCTGAATGTTACCCTGTATTCACCATCTCCATAAAGAACAACAATTACTATCTATAAGATACTGATAACATTATTATACATTTACATAATGGTTGGGATTGTTTACTTAAGCGTGTGTGTTATTGAACTTTTTTTAGCCGATTAGCAGTTTTGAGCAAGTGTTTAGCAATGCATATTCTAAAGTGCTTATTTAATGTTAAAATGACAGATGCGATAAGCAGGTACAATCTAAACACACTCAAAATTGCATATCAATCTTTAGAAAATGCAATAAGCAGATAATAACTTGCACACACGGGTTTTTGTGACTCGTCACTTAGACTGCTAATCTGCTTAATAACAAGGTAAATGGTAACCTACTTATTTTTAAGTACTCATTTTCTCTAGAATAAGTAGATAATCAGTTTGACGCAGACGCTCATTAGCTTAAGAAATAGGCAGATAACTACATAAGCTAAAAAATAAGCAAATCCCTAACAGCCCAAAAAAAGTTGGTTGGTGCCTGCATATCTGCTCATTTTAGAGTCAAGTGTCTTTGTGATTGCTTATTTTTTAGCTTAACTGCTTAATTCAAAGTGAAGTTATATCCAACCTAAAACCCTTAATTGAAATGGATTCGATTAACCAATTACTCTTCATTCGAGTCAAATTGTATTTGTTTTAGCATAAGCAAATCCAAATTCCAAACACTATCTCCTTACCTTGTTCTACTTATAGGCATAAGAAAAAAACCTAATCTTCTAAATAAGCACTCCTAAATACATATACAAGTTATATAAAACTAGAAAGGTGCCCGCGCGATGCGGGGGCGGATTATTGGGGTGAAGAGGAGGGAGGTGGGGTGGTGGAAAGTGGTTGTTGGGGTGGTTATAAATTGTTGGGGGTGGTTGTTGAAGTGGTTATAAATTGTAGGAGTGATTGTTAAGGGTGGTTGTTTCCATAATTAGTAAGTAAAAGTCTCAATTTTTAAGTCTTTCTAATTATAGAATAGTCCCAAATACATTATATAGTAGTATAAATTATCAGCAACACGGACGAACCAGGACACAAAGTCACCAGGTGCACTTAGAATAAACTAAAAATTTTTAAAAAAAACAGGTCCGTAAGAAAACAAAATTCACAAAAATCCATGGTTGTCCCGGGACCCACCCGTATATATTAAGTTTGAGGTGATGGCATGACACACACACCTGGAATGGACGATGAGCAAAGTTATGTTGATAAACATCGTTAGCCAAGTCGTTTATATCGAAAGCTTCAACCATTTTTGCATTCACTCCAGCCTTCATAGCTGAATATCTCTGTTTGATTTCACATATGTTAAATTATCATTATTATATATAAAGAAAAAACAATGAAACAAGTGGATATGAGTTTTACCATTCCACCAATGCCACTGTAAAATTCCAACACTCGCCATGGCTGCTGTTGTTCGTCTTCCATTGACTTGTGGGTGTTAATTAATTTGCAGTTTTTTTCTTTTAGGGGTTTAGACGACATCACATAAACTAAAGTTTCTGTAACTTACACTTTTTACCCATAAGATTACTTTCTTTTTAAATGATATATACACTAGTTCTAAAAAATGTATTGCGGGTTTGACTTTTTTAGTTTAGTTTTGTTCGACAAAAATAGAAATAGCAGTGAGCAGTAGTCGTAAATAATAGCTGTATCTATATTACTATATAATGTATTTAAGACTATTTTATAATTAAAAAAGCTTAAAATTCAGACTTTTACTTGATTATTATGGAAAGATTTCAAAATTAATTGGTTAGAAAGCAGGTTGGTTAGGAAGCAAGTTTGTTATGAAGCAGGTTGTTGTTCAAACTAAAATTATTTTGCTTAACCATCTCTACCAACTCTACTTATAAAGCATAAAGACAACTAAATGTGTAATCGAATAATCGAATAGTCACGTGTACCCGCCGCCGCATTGCGCGGGTATCGTTTTAGTTTTTTTTATAAAAGCATTTGATAACGTAGTTTTAGTGTTATTATAATGTGTAAAACAACTCCTAAATGCCATTTTATGGAGCGTTGGAAAAGGAGCATTTTGAAAAAATAGATAAAGTTACTTGTTGCTTGCCAAATGAGCATTACCAATCACAACGTTCAACGCTCACCGCTTATAAATGCTCGTATGTTTTTAGTGCTTGGATAAGATGAAGTGATTAGATTCGACTAGAAGATCAAGTAGTCGTCAACCTATGGTTGCCCTTATGTAATCGCATTTGATCTTTTAAGATGTTATGTGTGTTACAAGTGAATGCAATCTCGGTGGTACAGGATAGAAACTCATGAGTAGGAAAGAATCAACAAGGTTAAGGTTAAAATCGTGCATCATTCAATAATAATCTTCAAATCAAATTAAACCATTTTTATAACTATTTTAATGCTTAAAGTAGCTCATTTTTTTTAGGGAAGTGATACTTATACCACTTTTTTTATGCACACACCACAATTATGCATATAGCATGTTGTAACATGTAGATTAATAATGTAACATTGTGGTGTGTGCATAAAAAAAAGTGGTGTAAGTATCACTTCCCTTTTTTTATAATAGGACGTAACAAATTCATAAGATGTTAAATAAGTTCAATTCACCTTACATCTGGTTGGCTTATGATTAAATCTTGTTACTAAATATACAAGCGGGTATACCCATATCTATTTTAAAACACACGTAATCGACATCCACTTCTAAAAGATTAAACATATAAGTAAAATCACTTAGAGCAAGGGGTGTGATGAAGAGGGAGGATTTGCCATTTTGAGTTGGCACCTCTTCACCCTTCTTCGTTCCTTTTCAACTCACCCTTCGTCGTTTGAACTTTCACCGTGGAAGTGAAGCAGAAACGGACAAAAAACTTTTGCAGAACTTGGGGTTGATTTGTGTTATGAGTAAGGAAAAGAAAATAAAATTGGGGGGGGGGGGGGGGGGTGCGTCCAAATGAAGAGTTTGTTTTGTGTTATTAGTGAGGAGGTATTTTGAAGTGCAGTGTTAAAATGAGAAGGCACCGGTGGGGCCCAAATGAAGAGCTATACCTCTTCACCATACCTTTTACTCTAAGAGGCCTCGGTACCCGGAGCCAAGGCTAGTATTTTCCGGCAAAACGCGACCGGACAACGCGAGCTCCACACCGTGGCTCGCGTTTTCGCGTCCTGAGCCGTCACGACCAGCCCAAATAGTCCCGGAAAACGCGACGGGACGGCTCAAGCACGGTACCAAACCTCACGTTTTCCTTTTTTTTGGCGTTATCCCGTATTTTAAGTTTGTAGATCGAGTTACTGATTATGATGGGCTGGGTTTTTAGTTGAACTCAATCAAATCTCAAGGTTGAATTGAATGGGTTTCCTAAATTTGGATGAGAGAGACATAGAAAGAGATATGGGGAAAGTGAAACAGTGTTGGATGAGAGAGACGTGTAGTAAATCTTTAATTAGAGGTGCCTACAGATTCCAACTTTCCATATTAGCTGTATTTGTATAAGTTTATTTTCTTTTCAATTTACAAACTTTTTTTCATTAACAAGTTTTGCAATGTAAAATTTTTGAAAATGAAACTAAAACTACACAGTTACTTTACGGTTATAATCATAAATTGTATATTTTTTTAAAGTATTTTATTTTTAACATATCTTTTATTTTTACCTTTTTATACTTTTAATGTATTTTTTATTAATGATAATTTAATTTTAGTTAATTGTGTTGTTTATCTAAATAAAATGAAAAAAAGAAACAAAACATATGTAGGGTCAAATGATACATGACGGCATTATTGTGTTAAAATGAAAAACTGATGTTGTAAGAGGGAGTGGGTTTTTGGTGTTGTGGTGAATTATGGTGTTATGAGAAAAAGTGTTGATGTGGCACAACTTTTCCTCACGGCACCAACGGGATGGCATGAGGATACCTACGCTCTGTTCTCGAGTTTTTTTTTTTTTTTTTTTTTTTAAGGAATGGAATGGGATGGGAAGAGAAATAAAAAAAAAAGGGGCGTTCTTGAGTTTTTTTAAGATGGAAAGGTAGGGGACGGGAAGGTGGGAGGGAGGGAAGGGATGGGCTTTTGTGTGTATTTGCAATCCTCTCATATTTGGGATGATCAGGAGGGAACAGGTATAACTAAGAACATGGGCTTTGGTTAATTTACAATAATATCCTTGTTTCTTATGTACGTCCCATAAAATATGACCTAGTTACAACAGCCATCTGCAACAAAGAACCATAATAGGCTCGTTATTCACGAGTAAAACTGGGCAAAATTCTTGCTCGATAGGCTCGTTAGGGAGGTATCTCGGTATCGTCAAGGGAAACAACGGGTAGTGGGTGGTTATCTTTTGTTTCTTCAGGTAAACTACAACGCTCTTTTTCATGTGCAGAAAGAGCTTGGTGGTTATGGTAGTGGAGAGGTAATTGATTCTTTTCACATATAGGCACATATTCATATCCATGTACGTGTCCATACACATGTACTATACACATATTTATCCCTATCAATGTACATATAAATATCAATTAATATAAGTAACGCATGTGTATACATATTACATATACGTGTATGTATAAAACTTACTTATATATGTATGTTTGTATAGTATATACATCTGCATATATATCTTTGTAAGTATACTTTTTCAAGTCTATCATTTTTGGTTTATGAAACATATATGTGAGCTATATAAAAGTAAATTATGTTTTGAGGGTATTTTGGTAATTTGGGTATATTCCTTTCCTTTACTTGCAACTTAAAAATAAAAACTCAAGAACACAAATAAAAATAACCACTTTCTTTACCATTCCTTACTTTCCCCTTCCCTTCCCATCCCATCCCCTTTCATTCTTTAAATTTAGACTTGAGAACAGAGCGCTAGTTAGAGCTGGCATAACAGGTTACACGAACCTGTTAAGGCCAAACACGAACACAACCTGTTAACTAATCGTGTCATTTTTCTCAAACACGAACACGACACGAAAATAAATAGGTGCACCTGTTAAGACCTGTTAAGAACCTGTTAACATGCATATGACCAAATCGAATGATACAAGAACCTGTTAAGACATGTTAACCTGTTAACATGCACCTGTTAAGAACCTGTTAACATACATAATGATACATAATGCAAAAGTTCATACAATTTCAAAGACCCACATGAATGGATAATAGAATAGA
This sequence comes from Artemisia argyi, assembly GCA_030686995.1. Taxonomy (NCBI): domain Eukaryota; kingdom Viridiplantae; phylum Streptophyta; class Magnoliopsida; order Asterales; family Asteraceae; genus Artemisia; species Artemisia argyi. The sequence continues at coordinate 52,501,702 of CM060695.1, forward strand.
TTTAGGATTTTAGGGTTTTTAATTTTAAGGATTATATTATTATATATATATTATAATATTAACAGGTCATAACAGGTCTTAACAGGTCTGACCTGTTAAGACCTGTTAATTAACAGGTCTTAACAGGTCTGACCTGTTAAGACCTGTTAATTAACAGGTCTGACCTGTTAAGACACGAAACCTGTTAAGGTCAAACACGAAACCTGTTAAGAACAGGTCGTGTCGTGTTAACAGGTTTCGTGTCAAAATTGCCGGCTCTAGCGCTAGTGCTCTAAGCACTAAATTGTAAAATTTAAAACTAGAAGGTGTCAAAATATCCAGTTCTGCAAAATACAATCAAAAGGGTTTCATTTTCATTCCACACTAGAAGAAGGTAGCTTGTTCTTGTTTATGTTCATCTTCATTTCTTTTATAGGGTTCTAAATTCTCAAAAGGACCCAGTTATATGATAATTAGTTGTAGTATTTTCTTTATTTCAGAATTGTAATACATTTATTGGGTTTATATTTATTTTATAGAAATGATGATATAACTAAGTGATACTTTTTGTTTGACTTCAAAAGCTCAGTTTAATATAGGGGGTGTGTTTGGCAGTGTGTTTGAAAACTGAAAAGTGATTTTATGATTCAAAATTTGATAGAGGATGATCACAAAACTAAAGACTTTCCATTCCTTTATCACATTTTGACAAAAAAACATAAGAAATTAAGTAATTATATAAACCGCAATGTAGTTTGGGAGTTTTATGGTCAGTAATTTCTTATGTTTTTTGGGTCAATATGTGAAAAGAGGGTTAGTCTTGTCATTTTCCCGTTAGATAATTGTAGAATATTTTAAATATAGTTGACTAGTGAATATCTACTTATGTATAGAAAGGATATGTAGGTTATGTTTAGGAGATAATCAAGGGATTTTCTCTTGGGCTACATGGTACCAGAGCCACTATGAAGAAAAGATCAAGATGACAGGCGATAAAGGCGATAATTCATAAAAAGGAGTTGGGTCATATCTCCTGATGACCGGTGATAATCCGGGAAATCTAATCACTCACCTTCAATTGAAGGGCGTGAATTATGAAGAATGGGCAATGGCAATGCAAACCACGTTGCGAGCCAAGAAGAAGATAGGTTTCATTGATGGAACCATCAAAGAACCTGCAACTGGGTCAGCCGATGTCGAAGATTGGTGGATGATAAACTCAATGATTGTATCATGGATCTTTAATACGATCGAACCAACACTTCGCTCACAAATCTCGTACGTTGAGTTGGCCAAAGACTTATGGGACGATTTGAAGCAACGTTTTTCAATTGCTAATGGACCAAGGATCCAACAACTGAAAATCGAGATTGCTAACTGTAAGTCACAAGGACAAAGTATCATGAATTACTTTGGTCGACTAAAGAAGCTACGGGACGAACTCGCAAATTATGAGAGACTCCCCGTGTGCAAGTGTTCTGGTTGCAAGTGCAACATCACTAAAGAACTTGTAAAGCGGCAAGAAGAAGAACGTGTCCACCAATTCGTGATGGGACTTGAAGAAGAAACCTATAGAATGGCTTGTTCTAATGTTTTGGCTACTGATCCTTTGCCTAACATTAGCCAAGTTTATTCTATCATGATGAGAGAGGAACAACTAAGGAATATATCCCGTGACAGGGATGTGAGAAGCGATGTTGTAGCATTTGCGGCGAGACAAAATTCCAAAAGAGGATACACAAGTGACAAAGAGAGCATTGTGTGGAAATTGTGGCAAACTTAGACATGAGACAAATGGATGCTTTGATATTATTGGCTACCCTGAATGGTACATCGAGAAGTATGGAAGTGACAAGACACGTGGTAAAGGACACAATTTGCGTGGAAAAATGTTGCTGGAGGTAGTTCAAGTAAAGGCCAAGAACAACCACCACAAGCAAATGCAGCGGTGATCTCATCGACATCAACATATGATTCCAAGACTAGTGCAAGTTCTATTCCTAAGTGACTCATCCCAAACCAACAAGTCAGCCGTGTGCAGCTGTTAGGCCCACCTGGGAGAAAGTGCAAGTTAATATTGACCGTGGAAGTATAGGGAAATCCCCGGGTCGTTAAGTCCCAACGAGATTGAAATTGTATTTGTAAACGAGTATGAGAGTGAGTGGTACTGAGGACAGTAACAAAGATGATTTGAGGGTTGATTACACTACTGATTGCTTGATATTTGGAAAATATGAAATTATAACAGAAATACAGATATAAGCACAAAATCAGATAATCAGATAACAGACAAAGAAAAGTGGTATTTTAACAAGTTACAAATTTTAGGGGGTAAAAGTGAAACTTTTGCAAACTTAATTTTAAAGAAAATAGAAAATGAAATTATAATTATGAAAATGATTATTATAATATTTAATTACTATTTAATTAATAAAACTAATTATACACTAATTTAAAACTTAATTTAATTTAACTAAAAATTACAACTATTACAAATAAACCTAAAAACTTATAACAATAATTTCTAAACCTAAATAAGAACTTGAAGAAAGTATAAAAAATGAAAATAAATATTTTTGTCTTTTTATGAGTATTTTATTAATTATAAACTATTTAATTTAATTAATCTAATTAAACTATTTTAAATTACTATTATTACTAAATTACCTTAGAAAATTATGATAAAATTTATAAAACTATTTAATTACTACAGGAATACTACAAAATTATAAAAAGTTGCTAAAAATTATATTTAAGCTAATTTATTAATTAATTACCTATTAATTGTTTTAAAGCTAATTTAATTAATTTAAATTAGAAAATTAGAAAATTGACAGTGGAAATAATGAAACTATTTTTTAAAAGTCTTAACTTCTTTATAAAACTTAGGAAAAATATAAAATTCTACTTTCGTTAATTAAAATTAAATAAATCTATTTAATTACTAATATTACCTATTTAATTATTTAAACTAGTTTTAAATCTAATAAATAGTAAACTGCTTAGGAAAATTCTAAGAAAATGATTTTAACTAATTTAAGGTACTAAGTAATTTATAAAATTATAAAATTGGACAAGTGCTTATTAATAAGCTAAGATGAAAATTAATTAGATAATTTCTATTAAATAGAAGCTATCACTATTTTTATGTTTGCTTTTTTCTGGGTTTTCTTTTATAAAACTACTTAAATACTTAAATAATGAAACTTTAACAAAGACAACTACTTTGGAAATCAAGAATAAGCACTGTAAGTGCTTATTAGCTTATACAGTTGACTATAGTTGACCAAACTAAGAAATAAGCTAAGTTGAGGTTATGTGGGGTCTACTATGGTGAAATCTGGTTTACCTAAGTTACTTATACCTATTTAAGCTAGATGTGGTGAGATAAGCTCCTAGGATAAGCTGGAAAGCTCAAATAAGCACTTGCTTAATTGGTTTCTGACTCAGAAGTGGGACAAAGTTCCAAGCTGATTTCAGATGGGGCCCAGTGGTCAAATGGTCAGACCAAGGGTCAAGGGTTTAAGTCTGGTAGGAGGGGGTTATAAAATGCTAATTAGAAGGTGTGAGGCCCACTAAGTTGGCCACAAATCACCACCAAAGTGGTGGTGATGGCTGTGTATCTGGTGTGCAGGGTAAGGCTTTGCCCTGCAGTTGTGTTTGGGGGTCTGTGGGGCCCAGGGTAAAAATCCTAAAAATATAAAACTTGTTGGAACTTAAAGATGGACTGGTAGAGTATCACTACAACAAATTTCAAGTCCTAGATCCTAATACACAATTCAAATCAATTCATGCTATTTTGACAAAAATCTGCATTTGTACCTTTTGACTTTTTGAGAAATTGTGAGTTTTGACTTTTATGAACTTAGATAGCTGATTTTATGATCAAACTTGTTTAGTTATGGTATATTAAGACTAATTTAAGTAAATGACCAACTTATGCAAGGTTGTGATGAGTTATGGACTTGAAAACTCACCACAGTTAACTGTGGTGGGTAATTTCTTGTGATTTTGACTTCTAGCTTATTGTGGACTTATTTTCTAGGTTACACTTACTTGTTTTAGCCTAAGTAAGACTATTTAGACCACAATCAACAACTGAAAACCCTATTTAACCCTTGAACTCAGTTAATCCAAACACTCCCTATAAAACTGAAAATGGTTATTTCCAAAGATTTATACTAATTTAAACCATGAAACTGATTTTAAACTTCATAATATCATGTAATAAGATTAAATGAACAAAAATCAACAATAATACAAGCATGAAACTCAGAGATGATACTTATACTACTTGACTGTGAGATTTAAGAAAATAAATAACAAGTTATTTCACTCAACAACCTATCAATATTAAACCATAACTACACTTAAATACATTAATTAAACATAAGAAACACCGAAAATGGCAATGATAATCAAGATTAATAAAGATGCAAAACAAAGACAGTTATGAGATTTTTTTGAAACTTACAATATTGCTTTCCTGCTCAAACCATGAACCAAGAACAACCTATTTCCTCCCCTGAGGATCTAAACCAATACTCCAAAGCTGCTTCCTTTCCAAATCACTCTCAATCCAATAAATCAAACCCAAATTGTAATAGTTGACTTTCTTTGACCAATTTTTTATTTGTTGATTTTTTTTTAAACTATACTGATTTGTAAATTACTAGAAGCTTTATTGAGCTTATGGGAGCTTATATGAACCTATAAAGTCCACAACCAACAACAACTAACAATATTTAAATAAACATGGAAATTGATACGATTTGACATAAACTGAACATAGAACTTTATATTGAGATTGATACTTGAAAGATATTTCTTACACACTGAGGATGATAATTAAAGTACTTTGAAAGCTAAAAATACACTGGTAATTGAAAGAGCATAAAACGATTTAAAACTAAAATTACAATAAAACTAGGTAACTTCTCCATTGCTTCTTTTTCTTTATATAATGACTTCAAAACCTTCACACTTGCTTCTGATCTTTTCCCACTTCAAATCTTGACCATCCAATGCTTTGGATCAATCCTATCCGTTTAAACAATTTTGGCGCCAAAAGTCTTCCACGTTTACTTGGAGCCAAAGGTTAGTAATTAAAGATTGTTGGAGGTTTGTGGAGGTGTCAGGAGGCAAAGGGTGATGTTTTATGCAAGTTGGGGCTGTTTTGAAGAAAACAGAGGACAAAAAGGTGGTTTGAAGGGAAAATTGGTGTAGATAGCATTAAATGGGGTGTGGTTTGATGTGATGAGGTGTGGAGGGTAGGTGGTGAGCTGGAAGTGATGAGGTGGTAGTGTAATACCACCTGGTTTTGGGTGAAGCAGGGGTGGAGGAGAAGGGTGTACAGTGGTGGTGGTTTAGGCGGTTTGGGGTGTTTGACTGGGGTCAACCCCCGTTATTATTAAAAGGGTGCGTTGGGTTATCTTGGTGGGCTGGGAAAAAGCTGGGCCCAAAAATATAAAAAGGGTGGGCTAGTTTATGGACTAGGCTTAGGATTAGGTTTAGGTTAATAAAAAGGGTCCGGTTTGGTTTGTATTTAAACAAGGACCAAAAATGTAATTTGGGCAAAGATGAAGGGCTGACTTTTCCACTTTTCCAAACTTCTTACAAGGACTAAACCTGCCATAATACCATAATACAAGTACAAAAGATGTATTTTTCCATTTTTTAAAATCCCAGGGACCTTTTCTGCAATTTCCTCAAACTCCAGGGACCATTTATGTAAATTTGGATTTTTAAGGGACTGTGGTTGTAATTTCTCAAAAGTTTATCAAAATTGTTCCATTTTGTCATTCATGCATAGTACAAGGGTATTATTTGTAAATTTCCAAGTTTTGAATACCCAGGGACCATTTTTGCCAATTTTGTAACTTGAGGGGTAAAAGTTGCCAGTTTGTGTAAACTTTCATCCAGGGATCATTTGTGAATATTTTTGGTTTCCCAAGGACTTAAGTTGACTTTTCATTTATTTTAAACCTTCAGGGACTAGTTTTGACACTTTGTGAAACTTGAGGGACTGAAACTGCCAATTATGCAAACTTTGTACGTTTTTCATTTGTTTTTGCATATTTTGTATTTGAAACATATAAAACACACTTCTAAGATATTTTAAGTATTATGATGCATTTTTGAGTGTTTTTGTATGTTTTGGCAGCTCAGATTGGTATAAAATGATAAGTATTTAGACACTCATCAATCCCCCACACTAAACTATTGCTAGTCCCTAGCAATCTATTTGAGAAAAAATTATTGGATTTTTACTCTTTACCAAAAGCCATCACTTCTGGAGTAGCCAGGTGTAAGAACTGTGGCACACCTGATAACCGTGTGATTTTAAGCAAACCACCAGCTGTCAACGGATTTGATTTGTCTTTACCAAAAGCCGTTTGCTTCTGGACTAGCCAACTCTTGATGGAATAGTCAACATCTTGGTGAGCTGATTACCAATTATGGTTTTTCCACGGCCTTTACCACAAACCATAATCTTGCGGGCTAGTCAACTCATTCGCTTTAAGGGATATGGGGAGCTGAGGAACCATACAATTTTTGGCAAATTGCAAGCCATCAACGGTTTTGAGAAGTCTTTACCAAGAGCCGTTTGCTCCTGGACTAGCCAATCCTGTTGTGGGTTAGACATGGAGGATTGATACCATTATTTGCATTTCTAAGTGTGAAAAAACTAATAATTTTGATCAAATGGGGGTTCTTGATGGAACATGTGTTTTGCATTCGTGAGAACGCTCCCCCACACTTAGAACTGAATATTGCCCTCAATATTCACAGTACTTGGTGTCCCACCAAGACTTAGAACGTAAGGAGGCAATACTATTAACCTTTTTATTTTACTCTATTTACATACAAACTCACTTTTTTCTTTTTATTTGACTCATACCATATTATTATTATTATTATTATTATTATTATTATTATTATTATTATTATTATTATTATTATTATTATTATTATTATTATTATTATTATTATTATTTTTGAAAAAATATTTTACATATGTACAACATGTGGTTCGTCTCCCCCACACTAGGGTGTTAGAAAGGGATGAGAAGACAGAAATATGGGTGACGACCCATATTGCTACTGTTTTTGATTACCGAGTCGCTAGCTTGACTCGACCTCGAATTGATTTGTCCATGAGGTAGCTTGTTTTTGATTCCCGAGTCACTAGCTTGACTCGACCCCGAATTAAAATTGTCCTTGGGGAAACTTGTTTTTGTTAACCGAGTCTCTAGCTTGACTCGACCCCGAATTTATTGGTCCATGGGGTAAGTTTGGATATCCGGGACAACCATTGGTTGTATGTCCCCTCCAAAATAGTGTTTTAACCGATGACCATTTACTTTAAAATTGGGACCGTCGGGTTGTAATAACTCAACAGTTCCATATGGGTATACTTTTGTTATAGTAAATGGTCCAGACCAACGGGTTTATAGTTTACCCGAGAAAATTTTTAACCTTGAATTGAAAAGAAGAACTCTGTCACCAACGTTGAAAACGCGGTTCTTAATTTTAGAGTCATGTATCTTCTTAGTCTTTTCTTTATAGATTAAAAGATTTTCGTAAGCTTGATCACGTAATTCATTTAGTTCGTTTAGTTGAACTTTACGGTGATCACCCGCTGTCTGAAGGTCGAAATTTGCATGTTTTAAGGCCCAATAGGCCTTATGTTCTAATTCGATCGGAAGATGACATGCTTTCCCGTACACTAGCTTATATGGAGTACACCCGATGGGTGTTTTGTAAGCAGTGCGGAAAGCCCATAATGCATCGTCCAGCTTATCCGACCAAGAGGCACGGTTTTCACCAACCGTCCTCTCGAGAATTCTCTTAATTCCCCGATTTGAGACTTCCACCTGCCCACTTGTTTGGGGGTGGTATGCTGTAGAAAGACGGTGAGTTACACCATATTTCAGCATTACTCTCGCAAATTGTTCATTGCAAAAGTGAGTACCACGATCACTGATAATGGCACGAGGAGTCCCGAATCTGGCAAAGAGAGACTTTAGAAATTTAACAACTACTCGTGCATCATTGGTGGGTAAGGCTTTTGCCTCAACCCATTTTGACAGATAGTCGACAGCGACGAGTATATACTTATTCCCTCGTGAAGACGGGAATGACCCCATAAAATCAATGCCCCACATATCAAATATTTCACAGACTTGGATGGCGTTTTGCGGCATCTCATTCTTTTTAGAAATATTCCCGTGACGCTGGCAAGCCTCACAGGGTTTGATAAGTTCATGGGCGTCTTTATAGATCGTGGGCCAAAAGAATCCTGAATCAAACACCTTTTTGGCGGTGTAGTTTGGGTTATGATGTCCCCCCGTGGGTCCATCATGACAAGCTTTAAGAATTTCCATGGCTTCTTGGCCATGGACACACCGTCAGATGACTTGATCCGCACATATTTTGAACAAGTAGGGGTCGTCCCAGAAGTAATGTTTTACATCTTTAAAGAATTTTCTTTTCTGTTGGGACGACATCCCTTTCACAATGAAATTTCCCGCACGGTAATTTGCAAATTCGGCAAACCATGGGGTGGTGGCATTATCCCGGTTAGAGATTAGATTTAGAGTCTCCATAGGAAAAGTTTCATTTATTTCTTTTCTCTCGAGAATATCCTGATGAGGATTTTCTAATCGGGACAAGTGATCAGCAGCAAGGTTTTCTGCTCCTTTTTTTTATCTCTTATGAGAATATCGAATTCCTGGAGGAGCAGGACCCAACGGAGTAGTCTTGGTTTTGCATCCTGTTTAGTGAACAGGTATTTCAGAGCCGAATGATCCGTATACACCACACTTTTGTTTAAGATTAAGTAAGACCGAAATTTTTCGAAGGCATATACCACAGCTAATAATTCTTTTTCTGTGGTGGTATAGTGTGTTTGAGCCTCATTCATGGTCTTACTTGCGTAGTGTATTGGCTGAAAATGTTTGGTTTTGCGTTGCCCCAGAACTGCACCAATAGCGAAATCGCTAGCATCGCACATAAGTTCAAAGGGTAAGTCCCAGTCGGGGGCAACAAGGATTGGTGCCTCGGTAAGCCTTTTCTTTAAAATTTCAAAGGCTTCGATGCACTCTGGTGAGAAGATAAAAGGAGCATCCTTTTCAAGAAGATGAGTCATAGGCCGGGCTATTTTGGAGAAATCTTGTATGAATCTCCTATAGAACCCGGCATGGCCGAGGAAACTCCTAATTCCTTTAACAGTGGTGGGATGAGGCAGTTTAGCGATAACATCAATTTTGGCCTTATCGACCTCAATCCCACTTTTTGAAATTTTATGGCCGAGGACAATGCCCTCTTTAACCATAAAGTGGCTCTTCTCCCAGTTTAGACAAAGATTAGTGTTTTCACAACGTTGAAGCATTTTTTCTAAATGGGAGAGGCATGAGTCGAAAGAATTCCCGATGATTGAGAAGTCATCCATGAATACCTCCATGGTTTTTCCAATCATGTCATGGAAAATAGCCATCATGCACCTCTGGAAAGTGCCCGGAGCATTGCATAACCCAAAAGGCATGCGACGATAGGCAAATGTCCCGTAAGGGCATGTGAAGGTAGTTTTATCTTGATCCTTTGGATCAATGGGAATTTGGAAGTAACCCGAGAAGCCATCGAGGAAACAATAATACTCATTACCCGCAAGTCTTTCGAGCATTTGATCCATGAAGGGTAAAGGAAAATGGTCTTTGCGGGTGGCTTCGTTAAGCTTTCTGTAATCAATACATACTCGCCACCCTGTAACCAAACGAGTTGGTATTAACTCATTGTCCTCATTTGTGATAACCGTAATGCCACCCTTTTTTGGAACACAATGAATTGGGCTTACCCAAGGACTATCAGATATAGGATAAATCAATCCCGCATCAAGAAGTTTGATAACGTCAGCTTTTATAACTTCGTGGATTTTTGGATTTACCCTTCTTTGATGCTGCACGGTAGGTTTAAAGTCCTCTTCCATTAGGATTTTGTGTGTACAAAAATCCGGGTTTATACCCTTTATGTCTGAGAGCTTCCAAGCAATTGCTTGCTTGTGGGACTTTAAAACCTTGAGTAGCGCGGTTTTCTCCTCATCTTTTAAGTCTTTTGCAATAATGACCGGTAACTTATCGTTACCTTCCAAGAATGCATATTCTAGATGAGGAGGCAGGTCCTTAAGTTCAACCTCGGGGAAGTCATCATTTTTCTCAACATATTTGACTTCCACCTTATGAAGTTGTGGAGGTAGAACAAGAATGGGAGAAGGATCTTTGTTCAATAACTTCTCAAGGAGAAGTATATCCCCCTCCGGGTCAATCACTTGGTTATCAATTCCTTCGGGAACTGAATCACTTTGGAGAAAGGCCTCTAATTCCTCAAGGAGAAAATCACTTCCCTCAAACGGAGTGAGAGAATGAGAAGAATTAGCGATTATGGGATCAGAAGAAGTAGTGGGATTGCCACTCAGAAAATTATCAGCGAATCTAAGGAATTCTTGAGCATACTCCTCGTATGCAATGTCAATGACATCAATTCGGTTGACCGAATCAGCATTATAATTCGAGGAGTATCTCGAGGTTTGATCAAGGTTGAACGTTATCGCTTCATTTCCAACTCGTAACGTGATTTCCTCATCGAAAACATCGATTAATGCACGTCCCGTTCTTAAGAATCCCCTCCCAAGAATGAGAGGAACTCTTGGATCTGCATCGAAATCAACAACGACAAAGTCTGCCGGAAAATTGAATTGTCCCACTCTCACAAATACGTCCTCGGCAATACCGAGGGGACGTGAAATTGAACGGTCTGCAAGTTCGAGAGTCATGCATGTGGGACTAAGTGCCTGAAGAGAAAGCTTTTTCCAAACTGAGTGAGGCATTAAGTTGATGCTTGCACCAAGATCGGCCAAGGCAAAACATTCAACCATACCCGGGAAAGTACATGGTATTAGGAATCTCCCGGGGTCTCCTAGCTTTACGGGAAGCTTTTTCAATAGAACCGCAGAGTAGTTCTCATTGAGTGGAGTTCGTGCCATTTCAAACATTTTTTGTTTATTGCTCAACAGGTTTTTGATTGTCGATGTGAATTTGGGCATTAAAAGAAGAGCATCCGCGAAGCTAATATCGAAGTGTAGTTCTTGGAAAATTTGAAAGAATTTTTCCATCTGATGATTAGCTTTTTCACGGAGCTTTTGATCTTGCAATCGTGAGGGATATGGAATTGTTGTTTTTGGGTTGGCTTTTGGATATTCAACAGGACCTTTGGTAGTTTCAAACACGACTCTTTTAGTGGGAGTCGGGACCGGGATAACTGGAGGAGGGATGTCATTGGTACCTCCGTTATTATTAGGAAGTACCGTATCTGTAGTATCCTCAGTTTCACATTCCTCTACAGGGATAGGAGATGAGGTAGAGGGAGCTGTAGGTCCTTGGTAAGAAACTCCACTTCTTGTGGTGATCGCCTTTACATCGCCCCTCGGATTAGCGATCGTGTTGCTAGGTAAAGTTGTACCTGAGCCCGAGGGTCGATCATTTAAAGACTTCTGGAAATTAGACATTTGACTAACCAGCATTCTGTTCAGTTCTTCTTGGGATTTCATAAACTGTTTTAATAACTCATCATGTGATGGTCCAGTTGGAACAATGGCTTGATTTTGGTTTTGAAAATTTTGAGCCCGATTGTTCTGGAAATTCCCATGTTGCTGATTGTTGTTACCTTGGAAGTGGTTTTGTTGTTGAAAATTACCCTGTGGGTAATTGTTCTGACCTTGATTACGGTTATAGTTCCCTTGGTTCTGATTTTGGTTAAACTGATTTTGACTAGAGATGAAATTCCCTTGGTTGTTATAACCTTGGTTCATTCGATTCTGGTTCTGGTTAAAATTTTGGTTCCTGTTTTGAGGCTGATTAAACCCTGGTGGTCCAATATAGTTATTAGAACGGTAGCTCAAAAGGTTTCGATCCCCTTGCGGTTGGTAAGAATTACCTCCCGTGTTATAGGAACCTTGAGCTGCAGACACGTTTTCACGAGAAAAACCACCGGAAGCTGGGCAATCTGTGTACGTATGTGGACCACCACAAGTTTCACAACTTGGGTTAACAGTTTTGACCTGATTAGGATTATTCTGATGGATATGCAAAACTGCTGTAGACAAATCATCCAGCCTTTTAGCTAGGATTGATATTTCATTGCTTGCCGGAGTGTCTGACTTAAATGAGTCGTTCCTCTCAGCAGAGGAGTCCCAAAAATTATGATGGGCAGTCATGTTTTCGATTAAGTCATAGCACTCTTCAGGGGTTCTTTTCATAAAGGTACCCCCAGCAGCAGCATTGATGGTGTCACGATGACGGAGTGTCAAACCATTATAAAAGGTGTCAATAATGGTGACAAGAAGCATGTTATGATTGGGACACTTATCAATGGCAAGTTTGTAGCGTTCCCATGCCTCAAATAAGGACTCTTCGGGAAGCTGTCTGAAGTTGCTGATGTCATTCCTCAGCTTTGTGACCATAGATGGTGGAAAGTATTTGGCCAGAAATTTAGTGATCATCTCATCAAAAGTGTGGATCGAATTCTTTGGAAGTCGATCAAACCATGAAGTCGCATGATGAGTGAGAGAATAGGGGAACAAGTATAAACGCAAGCTGTCTTCGGCGACGCCATGTTGTTTCATGCTTTGGGTGACAGTTAAAAATTTGTCGAGATGCCTGTTGGCATCGTCACCCGGCAATCCGTGGAACTGGCACGTATTCTGGATCTGTTGTATCATGTGGTGTTTTAATCCAAAATCCGTGGCTCCAATAGTGAGTGGTGCAATTGGTCCACCCCTCCCGTGCATGGTAGGTTGACACAGTTCCTCCATAGTTCGGGTGTCAGGAACTGGCTCCTCCTTGGGAGGGATTGGGGGCTCGTCGTTCATTTTTATTGTGTGTTCTTCTTCAACAGTACGTAACTCGGGTACGTTTTTCTTCTTTTTATTCTTTGATTGTGAACGAGTGCGCATGCACAAAAATTATTTTTCAACACAAGATCGAGGCAAAACTACAGTGAACTTAAACCCAATAATCACAAATGAACAGCTCCTTTAAAAAAGGTACACTATCCACAAGGATACAATGGTAAGTTTTGAATCTTAGGTTTGGGAACTTATTATGTTCACACCCCCAGTTGGTAGGTGTTCTACCTTGGTTTGCGGTGGTAAACTTTTATGTAATTATATTCACAGTAAAATGTTTTTGGCTTTTCGTGTATGGGTGAAAAAACTTGGACAATATTTTTGAAACTGATTCGTTAACCGAAATCGTTCCTTTAAGATTACTCGCAGGCTGGCGGGAGGAAATAAATGGATCCCTCTTAAGTTCGCAATTTAATGTCAGAACTTACCTTAAACCAACTGTATAGGTTGTAATCGTAAAGATACGAAGTAATTTAACTTCACAGTTTGTTTTGTTGTTTATGATTTGTTTGGTGTTGTTAACACTCCAGGAGAAATGTTATTGAACGTTTTCAGATATGATTTTGATTTTTCTTAAAAATTTACAAAGTGGTGATATTTGTACAGGAGGGTTTTTGAAAACCACTAAACTTTTACCGTTTTGAAATACGCAACAACCTCCCCGGCAGCGGCGCCAAATTATGACTCCTCCCAAACCAACCAGTCAGCCGTGTGCAGCTGTTAGGCCCACCTGGGAGAAAGTGCAAGTTAATATTGACCGTGGAAGTATAGGGAAATCCCCGGGTCGTTAAGTCCCAACGAGATTGAAATTGTATTTGTAAACGAGTATGAGAGTGAGTGGTACTGAGGACAGTAACAAAGATGATTTGAGGGTTGATTACACTACTGATTGCTTGATATTTGGAAAATATGAAATTATAACAGAAATACAGATATAAGCACAAAATCAGATAATCAGATAACAGACAAAGAAAAGTGGTATTTTAACAAGTTACAAATTTCAGGGGGTAAAAGTGAAACTTTTGCAAACTTAATTTTAAAGAAAATATAAAATGAAATTATAATTATGAAAATGATTATTATAATATTTAATTACTATTTAATTAATAAAACTAATTATACACTAATTTAAAACTTAATTTAATTTAACTAAAAATTACAACTATTACAAATAAACCTAAAAACTTATAACAATAATTTATAAACCTAAACAAGAACTTGAAGAAAGT